>BCLG01000005.1:29076-76856 GCA_001602295.1 Zoysia matrella | reverse complement strand
TACAAATTGTTATCTCAAATATCTGAAGCCCATGTCTGAGGATGTAAACTAGGCAGCGATGTTGATCAACGTGTCCCCACCCCCCCCAGTCAAGATTGGCAATACGTCTCGCTAGTCAGTTCATTCGCCGATGCAAATACTTCGGCTTGGCAAGCCCGTCTGACTGACACAACCATTAGGACATCTTTTTCTTAAAAGACTTGATATAGAATGTAAACGTCTTTTTCCTCCGGCCTTGCTTACCTGCAAAGCACGAACATGACATACAACTGTCTATGTCCGTGCTAACGTGAGAACATACATGGATACCATTTCATATTTGTTTGTTTTGTTTACGATATTATATTTATCAATAGTGTGTAAATCTATCCCGGACCCCTCGTTTCTTGATGAACCATGGAGAAATTCAGTCATGAGAACATTCAATATGTACCAGAAAAACAGAGATGAAAAGTAAAGAGTAGCATACCGTACCAGGCATCGCATCTAACGATAAACATCGGCAAAGCCTAGAAAAAGCTCCTGAAACTTATTTCTATAGGTAGTAGCAAATACATTTTTTTCGAGGGAGCAAAACTACAATCACAAGAGAAATAGCTTGTACACAAATATACATAACACGCCTGCCATGTAATTGTTGTGCTTTACGTTTTACGGTCATAATTACAATGCAGTACGAACTGCACAACCACCGAATTGCATACTTTTATATGGTATATATATAGATCACCCCGTCAAAAACTTAACGACAGAACCATCCATAGTCAGCTTTTCCAGCCCACCGATTCTATTTATCATACAGCATACAGGAGGATAACCTGGTTAATTGAGGCACGACAAATAGGGCACCCCCATTTCTTGGACTCTATGTCCTTCAAGCAGGACATACATCCAGCCATGTGACCACATGGAATACATGCTCCTTCCACAGGAGCATCCAAACAAATAACACATGTGCCAGAGGGGGTATCACCGCTGCCTCCGCTGGCATTCTTTTTGTCTTCTCCAGAATTCTCAGAGGTTGCTGTGGTACCACCTTCGGTGGTAGCTGGCATGGTTACATCAACTGGAGTAGAATCTATGGATGGATACTGAATGTTGTAGAAGGTTTCTTCAGCAAACGGTGGTGCAGTCGGTGTGGGAAGAGTTGGAAGTGCCTCCTGTGGAATCACAATTGGAGGCTTGGTATGGGTTTTATCTTGTTTCGCTGAACTATGGCTTGAGCTTGTTCCAGGCACATCCCATCCATTGTATGTGCTGCTGCTTGGGGCATCAACCCTGGCTTGACCACTCATCTTTGGCAGTGCTGGAGCACCCGAAGGGCTCCATCCATTGAAAGAGTTATTTGGAGGGCTTCCCCAGCCATTGGTGTTGGTGGTTGTTGTTGTTGATGCCGTTGGCAGAACATTGGGCACTCCCTCTGCAATAGCAGATTGGATGGAAGCATTGATAGCCATGGCTAATTCAAGATCCTCCTTGCTGGGTGCAGAGCCCACTGAAGGTGCCAAAGACGAATTGGCAGGCAATGGATTTGCAGCTGGGGGATTCCCTGGTTTTACTTGTTCCGTGTGGACAACCTAACAAAAGAAGATGCTCAGATAATTACAACGTTTTTGCAAATTGAACTAGTCTGCTTTCATCCTATAGACCTCAATTCAGCCTTATTAGTGTAGTTATTTACACAAAACTTGTTCAAGATAGACCTCGTTTAATTGAATTCAGTGGAAGACAGCAGAAGATCATTTTACAAACAAACCATGAGTTACCAAGTGTTCAAGGAACCAATTTTAGGAATGTACCTGCGCTATGCCGCAACAAGCATTATAAAACCATTGAATCTGCTGTTTGTCACCTTCATACGCAGGTAAAATCTTGTATCGACTTTCTGTGCAGAGCATTTTAAAAAATTAGAAAACAATGGCTACATGATAAATTTTGATAGTATAACAATGGACCCAACTTTTTCAGATCGATTTGATAAAAACACTGCACTTTCATAATTGTGAAGCACCCAACAAACTACGGAGGAAAAACTTTGCAAGTCAATTAAAACAAATCTCAAAAGAGCAAATGGAAGCCCATATTAGCCAAGAGACCAAACCAGTCCACAACAAAAGCAGTTTGATCAGGGTAGCTGCAATCTCTCTCAAACATACATTACCATAAGGTTGAATATTACGAAAAGTAAGGGAATAGATATATCAGCAAAAGACAGTAAAGTCAGAATGTAAAGTACTCCCTCCGGTTTTAAAATATTGACAATGTTGACTTCTAACATCAACTTCGACCATTCATTTTTTTACAAAAAGTATGATAACTATAAGATATTTTGTTACATTTTATTTTATTATTAGTGGTATTTGAATCACGACTAATAATTTTATTATTGGAACAAAATTTTTGACTAAGATGAATGGTCAAAGTTGACGTTAGAAGTCAACTGTGTCAATATTTTAAATCCGGAGGGAGTAATAGATAATTCATTTCTTTGAATTATCTTTCATTAGAGTTACCAACCACATTTTAGGTGCTCATGCATCAATTTCACCTTTCATTTTTTTTCTTCTTACAATGGCAAATAGACTATTCAAAATCCTTATGGCTAAAGGCCCCTACAAGTTCTAAAAATTTCTGTGATGTTGGGGCCATGGTGGATTACATGAGATTTAATTCATGGCCTCGAACTTGGGTCATAAGAAAGCATACATGCTCTTCTGTGGCCCATAATATATCAACATGTCTCCTAAGCGGGCTCTAGTTGTGGTTTTACCATATAAACAATCTGTTTTTCAGTAACAAGAGCAGAGGACTGAAGATAAAGTTGCAATATAGATTCCTTAGAAAGACAATAATACACCTCTTTTGTGTAAGCAATATTGTATCTGACACCAAACATCAGCATGACGTAAAATGGAAAGCATATAACAAGGCATGTCACCAGCATCATAAAAATACAATCTGCAAAATCTGTAAACTCACAAAGAAAACATGAACATACTTGTCACTTTGTCAAAAATGGTTATGGATGGGTCTGTCTGATTAATCTTTGGTTCCTCAACTTGAGAGTTCCATAGTTTAATTACAACCCGAGGTTTAGAAGCCTGCATATTTATCAAGAAAAGAAACAAATCATAAGCACATAGCCATCATGTTTGTTGAAAAAATTGCATAACATTATAACAACAAAGGAACTGTAGTGTTCACTGCTCAATGCTAATATAACTAAAGTGTTATACTCTTATATAAGGAAATCAACAATGTGATAATTTAAGCTCTTCTGAAATTGCATGAATGTGCTTGCACAGCAACAGAAAAACTGCCATAAATTTTAATTGTAGTGAGGAAGAAAGATAAATGCATTGACAGCAAATGTGATACTCCCTCTGTCCCAATTTATAAGTCATTTTAGGAGCGGGCACGGGAATTAAAGGAGCGTGGAGAAGTTGGCATGTACTAAAAACAAGGAGAGATAAAGAGATGGGGAAGTATTGGGAAGAGAAAGTGTATTGGAAAGTGAGAATGACTTATAATTCAAGAAAAGTGGAGGAGTACAGAATGACTTATAATTTGGGACGGAGGGAGTACTTGTTTTCACTGTTGTCATTTGTCAATTTGCACTGCCACTGGGACCTGACCAAAACAATGCCACAGGTGTTATAGTTTTTTAATACCAATGTATCAAGGAACCATTTTTTTAGAGGCCAGTGTCAAGCAAAACTATGGTTTAGAAAAAAAGGGTGGACAAGAGTGAAGTTTCTAAACCTCCTAAATGGCTGAATTTTTACCAATATTATGGTTTTAAACTACAAATTTGTTACATCCAAACACCTCATTATTTTTAAACCAAAGTATTTTAGAAAACTGTAGTATTCTTCAACTACAAAAATACTTTGTATCCAAACAGGCTCTAAGTACATTTTGCATGTCCAGCGTTATTTAATTGTTAAACATGGTTCACACTCCTGTCCTGACAAATATGTAATATTTACACTGCACAATTTATTATGATATACATTCAACCACTGTTGTATTTTTCAGGTTCATATACTTTCAGTATATTTATCACCTATATTTGGAAGCATGATGCAAATGTACATATAATGTAAAGAAACCAAAAGCAGCAGAGGACTATGCCCACTACTTCAACTATGATATCTGAAGTATCAAAAATGGGACAAGGCAGAGCCAGAACAATTTCCTCCACCAAGAATTGATAGATGAACAAACAATTTGATGTCCAAATCCTTACCTGCAATTCAGGATATATAGCTAACTCTAGTTTGAGAGGCCTGGTAGGAGTCCGCACTTCTCGTGGTAAAACCACAGCCCAACTAGGGGTAGAAAGCAAAGAATTGATAAAACGTTAAGTATATTGAGAATATATGTGGTAAGTACTATACATCCAGTTATGGAAAAAAAGTGAAAAATATTACATTTTTCTTGTCATGAACTGTGAAGCAAACACTTCCAAAAAACCAGGAGCGTAATTCTCCCTCATCCATCCACAAAAGAGAGAGATTCGTCCCTAAAAGTAATTGAAGAACAGTTAGTAAGAGATCATTAAGAATCAAGTTGTAATAATCATGACCATAAAAAGTAGATAATAAAAGAGGAAAATATACCTCTATGGCACGCACAACGTTCACATGGCCTTTTTCTCTTGCCAATTCAAGTGGAGTGTAACAATCATCATTTGCAATAAAAGGATTAGCTGGAAAAATTTGGCAAAGGATGAAGTTAACAAGTATGTATCATGAAAGAGAGAATAACATAGTAGATCATAATCGTACCTCCATGTGAGAGAAGTAAATGGACAGTCTGCTCAAGACCTTTCTTGGCAGCATGGTGCAATGCAGTCCCAAAATGCGTCCCTGCAAATTGGAGAGGGCATGTATTAGAAACATACCAAGCAAAAGAAAAATACACTCCTGATTAAGTGTGCGATACAGAGAAGACTGTAATAACCACACATAACTCTGCCCCTAACTCGAAAGATCATGCGAAATCATATATTTATTTCAACTGGAGCAACAGCAATGTGTGCGAACACTTAATAGTGTTGTATTAAAACTTTTTTTTTCTTCGGTTTCATGGATGATGTACCATCAAATACTCAAGGAACGCTATCCAAAATGAAAAGTTAAGATCCTGCAACTGCAGTCTATCATGGCTCACTACAATTGATTCTAACGCGGACGCACCTTTCTACTCAAAATGATACCATCAAATCAGAGCTTTGCCCGAGCGAGACCACGAATTAACTTCAGCCAGTTTCGTGAGACCAACCTAAAAGCTAGGAAAACCTCATCGCTCATTCATGTACCATACCAGTATACGATACAATCTAAGCTCAGCAAGGCACTGGAAAGTGCAAGAGGGAGACAGGAGAAGACCAGGCACTGATGATACCTGGTCGGTAGGCATTGACATTGGCTCCCAGCTCAATGAGCACCTTGGCGACATTCAGCAGGTCAGGACGCATGCAGGCGACCATCAACGGCGTCCTGCCTTCCTTGTCAATCCACTGAAAAAGACAGAAGCGCATGTCGATCAGTTTCCCGACGACCGCGACAGCTCTGACGGAGTTCCCAAAGCCGGGGGGAAAAAAGATAAAAATCGTTATCCTGAACCTCAAGGCCGGCGCCCTGCGCGCGGAGGGCGCGGATCTCCTCGACGTTGCCGTAGTTCACCTGCTGGAACAGCAGCTCCACCTTGGACTGCTGCTGCCCCATCCCGGCCCGCGAACCGGCGCAGAACGGCGAATCGAGGATCCGAGGTTTCCGCCGGGCGGGATCCGAGGCGGCGGCGGCGGTTACGGCACGGGTTGGATTAGAGGGGGAGATAAGGGATGGGCGAGCGAGGAGAGGAGGGATTTTGGTGCGGGAAGTTTATGGCGCGGTGGTTCGAGGCAGGACGGAATGGTTGGGAAATTGAAGGTGAGGCTGACCTGGACCGGGACGAACGGTTCCCCGCTCTGCTCCCGTGGGAGAAGACTTTTTCCTTCGTGGCGAAGATTTGGAAGCTGCAGAGGCAGAACAAGGCGACCGGTGCAGTGAGGGAACCGGGGCAGGGCTCCAGCCGCGTCTCTTGCGTTAATCCGTGGCTTTGATCGGCGACTAAAGTTCATTTGTTTTTCCGGGGCTCGTGACTTGCGGTACAACAAGTACAAGCAGCTGTTGACCAGCGTTCGTAGCAGTGAAATTGCCGCCTCATTGTCGAGTTGACGCTGCTGTAACTGCATACTCGTTCCGTTCCAAAATACTGGCTCCGTTTCAAAATATAAATATTTTTATTTTATATAAAGTTAAAGTCTTCTAACTTTAATTAAAAATATTTAGAAAAAAATATAATTTTTAAAATAAAATTATATTTTTATGAAAATTTATTCCATGATAAATTAAAAAAAATATAATCTTTATATAATAAAATATCATTAATTCTTCATTATTAATAGTTAAATGATAAAAATTTGACTTTTACTAAACCTATAAATACTTATATTTTGAAACAGAGAGAGTATAAGCGTCAAAATTAAATTTTTATCATTTTGATCATTAGATAATGAAAAATTAATAACATTTTATCATATAAAAATATATTTTTTGGATTTATCATGAAATAAGCTTTTTCAAAAAAAGTATATTTCTATATTACAAATTATGTAATTTTTTAAATATCATTTGTTGAAATTAAGAGAATTTGACTTTACTGAAATCCAAAAATGCTTCTATTTTGGGACGTCGGCAGTATAGCATGTGCCACATGTAAATATATTTTTATAAAAGTTTATTTTATGATGAATGTAAAAAAATATAATTTTTATATAATAAACTATTATTAATTCTTCATTATTAATGATCAAATTGATAAAAATTTGACTTTGACTAAACTTAGAAATGTTTATATATTTGAAACAGAGGGTGTATAATTTTGCTGATATATCTTCTTCCAGCCAATGTGGTTAATGTTATCTTTTTTAAACTTACCGAACTTAATCGAAACTTTAGTGACCACAAAATGGCATACGCCACAAAAATACACCAAACCGCAACACAAATTATTCATATTGTCCAACGGTTGCGCAAAATCACACGAATTTGACGTCAAGAAAATTACAATTTATGGCGGCTGACTCTCATGAATATATTTCATGACTGGAATTCATGACGGTGGCTCTTATGAAGTACAAGATGTCGCCAGAATATTGAAGGAATTACCGTGACTGTTGTCTATCATGAAAATATGTTCACGAAAATAATTAGTTGAGTCAACACTCGTCATGAAATTAATTTTTTATGATAATCCAAGGCCAGCGTGAAAATTATGTTTTCATGTGGGTAGAAAAGCGGTGGCCAAAGTGTTGAGCGGGAGGATGTGAAAAAGTATTTTCATGGAGGTTGCATCCCGTCGCGATATACTCCCTCCGTTCTTTAATTACGTCAACGTTGACTTTTAAATTCAATTTTGACTATTCGTCTTATTTAAAAAATTTGCTCAAATGTGTAAAATTTTAAGTTAGAATTCAAATAACTCTAATGATAACTCAAATTATATCAAAATATATAAAATTTATCAAATCTTTTTGAATAAAATGAACGGTTAAAGTTGAATTTAAAAGTCAACAGTGGCATCAATTAAAGAACGGATGGAGTATATATTTTCCCTGAAGGTGAATAAACACCTGTCACAAAATGTTTTGTCATGGTATTAAACTACTCTCATAGAAATAGGTATTTATCTTGTCTCACGATAATTGGGTCATATACGCGAAAATTCCATTTCCAGATAGTGCAACCAGGGTTTAAAAAACCGCAACAGTGTCAGTTTTTGAAACCGTCAAAAACCGGTCGGTTTATCGTTTTTGCTACGGTAACAGTTACGGTTTTTGAGCGAAAACTTAGTCGGTTTACTAAACCGAACCGTAGCGGTAAGATAGAAAATCACGAAAACCGAGCGGTTTACGGCGGTTTTTTAAACCCTGAGTGCAACATGCTTTATAGAATGCTCCAATGAAATCATTTGGTCCTGATGCGTTTTCGCTTGACATTGCTGATGGCTTTTGCTCACCTCTTCTTAATTCTACCTCGCCCCTTAGTTTAGCCAAGTCAGAGATTGGGTAGTTTTGTGCCTTAGTGTTTCCTACTCGGTAGATTGGAGAAGTATTTCTCTACTTCTTAACTCCGTGTGTTATGGCCGGGGCTTGCGATGTCTGTAGCACTTGTATGTATCATGGATAATTTAGCCAAGTCGAGATTGAGTATTTTTCTGCCTTAGTGTTCCGTACCCACTAGATTGGAGAAGTATTTTTCTAATTCGTTGTCTCCGTTTGTTATGACCAGGCTTACGATGTCTGTAGCACTTGTATGTATAAAATTGAGTTTTGTGATCGTATTAAACTTGACTAATAATTTTATACGTTTGAATTAATTTTTGAATAAAACAAATATATAGCCAAAGACAATATTAGAAATCAATAGCGATAATAATTTAAAAATAAAGAGATTACATAGGAGTATTTTCCCCTTCAAACTTACCAGTATTAAGTTTATTTGTGTTGTGACAAATAATTTTTTGCGCTGGTGCATGGATAAAATAAATATGACTTTTTGTAATAACTTTAATAATAAGCAAATTATAATAAATATATATAAATTTATCTCATTTTTAAATAAAATAAATACTCAAAGTTAAGGTTAAAAGTCAATAACAACAATAATTTATGTGGCGTTTGGATAGAGAGAAATAAGGGTTTAAATGGGATTGGAAAATAAAAGGAGAAATATAGATCCTTCATTCATCCATCCAACTAAATCTCAAATATCCATTTGTTTCCCAACTCTAAAGCTACCCATCATTTCTGTGTACGAGACACCACCTTTAAGAACAGAGGGAGCATTATATTATTTATATATTTATACGGGGATGAGGTCGAACAGAGATCATTATGCCACACCGCTGGATCAGAAAGAGAGAAACCGTAACAATTTACTAACGTTCTTAACGTGAACATGGCGTCAGGCAGTAGCAACGAGCGGGGATGTCACGACACACACCGCCAGTGTTCCTGCCATCCTCGTACAAGCATCCAAACCTGCAAGCTGCTTCGTCGAAGCACGCCCATTTAAATGCCGCTCTGGTGGCCGCAAGAGGAAGCCCCAACCGACTTACTGTCGGTGTTCTGACCTAATTTACGTAATTAAAAAAAGTATTTATACGCTCTTCGTATTTAATAGTCTAGTCTACGAAAGAGACTTAAATATTAATCTGATTCGGGTTGCCAAGAAACGTAATACTCTATGTCTAGTGATGAGAGACATCAAATCGTATGAAATCAAGAACACGAATACAATGCGAAAGGGTCTTGACTCGATCTAAGAACCCTAACTCGCGTGGGTGGATGTAGTTACAGTGAGGTGGCTTGAATACAATTTGGCTAACTTCACTTTACTTGTTCCTCTATTGTCCTGTCTTTTTCTCTTCGCTCTCGTTCATCTAATGCCTCATTGTACTTCTTTTATAAGGGTTAGACCAGAGTAGAGGCACCAACTTGACGTCTACGGAGTCTGCTGGCCCTCCGCCAGATAGAGCCTCGGTCGTCGTCTGAGTTGGTTGCCTGGCGCTCGCTGGCGCCGGTGCAGTTGGTCGGTGGCCTTCGTACATCTTTGTTTCAGTCGTTGACACTTTTTCATCTTATTTTAGCGATCGCTTGGCTGCTTTACCAACTTCTGTAACGTTTTACCTCTTGACGAAGTTGCTTTACCTTCTACTGTACGTTGGCAGAAATCTCTGTAGCTGTCAGTGGTTGGTTGCTAAGGCGGTGCCCGACCTCCGGGTCAGAGCGTTGGCTTTTAACCATTGGTGGGCTGAATCTTGTTGTCGTGTAGCTTTGACCTTTCGTCGGTCGGGTTTGGAAACTTGCGCGGTTTCGATCCCTAAGGTCGAGATGTTCTTGGTGGGATGTGATCCTTCATAGGCTGCAGACAGGTGGTGAGTCGTAGTTTATAGATAAGCTTTTGCGTAGAGGTCGAGTTCATAAGTATCCGAGGTATACTATCTTGACAATCTCTAATGCATGAACACATATATGTAAAATGGTCGTTAACTAGCCAGATAAAAAGAACATATAATCAAATCAAAATCAAGCAACTTATGACTTACTCCTCCGTTTTTTAATTGATGTCGCCGTTGATTTTTAGATACAACTTTGACCATTGGTCTTATTCAAAAATTTTTCCGACAAATTTCATATATTTTGATATAATTTGATTTATCATTAGACTTATTTGAATCACAATTTAAAATTTTACACATTCGAACAATTTTTTTTAATAAAACGAATGGTAAAAGTTAAATTTAAAAATCAACTATGACATTAATTAAAAATCGGAGAGAGTACGTGATATGTAAGGTAGTTACATATGTGAGCAGCAGAAATATTCCTTCGTGCAGGCTTCATTGTACAATCACTACAGCCGGTTCGCAGCTTGCCGATCTGCAGCCGTGACCTTGATCGCTGCCGCGTGGAGGTGCTGGGAGATCGAACGGAGCAACCCACGACGGTTCCCACCAGGCGCAGCGGCTCGCTCCATCTGTTCACCGATTGGCTCGGCTCTCAGGACGGCTCAATCCCCAACTCGCCTCTCCTCATTCCGAAGAAAAAACAAGGAGTTCAGGCCGCCATTTCCTAGACCGCCACGCCGACGAGCGGCAGCATGAGCGGAGTTGCGCACGCCGCGAATATCGCAGTGATAAGCGTTTATTTGTTTGCCGTTCACACTGCGATCGGTCAACGTGGGCCAGCCGCAGCACGGGCTGCAGCGCGCCCCGGGCGCGTTCCCGTCCACGAGGACTTGTGCGTTCCAAGAACAGACGGCGCAAACAGGCACCATGAACGCTACTGCTCTCAGTGCTCTTGGTCTCGGCTCCGCGACGCTTCAAACGCACTTGGCACCGGCACCGTCCAGGTGATAGGAGACAGTAACATATGGATGAACCCACGAGAGCCCCGCATGGAAAGGGTGTCGTGCGCCATCGCGAGGGCATGCCCGGTGGCCACGACGGTTGGCGTGGGGAGCGCAAGGAGCTCTGCGAATCGCCGCTCATGGTGGCTTGGATGTGGAGCGGCGCGGTGCGCACCTAAGCCTAGTCGAAGCCGTTGGAGAAGTACGTACTTGCTCTCGGGCAGCGAGGAGGATCGCGCCGGCGTCCACGAAGATGGTGGGGACGAGCATGCCGGCGTCCGTTGAGGCGGCGACGGCCGAGCGACCAACGGTGAGAAAGGGCAAGGTGGAGGTGTTGCTCGCCGGCGCCGGGGAGGATGGGACTGAGGCGGTGCTTGCAGCTCTGTTGCGTGCGAGTGGCCAGGGATTGCGCCTAGGATTCTGGGTACGGATCGCACAGCTATATGAGCCGTAACAGGGAAGTGAAGGGTGGGATCTATTTGCAGCGTGAAGCGATTAAAATCCAGTTTAACCAAACATAAATGAATGTTAATGGATAGCACTGTGATCCAACCAAACACCTTCTTAGTGAGACGTTGAAAGTAAGGACCTCGTCTGTTAAGTCTGAAGAACGGATAAATCTATATATAATTTATTAGGTGCATGAAATGTATTTTGTCTCGGTTGCATGGGGAAAGAACTGCCTGCTGTCTAAGGAGAAAATGAAGATATATACTCGGTCAGACAAGTTACAGACAAAATTAAAGAAATTAGAGAATCTCCAACCTATAACTTCCCACTAAATCAATTTAATGGGGTCCAACTTTTATGGATCCCAGCTACTTCACTGTCTTTAGCTAGAAACAGAGAAGTTTCTGGGCCCATAAAATTGAGAGTAGTTTAGGATGTTGTTGGATATGGTTTTACTGCTAAATACTTAATTTAATTTGGGAAATTGGTTATGAAGCTCTACTGGAGATGCTCTAAACAGCCAGATTGTCTATTTTAAAATTTAATTTTAGGGTCCAATTTAGGAGAATTGTTGGAGTACGAGAGACAAATGGACCCTAATATTTTTTTTGGCTAATCTCAAAGGTGTCTTTTGGGGTTTATGTTTCAGGGAATTTTTGGATATGCTCTTAATTAAGGCTTTAGTAAAACAATCGAATAGAAAATATTCAGTTCATACTTTCATATGACCTTTATGCTGAAATGCTCTGTGCTTTTTTGTTCATGCCCATGGCAACATACGTTTGAATACTCGTTTCAGCAGCTATAGAAACAATCAAAGTTACTTGGTTTGATTCATACACAAGTACACCATTTCTATTTGTCACAATGCAAATAAGCTTGTTACCAGTAGGTATAAACAGGCAAACATAATTTCATACTCCGTATATTATTATACGGGTTGAGAAGGACATTAATCATCGGGTCATGTGGCTGGATCGGGAAAAGCACATCAGCAACAATTTAATCTCAAGCTGAACATATCATCTCACTGTAGCATCATCCATCGACTGCGTAGCACATATCCACCGCTGCTAGTTTGCACGTACGTGGTAGAGAACAAAGACTTCCAGCGGCGAGCTAGAACAAGCCTCCTCAACGTAACCTAAAAACTGTATAAGTGCAAAGAAATTAATAGTCCATACACCACAAAACAGTATGTTATGCCACTTTTAAATTTTTTAGGTATGTGAATATTGGTACTTGTTGGAGTTGGAAAATTTTCTAGATACCCAAACAGATTTAGCTATTACCTAAATATAGTTTTAGGTAGTAAAATTTTAGGTCATTGTTGTAGTTGCTCTAATGTGTTAAACCATTCACCCATCACATTGAATCTCAACCTTTCGTTCTTTCCCAAACACCACATAAGAGTGATGAGAAAAAAATCTAAGCAAAAGGGGGAAATTCTACAAATGAATGGAACAATGGGCCATAAGAAACCAAAGAGTACAGATAGGATCGGGCACTTTGGCATGGAGTCAGACTCTTCGCCAAAGGGTTCTTGCCTAGCTTATAGCGGACACACAGAAACTAAGACCTAGGTTCAGATACTCTCACAAGATCCTATCATGGAAACTCCAATGCTGGGTCATACCGTTATACATTCCGGGGGCAGAACACTCTTACACTGGCTCGGACAATTTGGCACTACAGCTCGCACCGGCAAAGAACCACATGAAATCCCATACAAAACGAACTTCAAATCCAATGTAATTTGAACCAGAGCTTCCTCAAGACATCATGTCCCATCTCCAAGTGGAATGATGCAAAAAACCTATGAAAATATCGTGGATTTTAGTTTTTGGTCAAAGACCTAGGTTATGGATGAACAGTGGGAAAGCGATGAAATTGGAGTTTGTACTGCCATGTGTTCGATGAAGGATCACTGGTACACACACATTGAGGATGGTGCGGTCTATTATAACAACAGCACAGTGAGCTCCGGATCATCTGGTGCATGATCCAAGAGGGAGAGAGCCATGCTGATGAGAGAGGAGAGATGGGACATGTGAGAGATGAAAGAGAGGAGAGAAGGGCCAGTGAGGGAAAGCTTCTCCACTGGTGGATACCAGAGCCAGCGGAGATAGGTTGACGATGCAACCGAATCCATTGCCATTCGGCAGTGAAGAGGTTTCCGGTGGCAACTGGTCAGAGTGAGAACAAAAGGGTAGGCTTAGATTTTATTTTTATTTGGATTGTCTGGCTGGAATCTTGGTTCTCCAGAGCTATTTTTGTACTCAGACATGGCTCATTTTGTTTCTAGTGGCGGGATGTCAGCACTGGCGTACCCAGCGGGTGGGCCCGATATGCCGCGGCATACCTAAAAATTTTAGCTCAAATTAGTCCTAATATCTATTAGCCGTTTTACCTAATACTTTTTCCATTCAGATATTGTTGCTCCGCTGTGATTTTGACACCAAATACACTTAGTTCTGTTGAAATCTTCAAACGAAATACATAAAACATTTAATTTTTAATGGCAGAATACTTGATAAAAGGATAAAATTTTTGATCTGTAGTGATTGAATATTTGGTTTTTTTTAATATTTCTCTCTCTCTTACGAGTCTAAGCTTATGATGCATTTACGAGTTAGAATTTCCATGTTTTCTAGACCTAGTAAACTAGACTAAATTTTGATAGTATGAAGTGGTTCTTTGGTCAATCCGAATGGAAAGGACAAATGCTCTGTAGTTTGCTTAGTTTTTCTTCTCCTCTAGCCTTTAGTGACTGATATTGATATTATGTTTGCTTTTATCTTCGTCCGTACAGCTGCAAAATATTTTTTGGCATACTCTTCATAAAATCCTAGGTACGCCACTGGATATCAGGCAATGTCACTATTATGGCATATTTTTGTGGTCGTGTGTTTATGAAACTTGTTGAGCTGTGAGAACCTGATATATGGGAGACCCGCTGGATCTCTATTGAGTCTCAGGACCATGGGGAGCGCACGAGTAGACAAACGAGCTGCATGGAGGCTAATAGCTCTACGTCCTGCATGCCTGTATTGCTTGAGAAGATGTGAATGAATGTAGTTCGTAGTGAGGTATCTAGCCTGTCCTGTGGATGCGGGGAATAAGTGTGGCATTCCCTTTTATGTGACCGCCCAGGAAGTTTGCCACATTCAAAGTAGTATAGAAACCAGCCACTTACAAACCATAGTGAAAATTTACAATAGTTAAGCTCCAACAACTAAATTTGTACAGAAAACACCTCATACTACTATGTAGCTAGACAAAGGGCCTATAATACATATACCACAGGACTAGCTCGAGCGTGGAACGAGACCTAAAACTCAAAGTCAGCTCCGTCAAGATAGTTGTCACCTCCCACCTCATTCTCTTCAAATTGTTCATCCTCTGATAACATTTCGGCAAGGGTGAGTACGTTTGTACTCAACAAGCCACACGTAATGGGTAATAAAAATGAAGGATAACTAATTAGGAATAAGCTACGCAAGCATAAGCATCATAATTAAGATCTATAAACTTTTGAATATAATATAGCATCAATATCATGTAAGTGTCCACCATGCTCATATCCATCATCATCATAAGGAATAAACATAACCTTGCCATGAACCTGGAGTCACCAATAAACACAGCTTCATTGACCGGAAGCACGGTACATTCAAATGATTTAAGTTTGATTCTGCAGAGCTTGCCCAACTTTACCCATATGATATCCACAATTTGTTCCGAAGCGGGATAAAATGACTCAAGCTACACTTACATTCCAACAACATGCCTGGTACAGCTAAGGACCATCTTAGCATACGGCCGCTGCTTACATGGTTCGTATCATGGTAGGCTGGTCCAGCTCCAGAGGCCCTACCCATGGAATAGGTTGGTCAATATCCGAAGACCTATCCAGGCACGCCCGGAGAATGGAAGCAATAACTGAATCAAGTCTGAATGATCAGTCCCATGGATGGGCGATAACTGTGTCTTTATCATGGCTCAGTTGATTATCCTCATAAAACCTTAGACATAATCATGTGACTCGCCATATAACCACTAAGGTACATGTGCATGTAATCATCTTTGATTCATGTCCTTAGGCCAAACCCATACTGCCACCATAACTAGAATATATTTAGCTTTTCTTGTATTCTCTCAAGTTTAACCTTAACCTGAAGTTTAGATCATCTAACTAGTGATAAGGCTCAACCTATGTTACATTCTGATGACTATGGCTATTTGTGTAAAGGATGGCTTTTCTGACACAAATAGTAGGTTTGGTGTTTCTACCAATCCCAACAAAAACTAAAATCGATTTAGTAATGCATAAGAGAATAATAGAAGAAGTAGGTGCTATATGATCAATTGGTGTGTGACTTGCCTTCTTGCTGGTCACCAGTCCAGTCCGTTACTTGAGAATTCTGTCCAACTCCTATACCAGTCCCCAGTTCTAGCTCATATACACCGGGATCTAACGTCGAGTAAGAGTAAGAAATAATAAAGAACCACTCTAAAAATAATCAAATGGGACTCAAAATATTCGAATATGCATAAAATCAACTTTTTAAAGGTAGCACTGAAACAAGGAAACTTAGCATGATTTTATAACTGATGCTTGTGTGATGAGGTTTTAGAAAAATGAGCTCATGATTTACTGAAAATGGGAAACTATAGTACTACTGTATTTTGTTCAAGATGCTATTCATGACTAAAATCAATCATTCCTACTATGTGCTTGCTTTTAATAAATCAACACAATAGCCAGTCAACCTAGTAATATTTTGAGGCTAAAGCTAGTAACCTATTGTTATTAATTAGTATAGATGTAGTGGTCTAAGAGAATATATGATCTAAGCACAGAATTAGATTTTCTCTGTTAACCAAGATCAGAAAATGCGAGTAGGCTCAAAATGATGATACAACTATTGCTTTGTTACCGGTGGTACCGTAAGTCTAACACGAATTACTAAGCAAGCTGCTACTACTCTGATCCAAGCCTAGTAGCAGAAAGCCAAACACTCAAAGAAACAAGCAAGGACCTAAATTTATTACCCTTTTTCTTGGATCAAGGATGATACGGCAGGGGCAAGAAGGATATGGTGCTGCTGTGCTGTTAGAGAAACAAGAGAAGATGGAAACGCGTGTGTGGGTGCTTTGGATAGGAATGAGTGGTGTTGCTTCAGAAAGAAGGAAACACTCCTTTTTATACTAGTTCTAGGGATAAGAATGAGTGAGTGGATAAGAAGAGGTGAGGTGGATTATGGATAGAACAATTGATGTGAGTTGAATGAGGAGATAAGTCTCTTTTGAATGCTAGGCAGTATGGATAAGAATGAGTGAAGTGGCTTCCCCAAGAAAAATATCTCTTCTATAGTAGTGTTGTGGCTAAGAGCAAGTAGTAGTTTTGCTAAGAAGGAAGCTCTCCTTTACATGCTAGGTGCTATGAATCAAATTAATGCAGAGGAAATATTTCTTGCTGATGATAAGGATAATCATGTATGGCACATTAGCAGCTGGTTTCAATGGGTTCTGGTCTCTCCTTCCTAATTTCTTTCTTTTCAGTTTTTCCTTGTGATTGAAAGTTAATTAACCTATGCATTACATGTGTGTAACCTAGGACAATATGTGAAATACAAGAATAACTTAATCTAATGCATGCAGCTATTTTGTAATTAAGAATTTGAAATTTTAGAGAAATTCTATCTTTGTCAAAAAGAAATTCCATCTAAAAGAAAAGCAATGCACTAAAATAAAAGCATATAACTTGGGAAAAATGCAATGCTTGCCAAAACCATTTAGAAACAAATTCACGGAATGCATCGGCATGAAGAACGGAAAAATATATTGCAAGTATGCTATTGGAGATTTTGAAAAAAAAAGGCTGATACAGACCTACCCCCCTTAAAAAGAATCTTTTCCTCGAGATTTCACTTGGTTAGCAAACAGTTGTGGGTACTTTTACTGCAACTCAGTTTCTCTTCTGCTTGTTGATTTCTCTGCTGTACGTCGTCTCTCTGAAACTTTCAAGATACGTTCAGGTTCTTCCTTGTATGTTAGGTCAGGATGTAACACAAAAGCGGCCAATGGCACTTGATCTGTTGGCTTTCTAAGGCACTTTCTAAGTTGTGACACATGAAACACAGGATACACTCTAGATAGCTCTGTTTGTAGTTCAAGTCGATATGCTACCTCTCCTCTTCTGCTCTTGATTCTATATGTACCAATGTATCTTGGCACTAGCTTCCCATTCATCTGAAATATTTGCACTCCCTTGAGGGGTGTAACCTTCAAATAAACATAATCTCCAACTTCAAAGCATAAGTCACGTCGTCAGTTGTCAGCATAGTTCTTTTGACGGTCCTGAGCCGCCTTCAACTTCTCTCGTATGATTTTAACATGAGCTTCTGCATCATGTACAATCTATGGTTTCAACTTCTCTCGTATGATTTTAACATGAGCTTCTGCATCATGTACAATCTATGGTCCAATTAACTGACGTTCACCTGTCTCGGTCCAATTCAATGGTGTTCTACACTTTCTCCCATATAGTGCCTCAAAAGGTGCCATTTCTAAACTTGCTTGATAGCTGTTATTGTAAGTAAATTCAGCAAATGGCAATCCCAGGCTGGTCCATACACTAACACACAAGCTCTAAGCATATCCTCTAATATTTGGTTAACTTTTTCCGTTTGTCCTCTAGTTTGTGGGTGGTATGCTGAGCTAAATGCTAAGTTAGTGCGCATGGCTTCACGTAGGATTTCTCAAAATCTTGAAACAAACTGACTCCCTTGATCTGACACAATTTTCTTCAACACACCTTGCAACACTACAATTCTTGTTAAATACAACTCCGCTAGTTGTGCACCACCATATGTCTTTTTGACAGGTATAAAAGTGTGCAACCTTGGTCAATCGATAAACTATTACCCATATAGCATCATACCCAGACTTTGATCTTGGGAAACCTATAATAAAATTCATCCCAATCTCATCCCATTTCCACTCGGGTGTAGGTAGTGGTTGTAGTAGTCCAGCTGGCCTCCTATGATCTGCTTTCACTCTCTGACATACATCACATAGGTTGACATGCTCAGCTATGTCTCTTTTCATACCTTTCCACCAGAAAGTATCCTTTAAGTCTTGATTCATTTTTGTGCTGCCAGGATGGATAGAGAAGAGTGACTTGTGTGCTTCTTGCAATATCAAATCCTTTATCTCCTTCATATCTGGTATACATAGTCGACCCTTAAACCTAATGAGTCCATGTCCATCTTTAGTAAAATCAAGTATTTTCTACTTTAGTGCTCTCTGAATTTCCTCAGCTTCATTCTGAGCTATTTTGACTTGTTCCAGAGTAGGTTGGACCTCTGATGTTGCCAACATACTATGATTATTAAACTCAATCTTAAGCTGATGGATCTCCTTTCTTAGCTCATTCGGACATTCTTCAATCACAACATTCTGACAATATGTCTTATGACTCAATGCATCAGCAACCACATTAGCTTTACCAGGATGGTATTGTATACTCACTCAATTCAAAGTCTTTGAGCAACTCTAACCATCTCTTTTGTCTTAAATTCAGACTGGTTGAGTAAAAATATACTTTAAGCTCTTATGATCAGTAAACACTTCACATCGGTTACCAAGCAAATAATGCCTAGTAGGGTAGTGCTCCTCATGTTTTCAAAGTTGTCGAGATGCATAAGTCATTACTATACCATCTTGCATTATAACACATCCATAACCTCTTTGAGAGGCGTCGCAATAAATTTGAAACTCCTTACGACTATCAGGGAGGACAAGTACTGGAGCTGTTGTTTGTCTTTTCTTTAAATCTTGGAAACTTTTCTCACAATCCTCAGACCACTTGAATGGAACATTATTCTTCAATAGTTGAGTAAGTGGTCTAGCAATTTTGGAAAAGCCTTCAATAAAACATCTGTAATAGCCTGCAAGTCCAAGGAAACTTCTAATCTCCATTACTGTTTCTGGTTGCTTCCATTCTGATACAGCACGAACTTTTTCAGGATCCACCTTGAGTCCTTCTGCTGAAATAATATGCCTCAAGAATGCCACTTCCTTCATCCAAAACTCACATTTAGAAAAATTTACATAGAGCCTCTTCTCCTTTAACCTTTCTAAAGCCAACTGCAGATGCTCGCATGGTCTTCTTCACTTTGAGAATAGATAAGGATGTCATCAATGAAAACCACAACAAACTTGTCTAGATAATCCATAAACGTATGGTTCATCAAAGACATGAATATTGCTGGTGCATTGGTTACACCAAATGGCATGACCGTAAATTGGAATAATCCGTACCTTGTAGAAAAAGCAGTCTTAGGTCTATCTTCTTTACGAACCTTTAGCTGATGATATCCAGATCTATGATCAATTTTGGAGAATACCTTAGCATTTCTAAGTTGATCAAACAATGCATCTATTCTGGGTAATGTGTACTTGTTCTTAATGGTTACTTCATTCAGGGCTCTATAGCCTACACACATTCTTAAGCTCTCATGTTTGTTCTTTGGAAACAGTACCAGAAAAGACCATTCTGAAATACTAGGCTCAATAAACCCCTGAGCTTCTAACTCCTTTATTTGTCTCTTCAGCTCATCGTGTTCACTTGCTGACATTCTATATGGGCCTTTAGATATAGGTTTTGTCTCTGGTTTCAACTCAATAGTGAACTCAATTCCTCTATCTGGTGGCATTCTAGGCAATTCTTCAGGAAATACATCTGGATACTCACACACCACTGGAATTGATTCTACCTCAACACATATTGCTGTGTAAATCACTTTCTTTTGTTGTTGAATCAACTCATGGTCTGTCTTATATTCTATAATTTGGTCTTCTGAATTTGTTAACTGAATAGTTTTCTGCTCACAATCCGTCTTTCCTTTATACTTGGGAAGCCAATCCATGATGAGAAATCTAACCCATGCAATTCTAGCAAAAGCAGATTGGCAGTAAACTTTACTCCTTGAATCACAAGTTCTACTCCCATGCAACAGGATTGACTCCACATGCTCCCTCCGGGTAATTGAACCTAGTGGGTAGTATCCAACAAAGTCAAAGGTAGTTTACTTTTAACAACAAAACTCATAGCAACAAATTAATGTGATGCACTAGGGTCGAACAAAACCAAAGCAGGCACCAAGTGGACTAGAAACTTACCAATAACTACATTAGTGGCTTCTTCAGTTTCTTTAGCAGTGGAGCTCTGGTTGGTCCTTGCTTGTTGCTCTCTCCATTTCGACCACTTTTGTTGCCAAAACCTCCACGATTTGAAGCACCACCTCGAGTTGGCACTCCTCTAGCACGATTTGGAGCTGCAGTTGGAGCTGTCTTGTGTTCTGTAGCATGATTTCTTGTTTGAATTTTGGCACTTCTTCAGGGAGATCCTTCAATGGGCAATTTGGACGGAAATGCCCTAACTGACCGCAAGAAAGCACTGATTCCCCCTTTGTGGGCAGTCCCTTGGATAGTGGTTTTCACTGCAAATCTTACACTTCACTGGCAATTGCACTGGATGAGATGCACCTCGGTTCCTGAAAGTAGTTGTATATGTTCTAGAAATATTTCTACCTTGTGGAGCAATGGATGAGGACCCCCTTCATCAAACTAAGCTCTCTTTTTCTAGTATCAAGTAAATATTTCCTCTTCTCCTCCTTCAATAGTGCTTTGTCCACTAAGGTTTGTAGGGTATTATATTCCAAGCCTGCAACATCATGTTGCAATATAGGATGTAAACCTTCAAAGAACCTTTCCATCTTTTCTTGCTCAACCTCAACATCACGAGGTGCATAATGCGCCAAGTGGTTGAATTGTGTGTAGTACTCCATGACTCTATTACCCCCTTGGCGAAGAGCTCAAAATTCTCTCTTCTTAGCCTCTATAATTCCAGATGGAATATGAACCTTGCGAAAATCATCCACAAATTCTTTCCATGTGATTTGATCTTTATTAGGACGTGCATTTCTAAAATTTTCCTGCCAATTTGCTGCTGGTCCAAAAAGTTGATGAGCAGCCAATAGCACTTTCTCTCGATCATTGCACTAGATAGTATCCGACTTCCTCTCAATATCCCTCAACCAATCATCGGCATCAAGTGGTTCTGTGGCCTTTGAAAACACTTGTGGACATGTTTTGCGGAAATCAGCAATCTTTGATGCTCCATTGGATGGTCCAACACCAGCTGCCGTTCCATAGCTATCACTTTGTTAACAAGTTGTTCCAGCAACTTAGTTTGAGCTTGGGCTATCTCAACCCGATTTCTCTCCATAGCTTGATTGGTCTCATGACGGTTCTGTTCCATAGCAGCCAAGATATGAGATAGGCTTGGCTCCCCATGTGACTCATCACTTCCCCTGCCTCTCGACATGTTTGCTAACTCAAACTTTGGCTAGGTCTGTGCCATGATCCAAACGAAATACAAATAGTAAAAACACGAAAAAAATCACGGTTTAAAACAAAAGAAGCAATAACATTCGAGAAAAAAATTCCACGACAACAGAATAACGTAAGTCTTACGCCACACTAAGCCTAAGGAGTACTAACGTACGATCCATATAAGGAACAATCTATTTCTATCTCATTTCCTAGCCTCAGCATGATAATGTTAGCATCCTACTGCCCAACCATCAAATTCTATGCCCTATTCACTACTAGTTAGTGACAAAATAGTAAACTATCTAACGACCGCCCAGGAAGTCAGCAACATTCAAAGTAGTCTAGAAACCAGCCACTTACAAACCATAGTGAAAACTTACAATAGTTAAGCTTCAGCAACAAAATTTGTACAGCAAACACCTCATACTACTATGTAGCTACAAAGGGCCTATAATACATATACCACAGGACTAGCTCAAGCGTGGACCAGACCTAAAACTCAAGGTCAGCTCCGTCAAGATAATTGTCACCTCCCACCTCATTCTCTTCAAATTCTTCATCCTCTGATAACATTTCAGCAAGGGTGAGTACGTTTGTACTCAACAAGCCACATGGAATGGGTAATAAAAATGAAGGATAACTAATTAAGAATAAGCTACGTAAACATCATAATTAAGATCCATAAACTTTTGAATATAATTAAGCATCAATATCATGTAAGTGTCCATCATGCTCATATCCATCATCATCATAAGAAATAAACATAACCTTGCAATGAACCTGGTGTCACCAATAAACACAGCTTAATTGACCGGAAGCACGGTACATTCGAATGATTTAAGTTTGACTCTGCAGAGCTTGCCCAACTTTACCCATATGATATCCGCGGCTTGTACAGAACCGGGATAACATGACTCAAGCTACATTTATATTTCCGCAACATGCCTGGTACAGCTAAGGACCATCTTAGCAGATGGCCGCTTCTTACATGGTTCGTACCGTGGTAGGCTGGTCCAGCTCTAGGGGCCCTACACATGGAATGGGTTGGTCAATATCCGAAGACCTATATAGGCACGCCTGTAGAATGGAAGCAATAACTGAATCAAGTCTGAAAGATTAGCCCCATGGCTGGGCTATAACTATGTCTTTATCATGGCTCAATTGATTATCCACATAAAACCCTAGACATAATCATGTGAGTCGCCACATAACCAGTAAGGTACATGTGCTCACAATCACCTTTGATTCATGTCCTTTGGCCAACCCGCACTGCCACCATAACCAGAATATATTTAGCTTTCCTTGTATTCCCTCAAGTTTAACCTTAACCTGAAGTTCAGATCATCTAACTGGTGATAAGGCTCAACCTATGTTACATTTTGATGATTATGGCTATTTGTGTAAAGGCCGGCTTTTCTGACACAAATAGTAGGTTTGGTGTTTCTATCAATCCCAACAAAAACTAAAATCGATTTAGTAATGCATAAGAGAATAATAGAAGAAGTAGGTGCTATATGGTCAACTGGTGTGTGACTTGCCTTCTTGCTGGTCACCAGTCCAGTCCGTTACTTGAGAATTCTGTCCAACTCCTATACCAGTCTCCAGTTCTAGCTCATATACGCTGGGATCTAACGTCGAGTAAGAATAAGAAATAATAAAGAACCACTCTAAAAATAATCAAATAGTACTCAAAATATTCGAATATGCATAAAATCCACTTTGTAAAGGTAGCACTGAAACAAGGAAACTTAGCATGATTTTATAACTGATGCTTGTGTGATGAGGTTTAAGAAAAATGAGCTCATGATTTACTGAAAATGGGAAACTATGGCTCCTATTGTATTTTGTTCAAGATGCTATTCATGACCAAAATCAATCATTCCTACTATGTGCTTGCTTCTAATAAATCAACACAATAGCAGCCAGTCAACTTAGTAATATTTTTGAGGCTAAAGCTAGTAACCTATTTTTATTAATTAGTATAGATGTAGTGGTCTAAGAGAATATATGATCTAAGCCCATAATTAGATTTTCTCTGTTAACCAAGATCAGAAAATGCGAGTAGGCTCAAAATGATGATACAACTATTGCTTTGTTACTATAAGTCCAACCACGAATAACTAAGCAAGCTGCTACTACTCTGATCCAAGCCTAGTAGCAGAAAGCCAAACACTGAAAGAAACAAGCAAAGACTTGGATTTATTACCCTTTTTCTTGGATCAAGGATGATACGGCAGGGGCAAGAAGGATATGGTGCTGCTGTGCTGTTAGAGAAACAAGAGAAGATGGAAACGCGTGTGTGGATGCTTTGGATAGGAATGAGTGGTGTTGCTTCAGAAAGAAGGAAACTCTCCTTTATATACCAGTGCCAGGGATAAGAATGAGTGAGTGTATAAGAACAGGTGAGGTGGATTACGGATAAGAACAATCGATGTGAGTTAAATGAGGAGATAAGTCTCTTTTGAATGCTAGGTAGTATGGATAAGAATGAGTGAAGTGGCTTCCCCAAGAAAATAGCTCTTTTATAGTGGTGTTGTGGATAAGAGCAAGTAGTAGCTTTGCTAAGAAGAAAGCTCTCCTTTACATGCTTGGTGCTATGAATCAAATTAGTACAGAGGAGATATTTCTTGCTGATGATAAGGGTAAGCATGGATGGTGACACGTTAGGAGCTGGTTTCAATGGGTTCTGGTCTCTCCTTCCTAATTTCTTTTTCTTTTCAGTTTTTCCTTGTGATTGAAAGGTAATTAACCTATGCATTACATGTGTGCAGCCTAGGACAATATGTGAAATACAAGAATAACATAAACCAATGCATGCAGTTATTTTGTAATTAAGAATTTAAAATTTTAGAGAAATTCTATCTTTGTCAAAAAAAATCCATCTAAAAGAAAAGCAATGCACTAAAATAAAAGCATATAACTCGGGAAAAATGCAATGCTTGCCAAAACCATTTAGAAACAAATTCACGGAATGCGTCGGCATGAAGAACGAAAAAATATATTGAAAGTATGCTATTGGAGATTTTGAAAAAATATAAGCTGTTAAAGTGGATCCCTTTTTATAGAACCAAGGAGTCCCCACTAAGGCACGTTTACAATGTACATATAGGGCGCAAGGTGTGGACCACATTTTGCATGTACAACGTCTCTATTGTAGCCGTTGCTCCCGTCAATAAGGCACTTCGAGGCCCACCGTAGAATGTCCTCTCCTTCTGCATGGGATGCGAACCCCCCCCCCCCCCCCCCCGAGTCGACAAGTCACCATCTCCTTGAGGGTGTGCCTTCTGCATAGTAGCCGGCAGTTTTGCCCCGAGTCGATATGGTGTTTCCTGGTTAACTTGGAGTTTTGACCCTGAGTCGAGTGTGGCGGCGCTTGAGTGAGCAGCTCCGTTCCTTATCTTGCAAGGGTTCCATCACCTCCTAGGCCATCAGCTAGTCAGGCCCATCATAGCGGACGCTTAGGACCATCGCATGAAGAAAACTCCAAGATCTGACAACAATCCATGCTGGCGATCCGCGTAGCCAACTGCAACCTATTTGGCCACCCTCCGATCACCACACAAAACACACTCCCAGCCCATCCCGGTCATCCATGACGGAAACCCATCCCACCCCCACACCAACTTAAATGCAGCCTTGTTATTAGGGAGAGAGAGAGAGAGAGAATAGTGGTGGCCACCGTTCTACCCCAAGGTCCAAACATCGTCCTCCTCGCCATGCGCTGGCATGGGGCCATAGCCTCACTGTGTCGCCTGGGGGTGTAGGGTGCCAACGGCCTGGCGTGCCCCTTCCCGCCGCTTAACCGGCTTGGCCTCCGGGGGCCACCGTGCCCGCCGTCATCGGGCTGCCCCTGTCTGCTCAGCCCCTTGGCCGTGGCTGCTGCACATTGTCAGCAGGGTGTGCCCCTGACTACCACTTGGATATTGGGTCTGTCTAGCGCTTGTAACATTCCATACCTTTGGGATCCATAAATTCAAGCCGCTGTTTTTTAATTCTAAGATTTTGGTTAAACCAAACTCAAAAAGAAATAAGGGTCAAGAATTTTTTTTCAAATTTAATTCAAATTCAAATTTAAAAGTTAAAGTTGAAACTTATAAAAATAAATAGTGTATGGAATGTGAGAAACAAGTATCTTACTGAAAAGTGTATGAAATTCTCGAATATATATTAAAATTTAATAAGGTTCATTCAAATTCTCATTTATAGTGTAGAGCAAGTGTTAAAGATCTGTCCTACCAAATTTCAATCTAGTCCAATTTTATTTGTTCTTCCTTTTTCTGTCCCCAAGATGCTTAAGCATGAAGCTTAATTGGACTGCTCCTGTCAGAAGCTTAATTGGACTGCTCCTCTCAGGTGGAGCTCACCTGTCAGTGCCTTCCTCCTCCTCCTCCCATCCTCCTGCGCCAGCATGCACCCAGCCGTGGTCGGCATGCAAATGGGCCATGATACCCCTATCCGATGCCACGGGACACGGTGGCGTCCCCATGTTCGAGCCCTTTTCGGCCTCCTCGCTCTTCTCCCTCACTCAGTCTATCTCTCTTTCTCACTCTCGCTCGGCCGCACACCACTGCTGTCATGGAGCACCGCCTAGCCAGCTTCGCCGTCTTCCGGCTACTCGCCAACGCGTGCACACCCCACACTGAAGCCCGCCTCCTCCATCAGTCAAGTGGGGAACCCGAATTTGGGTTTTCCCCCAAATCGGGTACTAGGGAGCCGCCGGTCGAAACCAGTGAAATCCGGCAGCTCTAGTTAGTCTCATCCAATTCCTTCTCGACCATAGCTTTCCTATCCCTTTGCGCACTCATCGGACTCACATTTCAAGAGAATCTAGTCTCATGGCTTCCAGATTTGGAGATCGCCCGACGCCGGCCACTCAAGCTCACCACCTCACCGTGGACGGCACCTCTCTGACCACTTTCGATGTCATCAACACCCGTGCCAGCCCTCAGATTGCTCCAATTAAGCTCACAGTGGAGAGCTCGTCGGATTTCGTCTACGAAGCTGAGCTCTCAACATCGCCGAAGTCATCCCTCTGCTGCCCGTCGCCGATCTCACTGTTCCATTGGGTTTCTACCCCAGAAACCCCGCCCTTCGGGTTCTCCATGCCGCGCCGCCTATTTTGGTGCCTAGAGCCTGAGCTGGTGCCAGGCACCATGGCCGGCTCAGCCCCTCAGCCGGATCCCGTGCGGCTGGGATTTGATCCCGTGTGGCCAGTGGGCTATGGCCCACGGTGTGTCAGCCCTATGAGCTTATTTAATGATTTCCAAAATTGATTATTAAACTGCACAAAAATGTGATAATTCTTGCAAAAATCATAACTAATGCATACCAACACGTAAAAGAACAAATAATATTTCTTTGGAATCCTTGTAACCTAAGGAATATCTTGGAACCCTCAACTGTGCATTTTCTGCATTAAAAATATTTCTACTCATTAAATAAGGTACGACCATAATAGTGCACATCTCCATCTTCATGCATAAGTAAAATGTGAAAGTTATATATTTACTTTATACAGGTTAATTAGCGTTACCCTAGAATTAATCATAACTTTATGCTTATAGATTATTTATAAATGATTTATTCTCCTTAGATGGTAACTAATTTATTATAAATACATCTGATTTCAATTAATTGTGAATTTTGGTTAGAAATTAGTTTACCACCTCACTGATTTTATGATCACATAAAAATTTGATTTAGGTTTTCCAGAAACATGTTAAGGAATTTAGTAATAATTTTAGCTATTAACTAATTAAAGTCTTTTAGTGAATCTTTTCAGTTTTACTAGTAGATATCATTTAGCATATAAATATAAGTAGCACCGTAATAAAATACTTTTCATGAAATCATTCTCATACTGATCTTTTTCATATCAATGCATATGCATGTCATCGCATGCTTAAATTATAAGGAACTTTGTTCAATTGCCGTGCACGTCATTTTGTGCATACGCTGAAGACGAGCCCACTGGAGTTGTCGCTGAGGATCTAACTACTGCTGCTGGACATTCTCTTGCTTGTACCAACACTTCTCAAACCCAAGGCAAGCCCGATGCATTGATGATTTTTAGGAGTTGAACTGAAAACATGATGGTACCTTTTACCTAAGTTTTGTGTCTTTGGTACTGGTAACTCGATGTAGAGCTAGCTTATGAGTCATAACTAATGGTAGAAGTCGATTGAATGAAAGAACTTCCCTTGCGAGCTACAGGTTGTTACCTTAGTTTACTTTATGACATGAAATGATGAACATGAGATTGGGTAGGGAGTAGGTTGGTGCATAAAGGCATTTTTCCTGCACGGACTTATGGCCTTCATGCTTTGCATAAAGGCATTTTTCCTGCACGGACTTATGGCCTTCATGCTTTAGCCCTGTCTTATATTGGTTAAGAACCGATCGAGTGTGACTCCATTGAGCAAGTTTGAATATGTACCAATTACATACTGAATATATGGGACCCAGAAAACGAGGTAATTCAATATCCGTAGTTACTGGACAAACCCCTACCCCTCTTTAGCCAAAGAGTGGAGAAGAGCCTTAGATCTAACCATGGATGCATCCAAAGTGATGATCGCATGAAGGACTATGTGCTCGGAAGAGGTAGAACTTGGACCGGCCCTATGGCATTGTTGTGAAAGGTTTTCATGTATGATTTTTGGGAAGCGTGTATGTGCTATGTAATTCGAATTTCTCCTGCAGGACGTAAATTGATTATAATCGTTACCTCTCATAGTAACGAGTACTGCTTGTTCAATGCATCACATTGTAGTAATAACATGAAAGGAATGATAAACTTGCTGATTTGGTTGATTACTATATTTTTATTGCAACCATGATTGGAGTAGTATATAGTGCAGATTAAATTTATGTTCCTTGACACTTAACCTATCGCTAAAATTTGAAAATAAGGACTCTGCTCTGTTTTTGCAAAGTAACCCGCTTATGAGTCCGCCTTCTCATGCTTAAGAGTCGATTGTAGTTAGCCATTTTGAGAAGTAAGTCTTGCTGAGTATTAGAATACTCAGGATTTGTTGTTTTCCCCTTTTGGCTTGCAGGTAATATGTGTGGTTTGTGGTGGCAATATGGTGTGGGATGGTGAACCCATTTCTGACGGTTTTGTTGAATGGGTTCCCACCTCACCTACCTCCGACTGTAAGGACCGAGGCATGTCTTAGGGCAGAGCATGTCTCCGGTTAAGGAAATCGTCGAGTGTATCACGGCTATGTATTGCTTCCGCTCTGTTTGAAGCTCCATTTTTAAATATCTATCTTAAAAACAACTTGAACTTTTATTGTAAGACTTAAATCGATTTTTGGTATTATATTTTATTACTTGTGTTGTACTATTTGAGTACTGTTGTTCAATATCACCTGATGTGATTCTGTCGGTGAATCGCTCGTGATTTTTTTGGGGTGGTTCTACCACATGGCTCCTCTATCTTACTCCCTCTTTCTCTCTACTAACGAAAACCATAACCCTAGGAAGGTGGCAGCCATGACGATGGCTTGGAGGCGGTCACCACAGCACGGGTTTGACGACGTGGTCACGCCATTCTCAGCAGCAGAAGCAGAAGTAGATTTACAGAGGTAAAGGATTTGGAGATCGACTTGATTCGTTATTTCAGAGGTAGATTCGTTTGAGATTTCAAAAGTAAATTTGCTTTCTCATGTGGTCATGCATTAAGGTGCACAGCGGAAGGAGCGGAGCGATACGATAGTGGAACTGGATGGTGGAGAGTGGACGGTGTAGCAGGACAGTGAAGCGTGTGCCCCCAGCAGCCCGCAGCACGATCTGAATTTTATTTTTATTTTTTACGGTGACTGGTGCAGGCGGAGGACATAATACAGTTGCCTGCACAAATGGGATGTGTGCAGCGGAGGACATAAAAGCATGTAGAAATAATCATTTGTACAAGCTCACAAATGTCAGCGGATTGGAAAACAGCCTGCAGAGAACTTTTTAGATCCGCTTGACATGTTGGTGATGGCATGGCGCACCTCTTTCCCCCTCTAGTTTAGCCAACTCAAAGATTGGGTTTGTTTTGTGCCTTAATGTTCCCTACCCAGTAGATTGGAGAAGTATTTCTCAATTTCCTTCATGTCTCCGTGTGTTATGGCTGGACCTTGCGATGTCTGGAGAACTTGTATGTATCATGGAAATTAGAGTTTTGTGACCATATTAAAAATGACTAATAATTTTGTACGTTCGAACTAAATTTTGAATAAACAAATAGCCAAAGACAACGTTAGAAGTTAACATCAATAATAATGTAAGAATAAAGAGATCAACTTATTTGTGTTGTGACAAATAATTTTTTGTGCTTGTGCATGGATAAAATAACTCTGATCTTTTGTAAGAACTTTAATAATAAGCAAATTATAATAAATATATATAAATTATCTCATTTTTAAATAAAATAAATACTCAAAGATAATGTTAAAAGTCAATAGCGACAATAATTTATGTGACGTTTGGGTATCGAGAAATAAGGATTGAAATGGGATTGAAAAATAAAAGGAGAAATCTAGATCCTTCATTTATCCATCCAACTAAATCTCAAATATTCATTTATTTTCCAACTCTGAAGCCACCCAATATTTCCGTTTACCGGACAACCACGTTTAAGAACAGAGGGAGTATGATATTGCTTATACATTATACGGGATGAGGTCAAACAGGGATCATTATGCTACACTGCTGGATCAGAAAGGGAGCAACTGTAACAGTTTAATCTCAACGTGAACATTCCGCCTCGCAGTAGCAACGACCGGGGAAGTCGTGACACTCGCCGCCAGTGTTGCTGTCATCCTCGGACAAGCATGTTAACTTGCAAGAGAAATCGTCGAAGCACGCCCCTGAATATGTGCCGCTCAGGTGGCTGCAACGAGAATAAGCCCCAACCGATGTCATCTCTGTATGCATGAACACGTATATGTAAGATGGTCGTTAATTAGCCAGATAAAAAGGACATATAATCAAATCAAAACCAAGCAACTGATGACTTAATTTCTTCTGTAAAACTATAATGTAGTTACATTTTTGACATATATATCAAATACGTGCAGCTGTACGCAGGTACGTACCTGCGGCCACGATGACGAGTAGGAGGATGGTGGCGGCAGTAGCAGCAGATATATTCCTTCGTGAAGGCTCCATTGATATTATTGTTGCGGGGGAGAGGGTCGTAGGTTGAAGATGAATGTGATGCCGAGCAGATCGCAGATGAGTGTGATCGGTAAGCAGCTTATATCTTAATCACAGGTCTAATAGGACAAATTTGCATACTTAGTCCACCTCGGTTTAATCGCCTGTACTGGCATGATGAGCCCATTCCTCATTAACTTAACTGTTATATGCTGAATATTCTCAGAATATTTCAGCTGTAATGCTGGTAAGCAAACATTTTTTTTTGTCGTAACGTACAGGAACACTTGTTCGGATAATTTTTCTTCGAATTGGATGTGTGAACGGGCAATAGCCAATCTCATCACGATAGATCAATTAGCAAGTTGCCGGATTATTAAATCTTAATGCATACTCTCTCCAATTTAAAATATGGAAACTATTGAATTTTACATCATAATTTGATTATTTGTCTTATTCATTAAATTTGTTGAAACTTTTAGAATTATTAGTCGTGTTTCACATATCTTTAATGATAAAAAAATTATAACAGTTACAAGTTGAATTTATTTAAATGTGTAAAATATCTATTATATTTTTTAATAAGATGAATGGTCAATAACATTAAAAGTTAACAGTGTCAATATTTTCAATTTGAAGATCAGCAATTCTTCTAATTTTCAAAACAACTGTATAAAGGTCAAGACGGTGAAGCATGAGAGAATCTAGTAAAACAAAAGCTCGCCTGATGACTGCTTCAAGGAATCAAAATGCAACTGGAAATATTAAACTCCATAAACAGCTGTCATTGGTGGTAAGGCAAGCCGGCGATGACGCACTTGTGTCGCAGATCATAATTTACTTGAAGAGGTACGAGATGACACTCAAAATCTGTAAGTATCAGACAGTGAGATCTCTTCTGGAGTCAGAATTTACGTCGGAGTGTCCGGTATAAGGCCGGAGGGTCCGACAGACCCCATTCAAAATTGCTCTAAAATTCACCATAATGTCTGGCCAGACGTCAGGGTGTCCGAGACACCCCTCTCTGGAATTGGCCCAGGACCACTGGAGTGTCCAGCTAAGTACCGAAGTGTCCGGTGGACATCTTATGGAATTGATCCGGAATATCCGGTAATGGGCTGGAGTATCCGAGAGGACCCCTTCTGGAATTGCATAAAACCCACCTGAGCATCTGGCCGATGACCGGAGTGTCTGTTACCAAAGTCTCCGGTACTTGACTGGAGTCTTTGAGATCCTATTTTTGGTAGTTTTAACAGCAAATCAGAGTTAATTTCTTTTCTAATTAAGGAGATCCGTGGCTCTACAGGGTAAGATCACATCATCTCTATATAAAGAGGCCGGGCACTCCTCGCAGAACTGGATTATCAATGTAATGAAACAAATGAATTACCGATGTTTTCAGATTTCTTGCACTGTTTACATTGCCAAAAATAAGCATTGTTGCCATAAAATAAACCATTATCAGAATATTAAATTGGAATGTATAACTATTTCAACAATTTTTTTTGTTGCGATTAATAGTCATGGCCATGAAACAATTAGTTCTCATTAAAATTTATTGCCACAAAACATAATTCGTTGTGAATAACATCTATTATCATGAAACATGTTTAGTTGTGACTAACAATTACTGCCACGTGATATATTTTGTTGCAAAAGGCCAATTACAATGGAACCGATTACATTGCAATATGATCATTTGCAATAAAATATATTTTGTAGCAATATAACCTATTGCAACATACAATGTTTGTTGTAATAATGACTATATTCCCACAGCAGAGAGAGTAGCGTATGTTGGCTAAGGCCACCATGCTTTGGTGGCAATAAAACTATATATTGCAACGAAATAAAAAATGCGGCAATAATTTTGCAACATGCTGGTACTTGCAACGCTTGCAAACGATTTTTCTTTTGATGCAATTTACCTGTATTACAATGATTTTAGCCCTATCGCAACAATTTTTTGCTGTTGCAAAAACCAATTTTTCTTCTAGTGACCTAAGGCCCAATTGAGGAGGTAACCAATCATCTCTAACATTTGCACCTTACTTTTTTCCTCTCTAAACTCTATTCTACTCTCTCAAACCCCATTTTCTATCTTTCTCCCGTCCCGACGACTGGCTATCCTGTCGAGCTCGGATTAACCCTTTTTAGACGTGAAAAGGCTGGCTAGCCTGTCGAGCTTGGATCAACCCTAAAAAGTTTTTGCTCCTCCTCGAGCTCGATTTTTTAGGTGCTACAGTGATTGTGACCAAGACGACATCGACGTTTTGCAAACGTACGTACGCGTGGGGCGTTAGCCTGGGATCTATTTCGGCATCAACAGTAGGCATGCGACTTCCCGGGTCGAGTGGTCGATCCTCTGGTGAAACGCATCCAGACCGGGTACAACTGGCGAGGAGGGGGAGATTGGAAGCACACTGGAAGGAGGCAGCACCGACGTTGGGAGCTCGGAGGAGCCACAGTGGCGGCAGCCGGAGTTCAGTGTAGAGCGTCGGGAGTTGGCCGACGTGAAATGAATTTTGGTAGTAGAAAAGTATTGGCCCAGACAGACAAACCTATTTTCACCGAAAATATGTGAATTTCAGACAATTGCGGTCCGAAATTTTTCAAAATTTAGATAAAATTGGTCAAAAATGATAAATTTACCATAGAAAGCAAGTACCGTGGTCTTCACTGATAGAACCGAAAATCGGTGAAATTCACTTAGTTTCAGCCAATTTTTTTTTTTTTTACTGACAGAGAGCTTGGGCGTGCTGGCTCGCCGACAGGGCGATTACGATCAGCCCTATGTGTGACGACGGCGACTTGCTTACGCGCGAGGGCTGTTACCCTGCGACATCAATCTGATCTGGAGTTGCCCGGCGACAAAATCCAATCTGGAGAATCCAACTGTCAGAGACGCCACTCATGTGTACAGTCATGGATGGAGGAACTCAGGGCCGGGGGGCAGGAAAGGGCGTGCGTGCGTGAGAGATCAGTATGCAATCGAATATACGGGTTTAGGTAGGACATAGACCATTGTATCATAGTTTCATCCATGCAAGAGTACAACATTTTTATTTGTCACAATGCAAACAAGCTTGTTATCAGTAGGTACTGCAAACATTATTACATATATTATTATATGGGTTTATGTAGGACATAGATCATCGTATCATGTTGCTGGGTCAGGAAGGGCACATCAGCAACAATTTAATCTCAAGGCGGGCATAGCGTCTCACAGTAGCAACGCCCGGGGAAGTCGTCACATGCACCGCCAACGTTTCCAGGCTCGGATAAGCATGATTTTTGGCAAGTTTCGTCGTAGATGCACACTCCTTTGTATATGTCGCTCAGGTGGCTGCAGGGGCCACGCCCTGCCCCAACCGAGGTCATCTCTGCATGCACAAACACATATATGCAAGAAAGCCGTTAATTACCCAGATAAATAAGAACATATAATCGAAACAAACAGCTTACCACCTTGTTATACTCCCTCCATTCTTAAATTGTTATAGCCGTTGACTTTTAACATCAACTTTAGCTATTTATTTTATTCAAAAGATTTTGATTAATACTATATATTTTGTTATAATTTGCTTTATCTTTGAAGTTGTTGAATTATGATTTTTAATTTTACATATTTAAATTAAATTTTTAAATACGATGAATGATCAAAGTTAATGTTAAAAGTTACCGGTGACAACAATTTAAGAACGGAGAAAGTATATAACATAATTGACTTCTAACATTAAATAAATATTCAATTTATTTAGAAAATTAGTTCAAATATGTAAATTTTAAGTCGTGTTTTAAAGTCTTTAATGATAAACTAAATTTAAAACATATAATTTCTACAATTTTTTAAAAAATATGTGAATAATCAAAGATGATGTTAAAAAATAACTATGATAGTTATTAAAAAACAGAGGTAGTAGGAGTATAAGATACTCCCTGCTCCCAAAGAGAGTATCATGCATCAAATATGGTGCAGGTTCATACCTGTGGCCATGATGACCAGTAGGAGAATGACGACAGCAGTGGTTGCTGTAAAATTCCTTCGTGAAGGCTCCATTAGTATCGCTACTCCAGTTTTTCTTTTTCCTTTTTAGTGTGTGTGTGCGCGCGCGCGCTCTGAGGGGGGTGGGGGGGTTACGTTGAAGAGGAATGTTTTACCGAGAAGAGGGCAGGTGTGTGTTATCGAGGAGAAGATTTTATATAAATCACATGTCTAAAAGAGGACAAATTTGCATACTTACTCCACCTTGGTTGAAACGACAATATGACAGTGATAGGCCCATGACCCATGAACATAGCTGTTTATTTCTTAATATTCTGATAATATTCCGGCTTTAATGTTGGCCAAGTAAACATTGATTGACGTAAAGTACAAAAAGCTTCGGAGAATACGAGAAATTTTATTCGAATCTGTTCCATGCATTAGCAAGTTGCCAGATTACGTTAATATGTAATGTATGCAAGTTTTACCCGGTCTGCAAATTAGGGACATCAGTAAATTAGCTAGTCTTTCCGCAAATCACGCTGCATGCATGAGGCCGCGAGAAATTATTTTGGATATTTCAGTTGAGTCGAATCAGGTTTGTGTTTGGAGTCCAGTTCAAAGGTTACACAGCCATCCCATTTGGATCTCAACTTTGGTTCTTTCCCAAACCCCATATAAAAGTGTTGAGAAAAAAGTCTAAGACTGCATTTGATACGGTTCTGATTCTCTTGTAAATCAAAAACGTTTCGGTTTCTGTCCAGAAATAATTCTTAGGCTAAATCAGAATCACTTTGTGAAATCATTTGACTCATTTGTTGAAACATTTCAAATTCTGTTAAAATGAGAAAGAAGTGAATCAGAATCGCTTACACCGTTTCAAGTGATTCTCGCTTCTAGTAAGTGCAAAATAGAGAAACATTTTAAATGATTCTGATTTGAATCACTTCTGAAAAATACCGTCACTTCTGAAATGTTTCTTCCATCCGAACGCATCGTAAGTAAAACGGGGAAATTCTAGAAATGAAAGGAACAAAGGACCATGAGAACCAAAGAGTACAGAAAGGATCGGGCACTGTGGCATGGAGTCAGACTCTTCGCTAGAGGGTTCTTGCCCAGCTTAGGGCTTCCGCAATGTGCAAATAAGTCACAGCAAGCAGTGAATACAAACTTGTTACTCAGTACTATTATCTAAAAGTACTAACCATTATGGCACCTGGTGTTAGAACTGTCAAAGGATGACCCGGTTCAGGCGCTCTGCATGGTGACCGTGCACGGCTTTGTTAGCAGTGGTCAGAGTTTAACAGAGTCGTGAGTTAGTTGCGTGAGTTTAGCTCGCCATGCCTGTAAACGTGGATCACCAAGATCTCCCTCTTGTAACAGAAGAATCGATTATATAAACAAACTGATCCCTCCGAGGATCGTTACGCGTTCAGTAATCTTTACACCTGGCAACAACTAAAACTCAGTCATACAACTACTATCGGTGCAGTAAGAAAATAAAATATATGGAGTACTTTGCAGGATTGGTGCTGCATGCATTGAAGGGTTCTGACTCAAAAGGTTGAGAAAAAAATATTTTAACTTTAAATGGGCTCCATCAGTATTACCAATCGGTAGCAACGATTGTGCACTTCTAACAACTAAAACCTATTGTACATGACCCATCCTTACTATCGAAGTCGGTGGCAATAGGGATGGCACTGGGTTGATCGGGTCGGGTGGAGCGAAAACTCACCCACGACAAGAGAGTTTGCGGGTGAAAATTGCAACCCGCGCTCGTAGGTGTGAATCGAAACCCGCACCCATACCCGTTGGGTTCCTAGGGAGTCAAAGCTACAATAAGAACAAATAAATTTTTTATGGCAAGGAAATACTAATCAATACAATAAAACAGGTGAGTAGATAAGGTGAGAGAGAGGTAGAATTAGGCTCTGCTAGGATGAAAACTTTGTCTTTTCAAATTTTTACCATGGTGGGGTGGTGTAAAAAATATAAATGTACTAGTTCAATTGGTCCCAATGGGTCACCCGCGGGTATAGCTGCCCAATGGGGCGGGCTGGCCAAGCACGACCCGCTGATTTTACACGGGCCGGGCCGGGCCGAGCCAGGCCGGACCGAAGCATGAAAAAAAATCATTTTTTGAGAAATTACTTAATATTAATTATACAACATAAAAAATCTTTAATTTTAAACATAAATAGGTGAAATTACATATATTTTAATATGAAATTTCAGAAAAATGGTCAACGGGCCGGCTGGGCCATGCCGAGGGGACCAGGCTAAACAGTCTCGATAACGGGCCTGATTGGGCCGGCCTAATTCGAGCTGTGCTCAAGCTGGCCCAACGAGCCTACGACCAAGCCCAGCCCATGTCGCGTCTCAGGCTAGCACGGCCCGCCTGGTCGTTGTGCCGAGCCTTGCTTGGGTCGGGCCAAAATCACCGAGCCTTGGGCCGGCTGATTTGGCCCAGCCCAGCTGGGCAGTATACCCATGGTGAAATTGAAAACCTGTTCCACACCCGTGACTTCACGGGTTGGGTGTGTAACATCTCAGGGCCAAATACGGCTCTTGCCTACGCATACGATGTGTGGAACACACCTACGCTGCAACCTGCTAAATTAAGCTTTTGTCCTCGCTTCGTGTAAAAGAATTAACTTGGGGTTACTATGCTTTGGATCATTAGCTATTTATATTGGTATTTGTAATAGCCCTGGTCCAAAAATGGCTCATACCCATGTACACGCTGCGTGAGCCACATCTACACAGTAACCCCCTTACGGTTTTGTCCTCGCTCCGATTAATAGGATTAATCTGGAGTTACAATGCTTTTGATCACTGGCTATTTAAGTCGGTTTATCCCTCTTTGAACCAGCAAGTTGAGACCATTCTTGTGGTATACCCCAACCAACAAGCCATAGAAGTTGGTGAAAGTTGCCTAGAGGGGGGGGGGGGGTGAATAGGCAATCTTAATTAATTCTTGAAAAATCAAACTTAACGAACTGTCAGATCACCGGAGTCTCCGGTAATGTGTCGGATACTTCGGTAACTGGACTGTCCGGTAACTTGCCGGACACTCCGGTCAAACAGGCGCTTTGGATAAAATTTGAATCTAAGCAAGTTTTAGCTAGTTCTAGAAAATTCCACTTGAATCAAAAGATTAGAATATGATATAGAAAGTAGATTTAAGCAATTAAACAAGCTAGATACTATAGAGCAAGTAGATCGAAGCAAATCTATGAATATGAACAACAAGAACAATATGAACTTGCAAGAATGAAAAGAGCACAAAGAGACACAAGATTTTACTCTGAAGTTCGAGTTCACGAGGTAACTCTACGTCTCTGTTGAGAGGTTCACAAAGAACCGGATCTCACTCGATCCTTTCTCTCACTCAACCAAACACAAAGGTGAGGTTGAATTCACTAGAAAATCCCTTTCGGAAAGAGGTGAACAAACTTCCCGGGGCATCACCACACAAGTTGGGAGCTCCCGGGCACGCCTAGCTGTCTAGGAGCAAAATCTCCAAGAGTAACAAACTCGAATCGAAGCTCGACGGTGCCGCAAATGCTCAATAGAAGTGGAAGCACTTCTCTCATAATCCCTACCTCAAATCTTGCTAGCTTAGGCCTTGGAAGGGAGTGGGAGAGTGTTTTTGGAGCTCAAAAGTTTTGAAAGCAAGTGTGAGTCGTCAGCCCTCTCTAAAGGGGCTGAGGGGGTATAAATACTCGGGCTCCAAAAAGTAGCCGTTGGACTGGATTCTGACTGACCGGACGCTCCGGCACTTTGCCGGACGCTCCGGTCCACCGGACTCTCTGTCCATATGTCGGATACTCCGGTGAGGCCTCTCGGGTTGGCATAGACTGAGCCACCGAAGTCTCTAGCACTGTGCCGGATACTCCGGTGAGCCCTCTCGGGTGCGGGCTGCTAGGCCTCTGAAGGCTCCAACACTTTGCCGGACACTCCGGTGAGCCTTCTCGGGTAAAGCCAGTAAGCCTTACCGGAGACTCCGGCAATGTGCCGGATACTCCGGAAAGGAGTCTCGGGTTGGATCAAGATTTGAGCATTTTTGGCACTTTGAGACCTCAGTTTGAGTCTTCCTTGATAGTACGGCATACCTAGACTCAAGAAATGATAAAAACTAGTATTCTTCCATGAGAAAAGGCTCCGTGACTTGATCCAAGAAAATTGAGGGGTCTTCTTTTTCTTCCAATATTCTTTTCTTCTTTTTGAAACTTCTCGACTGTCAATACACTTAACAAATGTCATTAGCTCTTTGAATGGTTCGTCATCATCCACCAAAACCCACTAGGGGGCCTAGATGCACTTTCAGTTGGGCCTTTTTCCATGGGGCTCATAGAATGCGAGTGAAACCTGCGAGTTAAAAATACCACCCGCGCCCGCATATGTCGGGTGCAAAATTTGTCGGGTCGGTTCCTGCACCCACGGGTGAAACTGCCATCCCTAGGTAGCAACCATTACCCTTGCCCTTAGTGGACACTCCATTGTTAGACACTGCAACCTAAATTCGGATACTCTCATAAGAGCCTATTGGATACTCCGATGTTGGGTCAATATCGTCATACACTTCCGAGGTAGAACACTCTACATTGGGTCAGACAATCTGGCACTATACCTCACAGTGGAAAGAATGAGAGAAGGGTTGTAAGGATCAAGGACACCGAGAATGAAGGTTGGATCGGTGGACTTATGGAATTCGATTTCATTGGAAACTAAAACTATGAGACCTGATCACTAACAAGAACCTATGCAATTCTAGTAAGTCAAGACCTCTAACAATGCTAGTGGTAAGATAAAGAGACAAACAAGCCCTGGCACGATGCCAAGACCCCTAACAATGCTAGTGGTAAGATGAAGAGACAAACAAGCACCGGCACAATAGCTACCAAAAGAAATCACAAGGCAACCTATAACACTACTCAACGGTATGAAATGTGGAATATAAAGAGTAGGGTCAAAAAAATGCTCAATAATTTTTTTTCGAGGTATCAAAAGGTTGGCGCCTTCTCCTAATTCTCATTGGACCATTCCCGACGGAGTACCGGTCTCTCCCGCAGTTCTCGGAACAATGATCTCTTGGGTATTCACCAGTGATTCTAGCTGTAGCAAACAATACCCACTCACGAGAGCAAGCCTCTAAGGCTCGGATACTTTTTTCCCCCCTTTTGAGCGAGGAATCCGCGTACAAACTTAGCGTCATCTTCTATAATCTTCTCGAAAGCTCAAAAACCAACTCTTAGCAGGTGTAGGCTGCCAAATCAAGAGTAATATGACAAGATCACTCCTCTCAAAGCCCCACAAGCTGTAGAAGTTTATGAATGCTCCTATTTACTCATTTATTAGCACAAAAGATCTCTAATGTTGAGTTGTGCCCTCTTCTTGGTGTCCTTTGGCTCCTCACAAGTTTGCTCCAGCAATTTAGACCTCCGGCACACTCCTCAACCACCTTCTCCACAATTTATATAGGCTATCAACCCATAAAAAGCCGTTGGAATATGATGTCATAAAGTTATTTGCTTTTACCTGTCACCAAACTGTCCGATGACTCTTCACAACCAGTGACTTCATATCTCTGCAGACCTGAGAAACATCATCTTTAGAATCTAATTTCATGTGACACTGGACTGTCTGGTGACTCTCTCTTTTGGATTCTTTGAGTCATCTCCTCTGGACTTCATCTCTTGCCTCACCGGCCTATCCGGTCTCTGACCACACCTGCTGTTCAGTGACTATTCACATTTGGCTCTAAAAAAATACCTTCTCTAGACTCTAAATCCTACCTCTTTGGTGAGGTCATCGGATAGTTCGGTGACTGCAATTGAAGCTGAAAAATGAGTCCTCATCTTCAATTTGACTTCGGCTTCGACCAACTTGCTTCCTTGCCATCTTAAATGCTTTCTGAGGCAACTAACAACATTCATACCTCTTAACACTTGTATGATTCAAGAGAAATGACTTGAACTTTTTTAGTATGGGCGATCTTATGAACTCTCTGACTAGTTTTTAACCTTGGTCCAAGCATCTAGCGAAGTTGGTTAGTTGGTTTAATACCATTCCTCAAGTCCTATGTTGCAATGCCAATTTGAACCAGGCATTAAAAAAGTCTCCTAACCTATCCCGCGCTAAAACATAGGTATAAGATCTGGTCTAGATCATTCATTGTTCTCAAACAGGGCATGGTACTGTTATATAAGGATGGGAGCAGGGGTTTAGGGGTTTTTCTCAATCGGCATTTGAAAGTCTTGCAGTGCTCAGGGCTGCCTCTCACAGTTCAATTTTTTATGAAACTGTACAATTACAGTCAAGCATGAAATAATTATAGATCAAAACATCTATCAGTTTCCCTTTTAAGACAGCACAAAAATTGGCTAACGCAGGTACTGCCTGTCTCATTCATGCTTCAATACTATAGATTCTTATATATGGAATCCATTGAGAAGATAACATTATTCAGTTTCGGCAGCAGAGGTTATGTTCAATTATAATACTGAAAGGAAAATGAGAAAATGATAGGATGCTCAGTGAGATAAAAATCAAGTGGACTTTTGTTATGTGCACTTAGATGGACATTTCTCGGCCGACGAGGTACTATAGTAACCTCCTAGGGCCACTGTGTATTCCTGGGTTAAGCAAGAAAATAGATCCCAAAGAGCACTGAGAGGTTCTACGGAGGGTGATTTAGTCTACTCCATCCGTTTCAAAATATAAGCATTTTAAATTATAGTCAAAATCAAACTTTTATCACTTTGACCACTAATAATGTATAACTAATAATGTTTTGTTATATAAAAATTATATTTTTTTAAATATATCATGAACTAAGCTTTCATAAAAAGTATATTTTTACATTAGAAATTATGTAATTTGCTAGATATCATTAATAAAAGTTAAAAGAGTTTGACCTTATCCAAACATAGAAATGCTTATATTTTGGAATGGAGGTAGTATCTATCTTGCTAATTATCCTTACCATAATCCAATCCATATCAGCATTGAATTCCTAAGCATGGAGATTTTATCATCATCCTTTCTTCATGGAGATTGCAGCCTGGGAGATCTGGAAGCAAAGAAATGGAAAAATCTGCAGAAATACCTCACCATCCTTCCAGTCTTGGAAGACTTGTTTCCTTCAGACCCTCAAGATTCAAATGTATTGGCTCTCTCAGTCAGAGAGATCAGCCTTTTCACGAGTGGCTTGTCAGTTGTCATTTCCTTTAATCCCTTTTCACTTTGCTTTGTTCCTCCCTGTTTTTTGGAGAGGGTCAGCTGGCCTTCTTGACTCTTGCTTTTTGTTTCACCTATATATTACGTAATATATTTACCATAGTAGGGGCTTCCCCAACTGTATATAGTTCAAAAAAAAACTTTGAATTCCTAATCCATCAGAACACATGAACTCTCATCTGGTCCAACAGATGCTGACAGTGTCACAGTAAGTTTCAGATTAGGGTAAGAAAATCGAATGCGTCACGACTCACGACAAACACACACAGATATATATATACACGATGAAACTATCCTACACCCCGGATATAGTACGCACCCCCCACCGTCGGGCGTACCTTTCTCCATTTTTCTATGTCTAGCGGTAGAGTTGATAAACTTGAGGATACAAATCCCACGCAGATAAAAGATTCTCCGGTGACAATGACGTCAGCGGCTGCGCCTCGAGCTTGACAGAGATCAGATTTGCTTTGAAGAAAAGAAATTACTGAATGAATCTGGTGAAATTACTGAAAGATAGTGAAAAATTACTGAATGAGTCTGAGAAATTACTGTAGGATTAAAGAAAATTACTAAAAAAATAGAACTAACATTACTAAGGAAAAGAAATTACTGAGGGGCGATGAAATTACTGAATCGATAGAAAGAAATACCTGAATGCCTATTTTTAGGTGGGTCAACGCGTGTGCGGGCAGGCGGGGAGGCGGGCCGGTCGGTCGACACACGGGGCGGGGCGCGCGCGGTGCCATTCCGACCCAGGGTGTAGAATAGTTATTCTAGCCAGCCCAACATGAATAATGAATTTCCATTCCAAAACTACTTTCCACTCCCGCCTGCCGCTCCTCTTCCTCGTCGCGGCGCTTCTTCCTCGTCGCCGCGATTCCCCTCGACGCCGCGGGAGAGGTGACCTAGGGCAGGACGCATTGCGACCTCCATTCCCTGTCGCCGCACCTCTCTGATCGCCGCGGGAGCGGCGACCTAGGGTTTCTCGCGATTTTCATCCTCATCAACGCAGCAGCGAGGACCTAGCCGGGGGGGTGCAGCGTCCCTGAAGGATTTGGGTAGCGCTTCAATTCAAGCATCGCCTGAAGAGCTCCAGAACTCGCTTCGAGTCAAGCAGTGCTTCACCATCAAGCCGTAGATCCGGGTGAGTACGGAACCTCTGATGCAGAAATTTAATAATTACTAAACGATTATTTAAATTATTGACAAAATCTATATTGAAATTTATGAAATTACTGACACTGAATGGATCCGAGTGAGTACGGAACCTCTGCTGCAGAAATTCAATAATTACTAAACGATTATTTAAAATATTGATGAAATCTATACTGGAATTTATGAAATTACTGACACTGAATGTACTGAACTCAATTCCTCTCATGTTTACTAATACTGAACTAATTGCACTGAACTTGTTAAAAATTACTGAACCATTACTGAAACTGAACTCAATTCCTCTCATGTTTACTAATACCTGAACTAATTGCACTGAACTTGTGTAAATTGCTGGACCATGTTGATCTATTGGAATGTACCAATGTTATTTTTATAATTACTGAATGTTATTTTCATAATTACTGAATAGTATTTTATTAGTCTATTCCGTAATATCCTTTTTTCACTTTTAGTGAATATTTACCCATGGAGAATGATCTTGCTTCTATCAACAAGCAAACTGAGGCTACAATAGACAATTCTTCAGTAGTTGTCTCACATTTGTTGAAAGTAATTGCTTTTAATGGATCAACATCATCGGCTGTTACTGCTGCTGCTAGTACTCTTGCTAATGCACCTGTTGCTGCTCCTGCAATTGTTGCTGTTGCTGCTAGTAATCTTGCTACTGCCCCTGCTGTTGGTCCTGCAATTGCCGCCGCTACCCATACTGCCAATGCTGCTGCAACTGCTGCTGCTACAGTGTTAAAGACACCACCAGCTCCAGTTTCCACACAAGAATTACCAATTAGTCTAGCATGGCTCGAAGATCCTATGCGTTACAAAGCAATGATGACGCCGCCAGTTCCAGTCCCACCAGAGAATGTGGTAACTCCTGAAGAAGAGCCAGTTTTCATGTATGTAAGTGTAATATTGTACACTAATATAAAAACTTTATATTTAAAAAAAAAGTAATTACTGATATTATTTTACTGAATGTTATTTGAATGTAGGATCAGAGAATTGACCCCAAGTTCATTTACAGTCTAGACTTTTGCTTTCTCAGCATGGATGATGCATTCAACTTCTACAAGACTTATTCATAACTTGTTGGATTCAACATTAGAAAAAACAGGTCGACAAATGGTGGTCGTGGCCAAGACTATGAGTGCTCCTCTTCCGGGAATCACAGCAAAAGTCCAGGTGTTAACCGCAAAAGAGGAAAGACAACAAATAGGAAACGGTGTAAGGCTATGGTACGTGCTGTGACATCATTTGATGGAACTACAGTGTACTTCAAAAGGACTGTTCTTTAAAACAACCCTGAACTCACAAGAACACGGACTATGACCAAACAAATGAGAGCTCACAGGTTGAAAGAAGGGCCAATAGATGATATGATTGATGTCATGCACAGGACGAAAGTAAAACATGTCAACATGATGAATGTGCTTTGAGAATCAGTAGGAGGATCAGAGAACTTAAGCATGTTAGACAAAGATATTCAAAACAGGTCAGAAAATTACTGAACCTTACGAAATACTTACTAAAAATTACTAAACCATATGAAATAATTACTGAACATTACCGAACCTTAGGAAAATAATACCGAACCTTGTGAAGTAATTACTGAACCATAAAAAGTAATTACTGATATTATTTTGTTGCTATGCTGTTTTGGTTGCAGAAGAGCTGCGCTTGCTCGCACTGAGGTGGAAGACAATATCCCAAAGCTGCCAGAATTATTCCATGAATGCAAAAGAAACAACCCACAATTCATTTACAAGCTTCAAGTTGACAGTAAGAATGTGGTCAGAAATGAATTTTGGAGTCATGCTAGCCAACAAGAGAACTATAAAGGTAACAAAAACTAACTGTCAATAGAATATCATAATTTAAAAAAAAAGTGACTCATGAATGACTTTTTTTTTCAGATTATGGTGATGTCGTTACATTTGACACAACATACAGAACCAATAGGTACTCCATGCCACTGGCCATGTTTGTCGGATGTAATAATCTACTACAAAATATAGTGTTCGCAGAAGCATTGATAAGGGATGAACGCTCGGATACATTCGAATGGGTATTCCAACAGTTGAGAGTGTGCATGAACAACAAAGATCCCATAACAATTTTCATAGGTAAGAAAACTAATGGTTGTATTCTGAATAGTTATGCTCAAAACAAAATTTTGAACACTATTGAGAAGTAGTTACTGAATATAATATGAATAAGTATTTACTGAATTTTATCTATTTCACCAGTCTAGGGAATAAATAGTTACTGAAATATATAACAGTAGTTACTGCAGCTAATGTATTTGATCATACTTCTGTATGCTACAGATCAAGATAATGCCATGGAAAAGGCGATAAGCAGCATATTCCTTAATACATTCCACAGATTTTGCCAGTGGCACATGCTCAAAAAGTACAAGGACCCCTTGAGCCAAATGTATGATCAGCAACCGAACTGAAGGATAGGCTCACCTCAGTAATTAACCACCCACTAAATCTAGCAGAGTTTGAAGCTGCATGGAGATTGATGGAGCAGGAATTCAACTTGAAAGAGAGGACAACAATACAAAAGCTTTATAGTGAAAGAAAAATGTGGATTGGCGCTTACTTTAAGGAAATTTTCTGCGGCACCATCCAATCTACACAACGGAGTAAAACTGTAAACAGGACAGTGAAAAGTGGATACGTAGACAACTCAACGCCAATCCATGAATTTGCAAAAAATTTCCTCGATATACTTGATCACACTAGGGAAAATGAAATGAGAGAAAAGTACCACTCACAGGTATGGCTATGCTGTTTTTTTGTAAAAAAACGCATTTCTTCAAAACAGAATTACTGACATCAGCCTTTTCTACCTGCAGTCAGAACCAATAACTTCAACATGCTATGACTATGAAGTACAGCTAAGCAAGGTGTACACGAGAAATGTGTACAACAGATTTAAAAACAGCATGAAGTCAAGCACAAATTTCAAAGTGCGCGAAAACATAGAACAGAGCGGGTACTACTTTATCGAACATCGAAAGATGGAGACTGACTTCCCATGGCTTCAGCATGCCTTCAAAGTTAAAGCGATATACAATGAAGATGCCCCTGAAAAAGCTATATTCAGCTGTGAGTGCATGACCTGGGAGCACACAAGTTTGTAAAAAATTCATTGCTTCCAGTAACCATACAAAAACTTAAATATTTGCTCCTGTTATTAACATATGATTGTGAAGCAGGGCTTTTCTGCCCCCATTTGGTCTGCATGTTCACACACCTTTGTGTGGGGTACATAGCTTCAAGATATATCCTGAAGCGCTATACAAGACAACCATGTCAAGATATATCATTTGACAGGCACGACGAGATTTTTCAGGCCAGATGGTGACATAAAAGCTCATCGAACCACATCCATACTTTACCTCTTCCAGTTACAAAGGTCTGCCATAAGGTCCTCACAGGTAAGGATTTGAAACTCTTTTGGAAATTACTAAAGTTCTTATTACTAAACTGTATTGTAATAGAAGCATTACTGAACAGGCAATGGACAAGGCAAAAGCTATAATCAGAGATGCAATAGCAGTATTAGATGCAATACCATCAGATATAGGTCTTGCAAGCGCACCTGGTCCAGAAAATACAAACACATCACCTAAACCACACAGCAATGCAAAAAATACTGAACATGAAAAAGCAAGTGTATTAGCATTTGCACCACCAGTGTCAACCACAAAAGGCAGCAGAAAGAGAGGGATAGAAATAGAAGGAATTACTCAACCTCATTTCCCACGTGACAAAAGAAAAAAGCGAAGGAAGTGCGGCAAATGTGGTCTGTTTGGCACAGGGCACAACGCAGCCACTTGTGACAGAGCTCAAATGAAGACTGCAAGAGGTGTCACTAAAAAACCAATAGGAAGACCAAGGGGAAGTGATCGCGAAATGGCAAACAAGAGAAGCAATGAGTATGGAGAAGGGCCTAAAGATGCTCAACTTAGTTATGAGATTGACACAGAGGAACTATTGTAAGTCTATACCAACATCATTCATTCAATGTTTACTAAAAAAACTGCTAAAAGAGAAAAACAATTACGGTTCAATGTTTACTGAAATAAATTTCTGCATTACTGTGAACATTTACTGAGTAGGAGTAGAAGTTCTTTGAAGACTAGACATGGTGGAGGTATTGTTGGAACAAGAACATCACGTAATGCAGAATATATTTCTGATGGGAGATCAACAAGCGAAGAATGTGAATAATTTGATGATAACGAATCACTATCTGACGTGTAATGAAATTGTTACTCTCCGATGCACGTAATTTGTACATACATGTATGCAAACCAAGGTGCTGATACAGATATTACTGAAGGTTATAGGAAATTACTGAATACGTGACATATTGTAATAAAAACAAGGCATTACAAA
>BCLG01000005.1:9902-21230 GCA_001602295.1 Zoysia matrella | reverse complement strand
ACTATCGTGTGTGTCTATATACGTGTATATATATATATATATATATATATGTATATATACGTCTACACGTGTATATATACATACATATACACGTGTATATGTACATATATACATACATATATGTATGTATATATGTACATATATGTATGTATATACATATATGTACATATATACATATACATATATGTATATATATATATGTCCCTTGCAAAATAATACTGAAGAGTTCTACCAAATCCCAGATTCTTTTCAACGACTATGAAGATCAAGACGGTAAAAGTATGAAAGAAGGTAGGAAATGGAATGTTTTGTACTGAGGAAATAATATTAGAACATGAACATGGAGTGTTATAGTATTTGGTAAAACTATACCATTTATAGCACAAACAGTCATAACTTTAGGGATTTTACATTTTGACACCCTTAGTACAGATAACTGAACTGCAAGTTACAGCAGTTTTCTATCTTGAATATAATGATGTGCAAATCTGCAGAAAAGAAAACGTTACATGAAAGCATTAAAAATTTGGAACTAGCAGTCTGGTTCTCCTCCCCACGCTACTGCAAGTTTAGGAGGGCACGCCAATTCCTAAGCCATAATTTCCGGCAATCATAATCCGCTCCTTGAGATGGCTGCAAATTCATCAGAAAACAGTTTTTTAAAAAAAGAAGAGATTCGTGAGTTGTTTGTATGATTAAATAAGCATTTTGATCCAACGAGATGATAAGTAACAGGATGGCCCATAACATGAGGGACAGTGAAATGTTAAATTTCAACCAAACAATAAAGGTTATGGCACACCAAAACTGAATATTGTAGATGTTACACTTTAGAAATGATGAGCTTTTAACAAAAAATTAATGAGAATGCTGCTTTCATAGAGGATCAGTTGTAACAGAAATGGAGTAAATCAGTAAATGAAATAGTAGTGGTCTCTTTTATATTCGTTCAACCTAAGTGTGACCCAAACATGTTACATGTCCATACCTTAAAATTCTAAAGAAGTTTTTCAATACCAAAGTATTAAGAAACCATGATTTTAAAGCCAATGTCAAGCAAAACCATGGTTTAGAAAAAAGAGGTCATGAGTGAAGTTCTCAAAATTGTAAAATAGCTATACCTTTTCCAATACCATGGTTTTCAAAAATACAAAATTTGTTGCATCCAAACACCTACTTACCTTCTAAAACCAAAGTTTTTGGCAAAACCATAGTATTCTTGGAAAACTCCAAAAATACTTTGCTTCCAAACAGGGCCTAAACTAGTGTAAGGTGCATTAAAGAATCATTCAATAAGTTTGCTCCAAGCCTCAGGTTCCATGTGTGATCGGGAAAAAAGGTTCAGGCTCTGTTCAATTACTTACTATATATGTTTACAAAACAAACTAAAAGATTGCAGGGTAACGACCTCTAAACAAAAAAATTGACTTTCTTTCCCAGTAACACAACTGTGCTAAAATAATACCCACCCTTAACATTCATCAATGATAGAAGCTACAGGAAACAAAAATCTGCACTCCTGAACAAATTCACTCACTGTTCACCAAATAAGTACCGCAACAGCGTGGCAATGAATAGTGTTGTCCCTCCAATAAAACATCCTTATCTGACTTCAGCACTTCACATCTGAATTGTTTTTTTCTCTCAGTAGGACAACAGCACCCAAGCATATAAGAATATGATGTCCTAGTTAGAGTTTGCTCAGTTCTAACAATTCCAATTTCTTGTTTGATCCTTATTTTCTTTCCTGACTGCCTTCCTTCCATTTCAACAGGGAACATGCCACTAACTCATCAGTTAAAATCTAAAGTACGTCTAATGATCGGTCAACAAAACTAGTACCATTTTCTCAATAGAATGGCCACTGCAAAAGAAAGCATAACACAGTCGACAGACTAGAACACGATGAATTGCTGATTAGATCTACACCAAGCTTATACTATTAATGACTCATTGGGGTCAACGGTCCCCCCCCCCCCCCCCTCCTCCTCCCTCTTTCCGTTTGAGCAATTCGAGATCCAAAACTCAATTAAAATATCCATAATAGTTAGCAGAACATTCCAGATTAGGAAATGAAATGGATACCTTTCAAATATGTCGCAGGCAAATCGCGAACTGTTGACGAAGACGAACCAGAGTAGGACCAGCATTAAAATGTCTACTCCAGTCAAGGATGGACATTCGAAGAGCTAGCCAAACAAATGGCACAGGAGTTTGCAGCAAATATGTTCAGCTTTTTTAAAAGGAAATTTGATGCGATTCACCAAATCAATAATCATGCTGCCCGCATCTGGACGGCGCACTTCTAATGTCAATAAAATAAAAAAAATTTGGCTGAACCTAAAATGATATATTCCTTTCATACATGAACGAATTGGACAAGACCTAACCCGAAACTGAGCACCAATCTAAAAAATAAATAAATAAAATATAAGTTGACATGATAGACAGAGCAAAACATGGATCTTCTTGCCATTCAGTTAATTTATGACGAATTGCAAAGGAATCGGAATTAGATCAAGAACAAGTGGAAGGATACTGAATAGGCAACGCTCCCACCAATCAAGCATGTAGAGGCCCACGGTGACGTTGTAGAGGTGGATCTTCTTGCCTACCCAGGTCATCTCGCTCATCTCCGCCGCTCTACCTTACTCCCCGCGCTCCAAGCTTTCGGATTTGGACGGCGCTTGTGTCCCTCCGCAAGTCCGCAGCAATCTGGATTTTCAGAACTCTGAATCGGTGGTGTTGGCTTCGGCTACAGAGGCTGCTGTATATATACGGCGAACATGATGGGTAATTTCCCATAAACCCCCCTATGATATGCAATTTTATACTTTTCGAGTGCACCCCCCTCCCCCCTTTTAGGACAAAAATAATCACACATTGCTAAACTAGTGAGAAATGTGTAAAGTGTTTACAGTTTACATGAGTTAAGAAGATGAAATTTATTTACGAGGCATAGGTAATGGTAGGAGTTTAGCTCATTTATCATTCAATCTTATCTCAAATCATGCTCGGGAAGCAAGAGCTTGAGCTTTTATCAAGGTCAAACATTTTTGTATAGGTGAATCATGAATAATCGTTCATATATATTGCTTCGAATCTTAATTTTGCTCAAGATTGAAACCTTTAATTTAGCTCAAAAAAATACTAAATAAGCTTTTACCTTGTAGCGCAGCTAAATTCAGGTTCTTTCTATGCATTCTCTGTTTTTTAATGTCATCGCCAGCACGTTATCGGATTACTTCTGTTCAGCAACCTTTAGTTCACCGGTCATGGGTCAGCAACCCTTTTTTCGTACTGTACTATTTTGGATACATTTGTGATGCAGCTGAAGTGTGGAAGGAGGACCGCACGCAGAAGAAAAGTTCGTAAGGGGCATATATGAAATATAACAAGCCGTTGGACTCTGATAGTAAGAAAAGCAAGTCGTATTTGTACATTTTGTTTAGTCCCTGCCTTGGTTTACTCGACCGATTCATTTTTGTTCGGCCGCTCAGATTTGAAGTCAACACAACCGAGGAGGTCCAGTTTGGCTTCCTGCGGCTCAGATAAGTGGACGTTTTCTTTTCTTATATACAAGCTCGGCTGGCTCGTTTAGAAAAAAAAACTACAAGGCTCGGCTGGCTCCTAGGGCCCACATCAGAGGTAACTTTTCTTTTACATGCTCGATTAGTCGTCAATTTCATTCATTTTCCAAGTTGTATCATGGGTACTTTCTTCATTTTTAAATTGATGTCGCCGTTGATTACAAACATCAACTTTAACTATTCGTAGATGTTTTAATTACAAATTATCTGATAGAGGTGAAGGCGACGACGCACTGGATTTTTATTCTGCCTCCTAAGTTGCTTGTGTAGTTAGATCTTTGTTAGGTATCAGATATATTATCTTACTCGAAGTATATTTTTTATTATCATTATATTTTAATTGTGCGTATCAGCTACTGATTTAAAGACTGACACGCTGCCCTCGAGCGCAACGCTGCAGCCACTGCCATGCTAAACTTGCAGCAAGCAAATCGGTCGCCAAAATCGTGGCGAGCTGCCGCATAAAAATTGAACTAACAAGCAATAGATGAGGTTTGGCACGCCTAAGCATCAGCAGCAACCAAGCGAAGGACGCCGCAATTGCGGCATGGAGCAACGCGCTTAGGCGGCAACCAAACACGCTTTACATTTACCAAGTTTGAGTTGGCAAAAGGTGGCACCTCAAACTAACTAAAATGTTACGTGAGGTGAATGCATCCATATCTTCCGCTAGGTTGTTGAGTCACTGACTATCCTAATTTTCTGTCACCATCTGTGGGGTGGGCATGTAAAGCGGCAAAAAATTCAATCAAGACAACAACTGCTGTGATTTTGTTTTTTTCATCAGTTTATTGCAAATTTTGTCTTCGAGATAACAAATTTTGTCTTGTGGCCAGCAAACTGCCATGAGTTTATTAGAACTCAGGAGTTTATTAGAACTCCTTCGTTGTAGATTTTGCCTTTGAACGGAACAAATTTTCGCATAGGCCTAGATAATGTAAAGACCGAGATTTCTTACCTTTCGATAAGACTCGATCTCACGTACTTTCATCAATCCTAAGAGGTTGGCTCTCCTCCGTAGACAACTCGAGTGCAGGAGAGAACCTTAATCCGCGGCTGAAAAGTAGCCACAAATGAACTCTTGGCTGACCTCTGAAAAAGATCGGCATGAAAAGCCGTGAGTACACGAATACTCAGCAAACCGTGCGCTACCTATAAACAGTGTATGCATGGAAGGATAGTTTTAAGGATGAATTGGTTCAAGTGCTAAATACAAATTTAAACATTTTATTTTGAAGGGAGTTGAATCAGTGGAGTTATAAGACTAATTTCGCTACGAACTAAAACTATGAGACTCAATCGCAACAGAAGCAATCCTATGCCATTCTAGTAGGCCAAAACTTCTAATACTGCTAGTAGAAAGATAAGAACAACAAGCAAGTACTAGCACGATAACCACCAAGAAGAATCAAAGAACAACCTATCACTCTACTCAAACGGTAAGTAAATGCGGTAAGTAAAGAGACAGAGATAGAGAGTGCTCAGTGATTTTTTTCTGAGGTCTCAGAAGGTAGGCGCTTTCCCCTAATTCTCGTTGAACCACTCCCGTCGGAGTCTTGTTCCTCCTGTCGTTCTCGGAACGATGCTCACAAGAGTACACTTACACTTTCGAAGTGAAGTCACCGGTGGCCCGGTTGTAGCACACAATACCAAAGAGGTAGAGCAAGCCTCTAAGGCTCGAGTGCTCTCTCTTGATGTTACTTTCGAACGGGGGACTCGAAACCGCGTACAAACTTGGCGTCGTCTTTCACAATCTCCTCGGAAGCTCGAACACTGACTCCTAGCCAGTCTAGGCTGCCCAAACCAAGAGGAATAGGCAAAGATCACACCTCTCAAGCCTCACAAGCTCTAGAAGTGTATGAATGCTCCCTATCTCTCTCTTACTAGCACCAAAGATCTCTAATCTTGTCTTGTGCTCTCTTGTTGATGTCCTTTGGCCTCTCACAAGTTTTCTCCAGTAGTTCAAACCTCAGGCACAAGGCAAAACATCCCCCTCCACGATTAAATAGGCTCTAAGCTCAGAAACAACCGTTGGAACGTGATGTCATAAAGCTGATTGCTTTATGCAATCACCAGAGTGTCCGGTGACTGGAACATCGGACTGTTCGGTGACTCTTTCTTCCTCCTGATCAGGGAAGCACTATCTCTGGAATCCATTTCATATGATACCGGACTATCTGGTGTATACCTTCATCGAACTGTCAGGTGACTTTCACTTTTGAACTCCCAGAGACATCTTCTTTGGATTTCGTCTTCTGGCTCTTCGGACTGTCCGGTGACTACTCCACCTCGACTCCATAGAGCACCTCTCTCTGGACTGGCTCCTGCAGGGCTCATCGGACTGTTTCGGTGACTACAACTTCAACTGGACTTGAGCTTTGGTCTTTGACTTTGCTTCCTCTGCTATCTTCAGTGCTTTCTGAGAATCTAAGGAGCATTCATACCCTCTAACACTTGTATGACATAGGACAAATGATTTTACCCCTCTTTAATAGTACCAGCGGTCCTATGGACTCTCTAGCTAATCCTTAGCCTTGATCCTCTGACGCTCGAAACTTCACTTTTTAGGATCATCTTTGTCATCCACCGAGAAAGCCCACCATGTTAATGTAGAATTAACGAGGTGAAACCTACAATTACAAACGTTACCTATGGTGTTTATTCAATCACCAAAATCAATTCATACCTTTTATAGGACTTCAAAGGTCATGAAGCTAACAAGTCCAATTTTATTATCTTGCCCACAGAGATCTTTGTTATTTCGAGCGGAGGTTGATGAGACCACATACATACCTTCAGGACCTCTACACTTTATGGTTTCACGAGGGCATATTGGAGTGGCACTTTTACATTCTGAACTTGAGTCAAGGATAACTATAATTCAAGTGGGTAAAGATGATGTGGACATCATATCCTCTGATAAGAACGTTAATGGAAATATTCACACATGGAGGATTCGGATTACAAAACAGTACAGACTTGCAACAAAAGCCACAACTTCATATGCAATCCAATTTGGGTGTTTAAGTACATTCTGGAAAGCTTATCAAGTCTACACTCGAATGGATCCAGCCTCACCTTCATATCACATCCGAGATCCGAGTCAGCGGCAATTGTCGTTCCAATTCAGAAGATGCTGCATCACCCCCACTTGAGCTGATGGCCCGTGTATCAAGTTGAGCCCATTAAGGGCGCGTCCTAGGGTTTGAGAACCCCAGCCCCCACCAAAACGACTTGGGTTTTCTTTTGTTATAGTTTAACTCTTATGCAAACTTTCTGATCTTCAGTTGTATCCAACGACCACCTGTTAGACAGCTTTGAGAACTCCATATTGTGAGAGATTCTTTGTTTGCCACATCTTGTTCTTGCTTGTTCTTCGATTGCTTGCAGGAATTGATCTTCGTGATCAGGTTGATCTTGCTGTCCAGCACAGTCAATAACTATTCGGAGATGGTTCTACGATTGCTAAGGCGCACACGACCTGTTCATTTGTAGTCGGATCGTGAGCGTCGACTCTACCAAATCGATAGTTATCACCTCACCGAAAGATCGGGAACCTCAAGTTCTATCAGAGGTTTATTTTAAATGCCGGTGTAACCTTCACACCCAGCCACAGCTCAAAGGCTGGAGTCCAAAACATTTTAAAACAGAAAGTAGAGAAAAGAAAACAAAACTACTCATCAAGGAGCACAGCTTAGGCAGTTCTCCACGGGACATGGCAGTGCACATTGACTGTAATTTTGTAGAGTGCATGCACTTGAACCCACACGATGTGCTGCTGAGAACCACCATCGTAGTTCCGACGATTACCCATCCTCTAGGATAGAGATCCTAATTGCCTACGCAACCGGGTCTGGAGCTATGAGGAGCCTACCACTAATCAGGTGGGGTATCTCGACCTCATGTGAGGGATCATAATCCGACCCACACTGACACACACCGCCAGTCCATGGGTAAGCAACCAGTCTTGACAAGCTTCAAGATCAAGCTAACTGCCCATATAGAGTCGCATGATGCGCATGGTAAGCAACTGAGGGTACAAAGCTCAGAGGACTCGGTTCTTAATTGCCAGGGCAAGCACTCTCTCCAACCTCAATTCCAACAACCAACAAGCCTCTCAGAAGGTTCAAACTCGGATCTTCCCGTTGTACCCGCCATAGGTACACCCATAGGGACTTCCTAAAAGTCCCCCAGCATCACAAACTCCTACCTGCCCCTGCTAAATATTTTGTATATAGTTATTTACAAAACTCACACATTTAAATCATAGCTCAAAAGCAATTAACACAAATTCTCTTTTTACAGTGATAGGTGTGAAGTATGGTAAGAAAATGAAACTAAGCAAGACTAAGCATAAAGTAAAGTAATAATACTAAAGCATCCCTATGGCTCACAATTTGTTGAATGATAAATGGCATGGCTTGGGAATGTTGCTAGCATATTTTAAGACAGTTGGCATACAAATTATGGTTTCAATCAAAATATGCATTTTCAAAATTGGGATCAAAGTTTGGTCAAGGAGCGCGGCTTGCCTCGCGAGTCGAGATTGTTAGAAATTTAGGCATTTTACGATATATTTTAATTCCAAATGTATTAATAATCCTGAGTAATATTGTGACAAATGGTGCGTTCTTGCTCGTAATTAATTTGTACAAAAACAAAAAGAGCAAGAACAAAAGGCACAGGAAATTCAGAATATACCCTGAGGCGTTAGGGGCACCATTCCCAACAGTCGACATGTTGAGCTACTTGATGTCATCGATCAGATTTGATGCAGGACAAAGAGAAGCCATGCAGTCCTACGAACGGCCTTCTGGAAATAGTCATACACAGGCGAGCAGTCGCACACAAGTGTGCTCCCTAAAAACTTGATCGCTCGCCTACCCGTGCAGGTGTCGCAGCAGGACGAGGTTTTGAAGGCCTGCTCTCCCAAGTTTTGTGCGCAGAGACTTGCAATGGGAATGCGAAAGGTGCAGCTATAGCAGTGGAATTCTGAGGTAAGATCACAGGATGAAGAAGGAGCACCGTTTATAGCCACAGTGCACTGAATCAACCTTATTGCGAGAGAGTAAATGGCTAGTAACGGTCCTTCCATTAATACGTCAGTTACTAGTAACGTCTATATTTGATCCGCCATTTTAATTGAGTCGATTAAATTCTCAGAAATGGCAAAATTAATTACTGTTTTAATTGACTCGATTCAAATTTTTGAAATGACAAAATTAACTCTGCTGTCACATGGAATATTCACGCAAAAACACGCATAACTCGCGTACGCGCCACGCACGGCATGGCGCGTGTGTGGCTTCCTTCTCCTCTCTCCCAACTTCTAAATCAGTGAACCACAGTCCACCCATTTAAGTTGATTGAGGTCCTCCTCAACTTCCCATGTGGGACTAAAGATTTTTGTCACCACAGCATTCAAAGTGGGCTTTGAAACTACATTGAGAAATAAAGGGCCAAGCCCAATTATTTCAACAGAGATCCCATCCGAGATCTAGGTCCTCCAGTATAATGGTCTTTAAGAGCTCAGCAACATCTCCAGCTGGACGAACGGCACGAAAAATGGGTGAGAAACTAAATGAAACAACCCAACAACTCATAGAACAAGCTCTACTAACGGATACACAGATCAGACATAAACGAGCTCCAGGACACGTTCTCCCGCTCATGTCCTAGGTTAAAAACATAAGCTGGACCAAACGCGTGTGATCCGGGGTCTAGACATGGTAGTCGGCACATGTCCTAGGCTCCGATCACTCACCAGCCTGAAAAGGAAAGATCTGGGGCTGGGACACAATCACAGCAATGTGCCCTGAGGCCGGATCACCAAGTGACCCGATCGCGAGTGATCTGAGCATAGGACACGGTCACAATGACGTGTCCTGTGTGACAGACAGCCTCTCAAAAGAGACGATCCATCAACCACAGGATCTTATCGGGTGTCACTCGGCGAAACGAGGACCAACAGTACAACTCAAGCGAGATAAAATATATTACAAATAGTTTATTAAGTTACAAACCAAAGTTTTAAAAAGCGCGAAAGTGAATGAACTTTATTTAAAACTACTAGGGACTCCTAGATTCTAAGCTTAAAGTGACATCGAGCCTATATGATATACCTTCTAGCAGCACAAAAGAGCTCAGCGCGGCGAGCAGGGCTCCCAACAAACAAAGCCACCCTCGGGGTCGCTCCTCCCGGTTGGTCCAGAGGAGGGAAGGAGAGGGAACCTGCAAACAAAAACAACAGAGAGCTACGTCCTGAGCATCCAAATACTCAGCAAGTTTTACCCGTCAACATGGCCAACTACAGCCGACTCCAAAGATATGATAAGGCCGACTCACATGGGATAACTGTTTGCAAAAACTAGCGCTAAAAGTGGATCCTTACTTTCAAGTTTTAGCAGCAAATCAAGTGTAAGAGAATATAAATTTAATTTGCACTATCAACTACCACAATCATGGTTACCAAACAATTTATGATAATCATATGTCCAACAAACCATAATACTTTTTCATTTCACTCTTGTTCCACTTCCTACTACGATGTGACTCAGTGAGGCAAGTGGTACTCGTTACTGTGAGGGACAGCGATTATAATCAATTTACATCCAGCTGGTGAAACCTGATTATACAACATGTACGCACTTTCCGAAAATCATACGTGGCAACCTTTCAAAAGCCTACTACCATGCCGGTCTGCGGCCACCATCCCAGGCAAAAGGGCCCTACACAACCACGACTTGTGAGGCACAACCCCTTTTGCAGATGCTATTTCAATCCGCCAAGAAGGTGGGGTATGTCTGCACAAGGCTGCAGTTCAAGCTACATCGGTTTCCCGGGGCCCATATATCCGGTATGTAATCAGTACTGTTCAAAGTTGCTCAGTAGGGCCGACAATGGTACAGTCCTTAACCGACACAGAAGGAGCTACCACCGTGAACGCTCGGCCTTCCCAATCCATCCTATATATCACCCCTGTCCGGTCTCCATTTCATCACCTCGTGTGATACCACTAAACCAACTTCCTTATTTATGCAATACTTTCAAACCAAAGGGGATAACTTACATCTCGCGAGTGCCAAAATATGCACACGCCATGATATTTTATTATTTTTCTAAAGAACAATAGTAAACATGGTTACAAACTTTGTTTAAATGATTTTTGAAAACTCAAAGTATAAAGTTTTTTTTATAACATCAGAGGGGTTATAAACTAATTTTTTACAAATTTTCAGAATTTATTGAAATCAAATAAATTTGTAATGAATTAAACACCATTTTAACACAATAAATCATTTATAAAATTATTTTTGATGAAAATAAATATGAAATTCCTTCTAAACAGAGAGTTTGAATAAATAAATAGAAAGTAAATTTTTTTTTCAAAATTTTATCATGCCAAAGAATAATGATAATGCATTAATGTATGGTTATATGATCTGAATTAATTGAAATAATTTTATGCATAAAATGAAAAATAGTTAGCTTTAGAATATTTTTCTAGTTGAGAGGATCCTAACAAAATTTATTTCATAATTTTCCATGTTAGGGTGAATTTTCTACGGATTTTACAAATTCGAAAGCATTTGCTAGCAATTAAATAAATCATTTAGCAAAATAATAAAAATCCCAGCCGGGATGCTGCACTGGCCGCGAGGGTCCCGGCCCATCTAGGGCAGGTCACATAGTCAGCCACGAGGATCTGGCCCAAATCGGGCGGCCACACACGGGGTTG
>BCLG01000004.1:587310-618745 GCA_001602295.1 Zoysia matrella | reverse complement strand
GCCGCCGCGCGCCTGCGGTGGCCCGTGCCGCCAGTGGGTAGTGTGGGCGCGGCACATGGCGGCGGCTCTGGCGAAGTGCGCGACGGCGGCGCGGATGGCCGGCGGCAGTGGCACGGGCACAGTGGACCGGCGAGGTGCGGAAGGTCGCCGGCGGGACTGGCCGGCGTTGACGAGGACGAGGGCATTTCCGTCCGAAAAAAACGTCGTGGACATTTCGGCGGGTGTGACGAGTGACGGTGTGCATTTTGGCATGGATTCACTCTCGACCGGCATTCTATCGAGTGGCCAACTAAGCGCGGGCATAGTTAAAAAAAAAACTCTTGACAGATAGGAGTACCACTTGTCCGTGTGCTTTGCTTACTGGCCCATCCAATACGCATCTGTTAAGTAATGGTGAGGAGGAGGTGCTCAACGATTTCTGTCGGCAGGCCACAAGGAGTAAGGGGCTGGAACGTTGGATGGACCAAGAATAATATGGATGCTGCACTTCACCCAAAATCTTCGCATTGCTTATAACAAAGCTTTGCAAAAAGAATCCAAAGCAAAAGGGGTCTAGATATGCTCGATCGAAAGAGCTAACATGTACACGAGCAAATGGCATGCTTTCTGCGATTGTCCCCCTCAACTCTGAAAGGAGGTGATGCGTAAACGGCGGCACCACAACCGCAGTTGTGCATCTGCCATTCTGCCTCAAGTATACCTAACTTCGCCCTGTAAGAATATGATTGATCCGATTAGGGGTGAAAATTGGTGATCCTCAAGTTCATTTTTGAACCTCTTTAAACCAAAGGAATTAGTTTTCCAAATATAGGATCATTTTAGAAAACTGCGCCCTCCATATTTTTATTGTCGATGTTTGGACAGGGATGACTGGTTTATTTTTAGTTCAATTACTTGTCGGAAGCGTCATAATTCACAATGGGAGGTAGTAGTTTATTTGGTTGAACTAAAAAAAGACCCAATATTCTGATCGTTTTGTAGAACAATGTGCATTGACATCTGAAATAGCTAGTGGAACGAACGAGAGCGTGCTTCATTTGCAGCAGAATTAACTCTCATCAAGATCCCCAAATATTGGTAGCCCTTGTCAAAGCAGGTCGAATATTTTATTAAATAAGTAGAGTATCTCAAACTGCAGCTAGAGCAATAAATGCCCTTAGGTTTTTGTGACCTCTCCATACTATTGTCAGACCACCTAAAAATAGCTAACCAGCCTATATAAATTAAGCTAATGCTAGTTAGCACTCCTATATATATACCAATGCACGAAAATGCCCGTCACCGTCAGCGGTTCACACAGTGAGCTCCTTGGCCTTGTCGGGGCCGTTGGGCCGGTACGCCGCAATGGACATGGGCTCCACGAGCAGCGGCAGCAGCTCGTCCTGGATGCACTTGTACATCTCCCCGCAAAGCGTCTCCACGATCCTGGCGAGCGTGACGGTCTCCTGCTTTACCCGCACGATCTCCGCCTCGGGCATCGCCGGCACGTCCGTGGCGAGCGCCTTGGACAGGTGCTCCACGTGGTGCTCCAGCCGCTCCTGCTGGTCCTCGAACAGGTTCCTGGCCACGCCCAGGACGTTCCACTCCGCTGGGCGCGTCTGAAGCTCGCCACCGAACATGTAGTACGCGAACGCGTACGAGCGGGACAGCACCTGCCGCGACATCAGGAGGCGACGGTGCGCCCCTGTCAGCCAGTCGCCGTTCCGAATCGCAAACGGCAGGTTGAGGTCCGACTCCAACTGGAGGACCCGCTTCGCCACAGCCAGCCCCAGCGCCTCCTCCTCCACCTCGTACGAGCGGCCGTGGATCTTGAACCGGTCATAGTAGTGCGTGTAACGCTGCAGCTGCTGCCTGGTCGTGTTCTTGGACTTCCCCTGGGTCTCCTCCTCGAAGCGGTTGCAGCTGTGGCCGGCGATACCTCTCCAAGTGTGCTCTTTGCCGGTAGCTCCACCGCATAGATAACTGCAATAATGAAAAGTCAGGAATCCATTTAAAGGCGATGATTTCATCTAGGACAGAATGCATGCAGAAATAAGGTGATTGATTATATAACTTCAGTTCTCTCTCTCTTTTCTTTGGACTTTTTAAGAATCTAGTATAACTCAGTTCTCTCTAGAGTTCCCTCCGGAGAGCATTTAAATATGAATTAACTCTGTGAATATCCATGCCCATAAAACTGGAAAGAGCTTTTGATGGAATCTTTTCCAATGCACATCCTATCCAGGTACTCACGGTGAATTCAGATGCCTTTCATCAAGAAATGATGAGTTCTGATCTGTACCCCCCGGGGTACACAATTGGTTTGAGCGTGTGACAATAGCTTACCACAGATACTGTCCGCACTTGCACCGGACAAGGTTGCAGCCACCATCCTTCTCAATGGGCTTGAAGCACTTGGGGCAGCTCTTGGTGTTGTTGACGATCCACCTGATGTTCTCCGAATCACAGCTCTTGGCACTCCATTTCTCCCATATGGTGCATGGGCAAGGAGAATGTGCCTGCCCTGCGCAGTTGAAGCAGAAGCTGAAGCCACAGGGGCACTCAACCTCAACATACCTCTCGCCAGCACCCACACGGATTGCGTGCCCACAGTGAGGAGTGCTGGGGCACCACTTCACTGAGTCATTATCCTCAAGGTAGGACTCAAGCAGGAAGTGATCAAAGCGCTTGGCCATGTCAGGGTACTTCCAGAAAAGGAGGCACCGCACAGTGCCCTCATCGCAGAAGGCTGGACACTTTACCTCCATGCACCGAATTTGCTTTTTCCCACTTTTAACCGATTCTTTGAAATGCTCTGTCCAACCTGAATAAAGAGTCATAATACCACGATAAGCAAATGTACTAGTAGCATTTTGTAGTCATTGTAAGAAAACTCTTTTTGGCATTTATTTGAACGCATAGGAAACTGACTCGTAAAAGGAAACAAAATGCAATTCACTAAGGCATCTGATAGATCAAAAGATGGAACACAATTAGTTGAAACGTGGAAACTCACAGTCATTGCAGAAACAATGCCCACACTCCATGGTAGAGACAGCATTCAGATAGAACTCCTCAAAGCAAACGTTGCAGGTGACACTTCCCATGGGTGTTGTTAAACCACCTGCTGCCAAGCTATTATTCTCCAGCAACACAATACCTGCATCTCTGAGCATGAGGTCTCGCCCTTTTCTGTCCAAGCAATCACAGATGCAATCTATCTTCCATCGATGGTGGATGAGAAGGGCTCGTGCTTGGTGCAGCTTTATGTTGAGCAAGTTCATCACTGTAGACAGGTCATGTTTCTGCAGGTATAGCAGATAAGAAAACTTGTAATTGATAAAAATTATGGATCAAAACTGATAGAATCAGGAACTTGAATTCAAAGATTAAGAAATAACTAGTCTAGTTCAATTACCTGTGCAGTAGAAACAGAGTCTTGTGTAATGGCCTGTGACAACAGTTAATCACTTGTTATGTCTTTGGGGGAAAAGAATAGATCAATAACCCCGAAAAATGCAGAATAACTGTATTCATGACTGGACAAAACAAAGGCCCTTTTACTACATGCATAACCAATAGTTTTCCACGTCACCTATGTGAGCTTGGGGTCCAAAGATGAGAGCTCAACAAACAATCAGTAAGCCAAGGTAAATTGTTGCTAGACATTCTCCTTGTTTGGCAGTTGATAAGTCACAGTAAATACAACTTAAGATATCTATATAGTCAATAAACGCGCAACCCACTAAGGATCAATAATTGTCAATTCTCTACATGACTACACCCACATTGCGCCACGTCATATTAAATCATTTGGCAACTAACTTTAATGGCTACTTGACGGAGTTTCCCCCTTGGTTACTAGAAGCAATTCTTCACACTCTTTCTATGTCTTCCCATTAATTATGCCTAATAATCAAGCAGTCAACACTTGATCACAGTATTATGCCCTTTTGTTACCATCCAAGCCATCAAGAGATCACTAATGTAGTAATGATGCATATATAGCAACGTTGAGGCACTAAAGAACTTTTTTCATAAATTAAATATTCACCAGATGGAAAGCATTGTTGCTGCAAGATTTCTCTTTTTGATTAACTGATTTTTATTTTTATAATTGAATTGCATTATTATCATTAAATTCTGCAGCTATATCACACGTTCTATTCCATTGCTTATTCTTGCTGCTACTCCCACGCTGACTACGCATTGCAACGGGATTGCTGCGGGAATTCGGCACAAGAAAGGCATGTTGTAAGATTGAGTTCCTAAATCCTAAGCTCATCGCCTCTCTGACACCTTTTTTTTTGTTTGAATATTTTTTGTACGTTACTTCCCACTAAAGATTGAAGGACAGCTCTGGCGTGGTGGTAATGTTGTTACCTAATCACCATGAGGTCACAGGTCAAGATTAACAAAACCGTTAAAACTGGTCCGGTTTTCGGTTAAACTGATCCCGCGATCCGGTATGGTTTCATCGGATGACCCATTTTCGGTTTAAAAATTTCAAAAAAATTTAAAATTTAAAACCAATCAAATCGGTTTGGTTTCAAAATTAAAAAATTCAAAACAAAAAAACTGGTCAGTAAACTAGAAAAAACTAAGCAATTTTCGTTTCAAAGCGATTTCCAACGGTTTTTACCCGTCTTCGCAGTTCTAACAAAACCGGCCAAACCGGTCATTTTGACCGGCTCCGACGATAATAAGAACCCTGTCACGGGTTCGAGTACTAGAAACAGCCTCTCATAGAAATGCAAGCAAAGGCTGCATACAAAAGACCCAAAGTGGTTTGACCCTGCACAAGCTGGAGCTACGTGCACCGGACTGCCCTTTTTTTTTTTTTTACTTCTCACTCTATATTCTCCGTAATAACTTATAAATTCCGGCAAGAACGCATGAGAAATCAACTAGTTGACTGATTTATTAGCCCACAATAAAGGCTGCTCAAATCTATATTTAGTAACAAATATATAAAAAAATAAAAAGGAGTGCATTTCATCCTATGTCTATAAAGTAAGCTCATATTTTCAAGATAAAACATGCTACTTCTACAGAAACAGAGCTCTCAAGCAACTCGAGAAATTTCTTGTGGTCTAATAAAACCCCAGAAACGTGGAACCAAGCATGATCCACTTGGGCAAAATTAACAATCATATCACAGTGAAAGTGTAGAATGATTTCGAGTACTAACGTTTACATCCAATTATTCATTGATTACCGCCGCATCGTTTCCTACATTCATGACATTGTAACTTCAAATCGTTCCAACCAGTTAAAATAATGCCGATCCCACCCCAACGCAAGCCGATCTGGTAAGGCAGCTAAGACAGCAGAGACAGGAGTTTCATCCAGAGGGCGCGCAGGTCCCACAAAATTGGGGGAGAAATAAACAGAAACGATAGGCGCCGCCGAACCTCCAGAGAAGCGGAAACGTTATCCCCTTGCGATGGGGAACGCGAGGATCCGCCGATCGGCGGCGAGACCCGCCGCCACGGGAGCCCTAGCCCACGCGGCGGCTGCGTTAAACACACACCTGCTGAACTCACCGAGTAGTCTGCCCGGCGCTCCGGCGGCGGCACCGCGTCGTCCTCGAGCGCGTCCATGCCGTCCTCACCGGCGTCGTCGTCGTCGTAGAAGTAGCCGCACTCGCCGTCGTCTTGGCTACCCATGGGCGGCCCTTTTCGACGATCTCGAGGCAGGGGAGGGGACAGGGGGTGAGAGTTTTTCCGCCGCCTTGGGTTGCCGTATGGAGGAGTAAACTCAATCGATTACTGCTGCTTTGATTAGTCCTTTACTCGATCGGCAATGAGAAGCAGCGAGAAGGGGTTTTACGATGGCCTCGTCGAGTCGGAACCAGGGTTTAAAAAACCGTTTGGAAGGCGGAAACCGCTCGAGAGCGGTTTAACGAAAACTGTAAAAACCGCGAAAACCGTTATAAAAATCGAACAAATTCAAAAATTAAATTTTTGAGAGAAAACCGAACGATTTTTACTGTTTACCGAGCGGTTTTTACGGTTTACCGAGCGATTTTTACGGTTTACCGTTTTTGAATTTGAAATCAAACCAGTTCGAGCGGTTTTTCAACGGTTTTTGCGGTAAACCGCTTGGTTTTGCGGTAAACCGCTCGGTTTGAGCGGTTTTTAAATTTTCAAATTTTCAAATTTTTTTTAAATTTTTAAAACGAAAACCGGTCAACCGTAAAAACCGAACCGCAGCGGTTTGGTCGAAAATTTCATGGGGTTTTGTGAACCATGGTCGGAACTGGAGTGGCTATTACGCGCCGGTAAAAAAAAAACCAATCCATTAAAAGCATCATCATAGTTGAAAAAACCGAATCATAGTCCATCTAATGGGCTATAAATATTGTAGATATCGAACTAAATTAGCACAGAGAATAAATTGTATCAAATTTCTGCGCCAAACTATGACACATAAACAATACTCTCTCCATCTCAAATTATAAATTATTATAGACTTTTTAAGTTTTCTCAAATTATAAATCATTCTCATTTCTCGAGACATTTTTTCTCCTCTCAGTACATGTTCCCTATATCTCTTTACTCCTCAAAACTTCCCACCTTTTCTAATTTTTTTAATTCTATTTCTCAGCATCAAAACAATTTATAATTTGAGACAGAGAGAGTAATTAAAACGAACTCCGCAGGTGCATATGCCCCTCCGCTTTGCCAGAAATAAACTTTTTGAATAGTTATTATAGCTCACGGACCGAATATACATTAAGAGTGTAGAACATTATCACAGACGGAACCGAGCCGTAAGCTTGGTGTGCATCAACGTTGCGGCTGCCCTAAGAATTTAGACCAACTGTATTCACTGTTACTCTCTCCATTTATTATTAAGCAGAGCCTAAGCTTAAATTTATTTTCCATAATTCATCACACACCAGCACTCCTATGGTGCAAGAATGTTTTTTAGAGCAGCTGTTAAATGTATGCAGTCTCGTTTCATCTTGACCCGTGGTAATGATAGGCAAAACAGTTCGGTTTACATGCAGCTCCATGCGTCCATATGTAATAGACAAGCTGATGTGTAAGTGGTTCTTAATAGTAACTTTTGATTTGGAGCAGATACGACACGTAATCGATCCGGCTTCAAATCAACACCATTCGAACTTTGCAATCGTAACACCACTTCTTATTTAGTTATCAACCGTGCACACACGCTTGACCTCATCAATAAAGCTAATTCCAACCTAAGAATCGAAAAACACAAGCAAGAACAAGAACACAACTCGATTACGAAATCTAAATTAAATCACAAAATTAGAAACAACAAACCGTCAAACGATGAAACTGTTTATAATAAATGAAAACTAATCAAAACCTAACCCTAATTACAGCGGCTACTGATTATATAGAGTTTAAAATGATTTAGGGGCAAATTTTAATACTAATAGACCTAGAAAAGATACATGACCCAAAGAACAAAAGATAGTGTCACAGCACTCTAACAGATTCTGGACATCGTATTGTTTCGACAATTCTTAGAGATCTAAAAAGTATTTTTGCACGAGATTAGATCCGTTTGAAAGCTTATCTGCTTAGCTTTCCATCTATATCTAGAACGTACAAAATAGAGCTCGTATGAGACCGAGACATCCGCTTTAGTGCAAGCTGCTCTTGAAGTCCGAGTCAGACTCGAACCAGAGTTGTTTGGATCTCCTTCGGTGTCGAATGTGTGATGTTGATTTTGAGCATTTTCAAGTCCTTCGTGCTTCCTTTGACCCTCTCTAATGTTCTTAATGGTGATAAATTTATTAGGTAGCAATTTATTCTTAAAAGAAAGAAGACATATATTTAGAAATAAGCTCACCTCTAATCTTAACTGTCGTGCATGAGTTTTATTAATACTAATTTGAAGAGTTTTATGTGTATCTAAAGGAGAGATGTTCTCATCACTAACCATACACTCTGCTTGCAGTTCTGCTAAATTGGAATGCTACCAAGTTAATTAGATAGCGAGAAATGTATGGGAAAACAATTATTACTGGTCTCTGTAGCGAGGAGAAATGCTCTAGTGAATAATAGACACAGGGAGTAAATCAGTATTATTGATATTAAATGTAAAATATCCATAGCTATTTGATGAAAAGTAAATTTAAAATTATATTATAAATTATTATGGTACATAGTTAAAAAATTCATGTCAATTGAATGAGCAGTTACAATTTGTAATTGCTACATGTAACTATTGGATGATCTTTTCCAATGTCTCTTTTTCCTTCATCTACATATCCGTACGAAGTAAGAGTTTGTCTCTCCTTCTCATCCCCACTCTCATAAACCAAAACAATCCCTATTACTAGCCCCTAACATTATGTAGCTGTCCTCACTCTAGACCTCAGACCATAGAATTGAACGTGAAATTAAAAGCATGAAGAAGTCAGATTGTAACACCAATCGTCAGATTGCTCGAATGTCGTAGGATGGAGGCTAGGGTTTCTGACGCACAAAGGAACCATGGAGGTTGTGACGTCCTACTTTTTTTTACTCATCACGAAACTCACCTTATAGTGTACTTTGAAAACTACTATTATATGTTTTTTACTCATCATGAGATTCACCATATATTCTACTTTGAAAACCACCATTGCATAGTTTTATCGTAACTATATTACTATCTACGTAGTGTTCACCTATAAAGATCAATACAGTTGCTCTCAAAGGCATGACAATGATGGCATGCCATCTCTAAGCCATGAAACACTATCTCCGGTCTCTGTTTTCATCATATTTTTAGATGTGTTTAGCTTCCAATAAAATAATTCTTTTACTAAAGTATCCTTAATATGAATATAGTCAGAGATGTCGCTAGGTAAGTTACGTTTCTGATGAATCTGGATGTGCCTCGCTCACTTGCTGTTGGAAGTGCGATTCATCTCATGCACCTCTGTGTGTTGCATGTCACAATGTGCTTACCTCATGATGGTTTTTGTTGATCTAATTTAGCATTGGTGTACCTTGTACTTATGTCGATTTAAAATCCATCCAATCTCACTTTGCAGAAATCATAAAATAAAAGATCATTGAGTTTATTTTTGATTGATTGCTGTGGAGCTACATATGGCTATAATGCATTAGTGTTTTGGTTTGTGATTTTTTTTGCCCCATTAAATTCTGACTCAGCTTACTTGCTCGGCACAACTTAAAAAATCAAAACCGTCATTGCTGCAGAGTATTGAAATTGCTAGTTTCAATAACATGAGTTAATCCTGAGCATCAGATGGACGAGTGTTAAAGATCCATTTTGATAGTAGCTATTTAGTTTTTAAAACCACAATAATTTTCGCATTCAAACAACCTTGATTTTTCAATTCGTATTTAGAAAAGCATAATATTATTCGACAATTTCAACGCTGTGTATCCGAAATAACCTTTGGCGTCCTTTTGGAAGCCAGAAGCGGCTTTGCGCGACCGAGGTCACCGAGCCCGCCGCACCCAGTTCAGCGAGTACCACCGAGTCAACCGAACCAGACCCACGCCCGTCGGCTCGTCTCCAACAGTCCAACCCCGGTAAAAAGTAAAACCCACGCTAAGACAGGTTGGTTAGCCGCACACGCTCTTCCACCCTGGGCCGACGCCACCGTCACGACGCCCCACCACCAACCTATCGTCCGTTCCCCACCGCGTCGCGCCCGTCTCGGTCTCCCTCAGATCGGCGGCTCGCCGGGCACGCTGCGAGAGGGGGGAGAAGATGGCGAAGTCGAGCGCGGACGACGCGGAGCTGCGGCGCGCGTGCGCTGCGGCGGTTGCCGCGTCGGGCGCGCGCGGGGAGGAGGTGACCTTCTCCATCCGCGTCGCCAAGGGCCGCGGCATCTTCGAGAAGCTCGGCAGGCTTGCCAAGCCCCGTGTCCTCGCGCTCACTGGTCAGTGCTAGTGTGCTACTCGTTCTCCCCCCATGTCCGCATGTCCCTCCCGCCTCCCCGCCGCTTCCTCGATTTGTTTGCTGTGCTCCGAGTCGGGGAGGATCTGGTCCTGTCTGCCTCCGAGCGCGGATTCGGTTGCTCTGAGATGATTGTTATCAGTTGGAGCAGAGCTGGTGTTATCTGCTGCTTAAACTCAGTTTACACTACTTTCCCGGATTTGGAGTGTGAGGATCGTGATCTGGGTAGTTTGGATCAAGCCAAGAGCTGCGGATGGGCTTGGGAGTCTAGATCATTATGCTGGTGTCCGTTTTGCTTATCTGATGCAGTTATAGGTCCAAGTTACCAAATTTGCTTAATTTTTCTAACATGTGCCACACAAGTCCCCAAACATCCCTCCACATGATACATGATCACAAAATCTTCATAATGTTCTAGTAGGAGTTGCAAATCGGACCACCACAATTGATCAACTTTGCAAATTGGCCAATGAGTTTGCGTATGAGCTGCAATTATGCAAAGCCCAGACGAAGAAATTGCAAATGAGTGGCCTCATGCCTAATACTCGGATCTATATCAACAACTAAGCAATTGAAAAGATGAGTAAATTTTAATAGCCACTGGTTAAATTTAATATGATGGGGCTACTGTACTGGGGCTGTTTGTCTCGTCCTGGGCATCTGGAGCTGGTTATAGGTGACGACGTACCCTTAACAACTTGCAAGCCAAGGATGCTGTTGTTGTGGGAGGCCTTCCAGCTTAACTTGCCGAAAAAGAAATACGGTCCTTTTGATGTGTTTGATCTATTTACGAGTTTTATAATCCAGTTCGCACCCCTAAAAAGTTTATTTGTGCAGTGCAATGTTCTAGTATAAAAAATATTCCATCTCCATTGTGTTGTATCCAAGATGACACTGTTGTCGCTAAACAGGGGTCTTAGTATAATACAGTAGATTTGTTGATATTGTTTCAAGAGATACTGTGTGGGTCTGAACAGAAGTTGGTTTCTTTCAGGGCTGAATAATTTTGATTTTCTTTATCCAAATAATTATTGATCTTTTAACTGAGGCATTATTTGGTATGCTGGCACACGAATTTGATAATGAACCTAGTCCCCAATTTTACTTTTGTATCGTATCGCACTATTACTAATGATGTTCTGATCGTAGCTCTCTTCTTAAACACTATTTGGTTAACTTGAGAGTCTTCATCAAGATATTTGTTATATTTTTCTTTATTTTCCATATCTTGGGACTTGGGTGACCTACAATCATAATTTTACCATTTACATGCATGGAAACTTTAAAGTAGTAACTGTGTCACTATGGAAGCTATATGCGCTGATCTGCTGAACAGTTTCAACTTCATGCAGTTAAACAATCGTCAAGAGGCGAGGCAGATAAAGCCTTTCTCCGTGTTTTGAAGTATTCATCTGGAGCAGTTCTTGAGGTTTGTTTCCTGTACATGAAATTTTGATGGCTTCCATTCAGATTAGAATTGTGCTAGCCAATACTTGACTGCTGCACAACGTGAATGCTTTTATCTTGTCAGAAACATTGTTTGACACCGTGTATTTTCATTGCATACATTTACTATTTTCTTTCTGTGGTTGTCTAACACACTTTCTAATATACATATTGCACTTTCTAGTGTATGTGATCATAAACCGTGCCTCTACCTGGTTTGGCATATTGTAATACCCCTACATCAATAGACAATTTGGACATTTTGTTTTCTGGAACTTACTGAAGGTTGCTACTTAGTATGAATTTAACTGTTTCTATTTGTTTCAGCCAGCCAAACTTTACAAATTGAAACATCTAACAAAGGTCGAGGTGATCTCAAATGATCCTAGTGGTTGTACATTTGTTCTGGTATGTACTTTAACTCCTCTTGTGCACTATTTTGGTGGATATTTTGAAAGCCAATTTAAATCCACTACTAACTCTTTTTACTGAACTGGATGTGGATTTTAGGGGTTTGATAACCTTAGGAGCCAGAGTGTTGCCCCTCCACAGTGGACAATGCGCAACATTGATGACAGGTTGTTGCCTAGGATGTTTGCTCTGTGGTATTAGACTCTGCTAGAGTACCTCTTTTTAATCTTCCTCTATGGACTAATCTTCTTTAAGTTGCTCTTGGCTATTTATTTTGCAGAAATCGCCTTCTTTTTTGTATCTTGAATATGTGCAAGGAGAAACTTAGCTATCTTCCCAAAGTTGTTGGAATTGATATCGTGGAGCTAGCTCTCTGGGCCAAGGTACATCATGATCAGCTTCTAACTTGCTTTTGTTCTATGGGATCCATATCAAGGGATATATTGCTTAAAAGAGATTTCAGAGAATACTAAATTCAATATGAACTATTTGTCTAAATACTTCAGAGTTGAGGTCAAAATTAGTTTTTACAAGCTACTGATAGATTGTTTGGTAAGTCTCTTAAATGATTATGTTTGTTAAGATCAATGTGATTTAAACAGTAAACAAGTAGGAATAATTCTGCAATTTTTCTGATGGACCTTTCTACTATGTCATACATCTGTTTAGGATTTCAATTTCTGATTCAATTTATGTTTGGATGAAAGAAGGAAGATTTCTGACAAAGTTTTCTATCCGGTCAAGAAAAAGTGGTGCTTTGGGCAGTCTTCATGTTTGATATCCGTTCATGAAAAAGTGGTGCTTTGGGCAGTCTTCATGTTTGAAATGGCATTGGTAGTTTATCCTTGAAAAGTAGTTTCTTGATATCCGTGCAAAAAAAGGCGCTTTTCTGTGCTTGCTTCCGCCCGTGCTAAAGCTTTGAGCAGAGGGTTGCCGCTTTGCGTAGGGCCATACGTGGTACCTAGGCATTTGAATCCGAGCTTATGCGACCAGGGTTTATGATTTCATTTAAACCGCTAAAACCGGTCGGGGCCGGTTTGACGAAAACCGCTCCAAATCGAAAATTCAAAATTTGAATGAATTGCTACAGTAAACTGGCCGGTTTCACCGGTTAGCCGACCGGTTTCTTCGGTTTTTACGGTTTCAGATTTCAAAATTTGAAACCTATCGGTTTCACCGGTTAGCTGACCGGTTTTACCGGTTTATCGACCGGTTTTTCCGGTTTTCGGTATTCCGAATTTTTTCAAATTTTCAAATTCTTTTAAATTTTTAAAATGAAAACCGGTCGTCCGGTAAAACTGGACTGGACCGGTTTCTCCGAAAACCGCGAAAACCAGCTGGTTTTGAACGGTTTTGTAAACCTTGTATGCGACCAGTTTGCAGCTGGGAGGGAGGGAGGGAGCTGTGGGCCTTCAGTTGTATACAGAGTTAGGGAAACGCTTAGACGCGCCTAAGCAGGCCTAAATGCTAGGCAGTGGGTCACCGCCCGCCTAGCACCTAATGCTTTTTTTTCCATGGCTTGATATCATAGTTTTGCTATGCTTTGCATGTATATTGCTGCAGTGATAATGAATGAAGCAATGTTGTCTGATTCAATAGAACATTTTTAGGAAAACACACTCACACTGGATAATCAAGTAAGCACCCAAGATGGGCAAGAAACATCTGTTGTTACTCAAACAGAGAGAAAAGTAACTGTAACTGTTGAAAATGATCTTGTGTCCCAAGCCAAAGAGGAGGAAGAAGATATGGAGGCACTTCTTGACACGTAAGTATGAGTGTATGACTTGCAGAGACTTCTTATTATGTCACTAGCACTATACCAGTGTCATCCTATTATATCAGTTTAGTGTCTTCTGAACTTCATATCTGGTTCTCCTGCATATTCGAGAAAAAAACTTCATATGTGCTAATCAATTTGTCTACCAAACTATCACTTTCTTCCTGCCTTTGTGTTGGCGCAATGATTCCTGGTGGCATTGCAAACTTACAAGCAAAATTTTTGCAGGTATGTTATGGGCATAGGTGAAGCAGATGCATTCTCGGAGAGACTGAAGCAAGAACTTGCTGCTTTGGAAGCGGCAAATGTTTATCAATTACTGGAAAGTGAGCCTTTAATAGAGGAGGTATTGCTTGTATATTCTTTTTGTGATACTGTAAAAGTTTTTTCCCTGATGACGATTTACTAGTTCTTGGTGTAATAATCTAAGCGTCACACTTCTATGTTTGGAGTGATATGACATGGTGATTTTTCAATGACTGATCTAATTTGTTTGGTCTGCAGGTCTTGCAGGGTCTGGATGCTGCTAGTGCAACTGTAGATGATATGGATGAATGGTTACGGATTTTCAACCTGAAGCTCAGGCATATGAGAGAAGACATTGCATCGGTATGTTTGAAGGGATCTATTCAATAATATACCTAATTGTTTAGGGAGTATAAACAACAGTATATCCAATTTGTTAGAAGCATACATAGCTATAATCAGATCTGGCTGCCAATTTGACTAGAAAAATCCAGGATTGGCATCTGGCCCAATCAGGTATGGAAATAGTCTGGTATGAGAATGAAGATACATCTAATTGAAATTATATTTATGTTTTACCATGAATCGATATTCTTCTTGACCTAAAAAGGGGCCACAAATCTTATCACCTGCAGCAGTACTGCCTGCTGTTATCGTATGGTAATATGCTGTTTATGCAAACCAAAATACATGTCCTTCCATTTAAATATTACTCTATGTTTTTAAGGCGATAAGGCGAGGTGTGGCGAGTCGCCCACAGAAAAAGTGGTATCACACCTCCTTGGTACCATTCCTCAGTTATCAGTGTTAGGTTAGGGTCACCGAATTCTCTTCATACAAGATGACAAAATTTTATGTAATGAATCATTGATGGCCAAAGTTTAAAAATTCTGATCAGCAGTAGCACAGTTCCTAAACTGACATTTGGAATCAGTGGGAGTATTACCAGGAGATACAAATTCTTTTCGATGCTGCTAAGAAAAGGTCTCATATAACTTAGTCGCATGCTATCTTATTTTGCAGATTGAATCACGTAACAATGGCTTAGAGATGCAGTCTGTAAATAACAAAGGACTCATGGAAGAGCTAGATAAATTGCTTGAACGGTTGCATATTCCACAAGAGGTATGGTACAGAAAAAAGTAATGTTCATCTCATTGATGTTATGTCTAATATTTGGTTATTTTGCTTTCTATACATTGCAGTTTGCAGCATCATTGACTGGAGGTTCATTTGAGGAGTCACGAATGCTAAAAAATGTGGAGGCATGTGAATGGTTGACAGGGGCCATTCGCAGCCTTGAAGTACCAAATTTGGACCCATGTTATGTTAACATGCGGGCTGTAAGCTGTCTCAATCATTCCTTTTTGTCTGTTTGTTAGTTTATCGATGTGAAACACATGCATATATTTTGGTCATGTTTGAACTGAAGAGCATTGCACACTGAATGTGGCATACAATGCAGTAATTCATAACACCATCTTGGGTTGGCATGTCTATTAATTTTTCCCATAAACCCTATTTAAATTTTCTTTGATGAACACTTAAAGTTTGTAGCTATGAGCTTATCTGTTATTAAAGAAACTCTCTTGAAAACTCTCATCAGGTTCGGGAAAAAAGAGCAGAATTGGAGAAACTGAAAACAACCTTTGTTCGACGAGCATCTGAGTTTTTGCGGAACTACTTCTCTAGCTTGGTGGATTTTATGATAAGTGACAAAAGCTACTTTTCACAGGTTATTACTTGATAGATCTGTATTTAAAGGAAATATTTGTCTTATCCATTCTATTAATTGTAATGACTTATCAAGTTCGTCTTGAACTGAAAGTAGCGAGGACAGTTGAAGCGGCCTGACCATGCAGACCTAAGGTACAAATGCAGGACATATGCTCGACTTCTGCAACACCTGAAGGTATAATCCTTTTATGTTTGTGTCAATCTGCCCACATTTTACATATTTACCCTGTGCCATTTGTATCATTTGTTGCCACTCATTTATTGCAGAGTCTGGACAAGAGCTGCTTAGGCCCCCTAAGGAAGGCATACTGTCATTCACTTAATTTACTACTACGTCGAGAGGTCAGCTGTCGACAGTTAAAATGTTACGTTTTGATATGACACTTTATGCTATAATACCATACTATTTATTTAGGGACAATGGTGTTTTCAGCCATAAATTTTTAGCCTAATTGTGATTCAGTCATTGATTTTCAGATTTTGTGATTCAGCCATCACTTTTTGAAAGCGAACCTCAATTGTACCACAAGTACTTAACTGACTCTAACGGTGTTAAATCTTATGGTTCAATTAAGATTGGCTTTCAAAAAATGATGGCTGAATCACAAAATCTGAAAATCAATGGTTGAATCACAATTAAAAAAATTTAATGGTTGAAACACAATGGCCCCTATTTAAACATTTTGTTCTAAAATCATTCCCCTCTTTTTTTCTCTTAAACTTTCAACTTTTGGCAAATTTGGAATTTATTCTCTTTTGTTTGGTCCAGGCACGTGAATTTGCGAATGAACTTCGTGCAAGTACAAAGGCGCCCAAGAACCCTGCTGTTTGGCTTGAAAGTTCTAGTGGCTCTGGTCCTAATGGAAGCAGTGCTGATACATCAACAGTCTCTGATGCATACTCAAAGATGCTTACAATATTTGTCCCTCTACTCGTGGATGAGGTAATTTGGCCCCTTAATACAGCAACATGACTATTTTTTTGACTTGATAGACTAGCTAACATAAATATTACATTGCAGAGTTCCTTTTTTGCACACTTTATGTGCTTCGAAGTACCTGTGCTTGTTCCGCCTGGCGCTTCTAATGTTAATAAGAGTAAATCCGGAGAAGATGCTGATGATGATCTGGGTATTCTGGATCCTGATGGCGATGACCTTAAACCTGGTACTTTATCTTGTACTGGCTGATTCAAGTTTTTTGGATGCAGTGTTTATGCTTCTTTTCTTACCCATGACCTTTTATTTTATAATCCTGTTTCCAGATAATACATCTGCTGAACTGGGTACACTGAATGAAGCTCTTCAAGAACTACTTGATGGAATCCAGGTAGTTCTTCAAGAACCACATAGGAAATACATATCCTGATGAAAAGAAGTTTCTTCTTTTCGTCCAAAGAAAAGACCAAACTGATGTACTTCTGTTGTGAAAATCAGATATGCAATACTTTCTTCACAACATGATTATGGTGAAGTATTAGAGCTGTCCTTAAATGATTGTGAATTTTTCACTTTCCATTTCAGGAAGACTTTTATGCCGTTGTGGATTGGGCGTACAAGATTGACCCCTTACGCTGCATCTCAATGCATGGGATTACTGAGCGTTACCTTTCTGGACAGAAAGCTGATGCTGCAGGATTTGTACGCAAATTACTTGATGACTTGGAATCTAGGATATCAACGCAGTTCAGTAGGGTTAGTGCTCTCACTATGGCTACATTACAACTATTGAAAACAAATTAGTTTTGTTCCACCTGTTTATAGTTTTTTTTTCCTCTCTTTTCAGTTTATTGACGAAGCTTGCCACCAAATTGAACGTAATGAAAGAAATGTACGGCAAACTGGTATTCTGGGGTACATTCCAAGGTATTTACACGATGAATCAGCTTTGTGATTTGTTTGTGCAGTACAGCCATTGCATTGGAGGTTAGAGATGTATATGCATCTGTCATCCGTAGTAGCTTGTGATACACTTTAACCTTATGATTACTTCATTATATAAATGGTTAAACTGATGAAAGCTTAGTATGTTGTTTCCCCTTTTGTATGTCTTAGTGCAAAAATGCTGGTTCTCACTCCCTCTGTTCCTATATTGCTGTCGCCGTTGACTTCTAATATCAACTTTGACTATTCATCTTATTAAAAAATAATAATACATATCATATATCTTGTTATAATTTGCTTTATTATTAAAGTTATTTGGATCACGACTTAAATTTTACACATTTGATTTTTTTTTTGTGCATAAGATGAATGGTCAAAGACGATGTTAGAAGCCATCGGTGACAACACTTTAGGAATTGAGGGAGTGCATGATTGTTTATTAATAATTTGACGTTACATACAAATGGAAATTTATATGAAACTTTTGAAAGCCGCACTTAGACATTGTAAATCATTATGTTTCTATGAGCTGTTAAGGATATAATAATCAAGGGGGATTCTTGTAGCCTAGGGTTTCCCTTCTTTTTTTTTGGCTGCTGCCTCAGATCAGAGGCAAAATCCAATGGACCTCACCCAGACGGATCCGCGGTTGAGGAGCAGGTCAAATCCGATTTTTTTTTGGAAGGGGGGGACGTTAGTTTTTTTGAAAGTGAGAGCAGCCGAGGAAAACCCCTACTGCGAATATATTAACTGAGAAAAAGGACAAATATTTACAAAAGTGCTAAGAAAGCACCAGACTCCCCAGGGGGGGAACACCAGAAACAACACAAAGAGTGCAAAAGGAGACTAACTAAAAGCTTCCAAAAGAGTGAGGAAATCTATTATTACTGGACTTAATTCTATTAGCTTGGAGTTCAGCTTCCTCAGTGCAGTTAGCCTTCCAGTTGGTGAAACTTGGCCTGTCTCTATCAAAGATTAGGTTATTCCGTTGTTTCCAGATGTGCCAAGTGGCTATCATGAAAATTTCCATGAAGAAGTGATGATGGGCAGTTGCCCGGGCTTGTTCCATCATGCCAAAGAAATCAAGGCTAGAATTCCTGACGACAGAGAGGTGTCTCCAACATTCCTGACTAAAAGGGCAGGAGAAGAAGAGATGAAAAGCAGTCTCCTCTCTATGTTGATCACACATAACGCAGTTGTAGTTATTGCCTTCAATCTGGAGATGCTTTCTTTTGAGAATATTTCTTGTATTAAGCCGATCCATCAAAAGAAGCCAGGTGAAGACTTTGAGCTTGTTCGAACGTTTTCTGTCCCAAATCCAAACAAAAGGACGTGGGGGTGGGGGGTGGGGGTGAAAGTCCCTATAGGCAAAGTGCAGAGGAGTAAGTCGAGCTGCCCCATTGATACTGCCAGGTATCTGTAGATGTTGAGACATTCTCCCGTAAGGATTGGATGAGCTCCGTAAGCAGCAGAAACTCCTGGAAAGCCTGTTTAGAGAGGTGTATGAAACAACCCTGTTATGTCTTCATGTGATAGAAACTTTGCCGAGATCAACTTATCCTTGCCAAAAGAATAGAGCTGTGGGAACTTATGCTGCAGAAGATTGTCATTCCAGACATCTGACCAAAAAAGAACAGATCACAAAGCTTTAAAATATCCCTCCACCAGAAGGAGCCTTTGTCTTGCGACGCATGTGGCACTTGGCCATGACGATAGTGAGAATTCCAAATAAGGTTGACAGATGGAGTGTCTTTTTTGTTGTAGAACTTGTCCAGGTGCTTAAGGTGTTAGGTGTAACACTCACATTGTGAGGGATAACACTCAGTGTTGAGGCAATTTTCTCTATATTTCTTAGTCACTAGAATGTCATGACCAACCTGAGAGGTTGGAGATACATATATATAGGCTGATGGGCAGCCAAGCATATGCTAAGATGCTAGTCTAAGATGCTAAAGCATAAAGCTGGAAAGTTAGTCTAAGATGCTAAAGCATAAAGCTAAAAAGCTAGTTTAATATGCTAAAGCGTAAAACATAAAGCATAAAGCTAAAGCATAAAGCGCCTGCACTAGACTTATTCCATCATTCTCCCTCTAAGTCGTGTGCGTCGTCTTCTGGGAGATTTGAATCATCTCAATCCTAGCACGAAGCTCCTGAAACTTGATCTTACTAAGGGACTTGGTGCGAACTCCCTTGGTGACAAGATCAGCAAGTTGGTCCTTGGTGTTGATGTAGGTTGCTTTGACACTCTTTTCCTCCAAGCAGCCTCAGATGAAGTGGTACTTCACTCTGATGTGTTTGCTGCGCTTGTGGAAGACAGGATTTTTTGCCAAGGCCAGAGCGGACATGCTGTCCACCCTGAACTCCACTGTTATAGCGTCTCTGTCAAAGAGATCACTAAGCAGCCGAGCGAGCCAGAGCGCCTGAGTTAAAGTGGTGGAAGCAGCTATGTACTCATCTTCGCAGCTGGATAAGGCCACCACCTGCTGCTTGACCGACTGCCGGCTAACAAGGCACTTGCCGAGGAAGAAGAGCAACCCGCTCGTGCTCTTGCTGGTGTCAATGTCGCCGGCGTGGTCGCTGTCGCTGTACTCGACGAAATGTGCCTCCCCGGGACACCTCGTGTAGTGGAGGCCGTGGTCAAGAGTTCTCGCAACATAACGGATGATTCTTTTGATGGTCTGCTGATGCTCCGTCGTCGGTCGCTGCATGAACCGACTGACGTAGCCGACGGAGAACGCTAAGTCCGGCCGCGTGTGGGCGAGGTAGCGAAGGCTTCCCACAAGGCGACGGTATTATGTGGCATCCATCTCCTCTGTCGTGCTGTCATGGCTGAGCTTCAGCCTCTTCTTCATTGGAGTGAGAGCTGGGTTACAGTCGATGAGCCCAGCTAGCTCAACGATGCGTTTGGCGTAGGCGATCTGTCGAAGTGTGATACTGGAGTCGTCTTGGTGCACCTCGATCCCCAGGTAGGAGAGGCCCCAAGTCACTCATCTAGAAGGTGGCCTTCATCTTCTCTTTGAACGCTGTCACCTTCGCATCTTTGGTACCCGTGATCACCAAGTCATCGACATAGACACCCACTAGCACGGCATTGCCGCCGTTGCCCCGCCGGTAGATGGCCGCCTTGTGCGGCCTTTGCTCGAAACTCATCCCTTTCAGCGTGGTATTCAGCTTGCCGTTCCACGGCCGTGGTGCTTGTCGCAAGCCGTAGAGGGCTTTGCGCAGGCGCAGCACCTTGCCCTCTTTGTCGGGGATGACAAATCCCGGCGACTGGTGCACGTAGACTTTCTCCTTCAAGTCGCCGTTGGGAAACGTCGACTTGACATCCATGTGGTGGACGCGTCAGCCTTTCTGGGCAGCCAGCGCAAGGAGACGCACGGATGGAGGTGGATGCGCCAGCCCTCTTGGGCAGCCAGCGCAAGGAGACGCACGGACTCTATCCGTGCAACGAGAGCGAAGGCATCGTCGAAGTCGATCCTTTTCTGATGCACAAACCCGCGTGTCACCAAGCGAGCCTTGTGTTTGACGATGGCACCGGTCTCATCCTTCTTCAGCTTGAACACCCACTTAAGGTGATCGCGCGGTGTTCAGGAGAAAGGTCAGCGAGCTCTCAAGTGCGGTTTCTCTCAACCGCATCCGTCTCTAGCTTTATCGCGGCGCGCTATGTCGCGTGTCCCCCAGTCCTCGAGCCTCCACTTGGGACACGCTAAGACTGAGGGACACGCAGCATGACGCGCCGCGATGAAGCTAGAGATGGATGCGGTTGAGAGGAACCGCACTTAAGAGCTCGCTGACCTTTCTCCTGGACACCGCGCGATCACTTTTAAGTGGGTGTTCAAGCTGAAGAAGGATAAGACCGGTGCCATCGTCAAGCACAAGGCTGGCTTGGTGGCACACGGGTTTGTGCATCAGGAGGGGGATCGACTTCGATGATGCTTCCGTTGCCGTGCGTCTCCTTGTGCTGGCTGCCCAGGAGGGCTGGTGCGTTCACCACATGGATGTCGAGTCGGCGTTTTTCAACGGCGACTTGAAGGAGGAGGTCTACGTGCACCGGCCGTCGGGATTTGTCATCCCCAGCAAGGAGGGCAAGGTGCTGCGTCTGCGCAAGGCTCTCTACGGCTTGCGGCAGGCACCACGGGCGTGGAACGGCAAGCTGGATACCACGCTGAAGAGGATGAGTTTTGAGCAAAGCTCGCACGAGGCGGCCATCTACCGGGGGAGCAACGGCGGCAATGCCCTGCTAGTGGGTGTCTACGTCGATGATCACGGGCATCAAGGATGCGGAGGTGGCAGCGTTCAAAGAGGAGATGAAGGTCACCTTTCAGTTCAGATGAGTGACTTGGGGCCTCTCCTTCTACCTGGGGATCGAGGTGCACCAGGACGACTTCGGCATCATACTTCGACAGACCGCCTACGCCAAGCGCATCGCTGAGCTAGCTGGGCTCATCGACTGTAACCCAGCTCTTACTTCGATGGAGAAGAGGCTGAAGCTCAGCCGTGACAGCACGACAGAGGAGGTGGATGTCACGCAGTACCGACGCCTTGTGAGAAGCTTTCGCTACCTCGCCCACACGCGGTCGGACTTAGCGTTCTCCGTTGGTTACGTCAGTCGGGTCATGCAGCGACCGACGACGGAGCACCAGCAGGCCGTCAAAAGAATCATCCGCTATGTTGCGGGGACTCTTGACCACAGCCTCCACTACTCGAGGTGTCTCGAGGTGGCACATTTCGTCGAGTACAACGACAGCGACCACGCCGGCGACATCGAGACCAGCAAGAGCAGGGGTGCTCTTCTTCCTCGGCAAGTGCTTTGTTAGCTGGCAGTCGGTCAAGCAGCAGGTGGTGGCCTTGTCCCGCTGCGAGCTGAGTACATAGCGGCTTCCACCGCTTCAACTCAGGCGCTCTGGCTCGCTCGGTTGCTTAGTGATCTCTTTGGCAGAGACGCTGAAGCAGTGGAGCTCAGGGTGGACAGCAAGTCCGCTTTGGCCTTGGCAAAGAATCCTGTCTTCCACGAGCGCAGCAAGCATATCAGAGTGAAATACCACTTTATCCGAGGCTACTTGGAGGAAGGGAGCGTCAGAGCAAGCTACATCAACACCAAGAACCAACTTGTTGATCTTCTCACCAAGGTAGTTCTCACCAAGTCCTTTGGTACGATCAAGTTTTAGGAGCTTCGCGTCAGGATTATGATGATTCAAATCTCTCAGAAGACGACGTACAAGACTTAGAGAAAGAATGATAGAATAAGTCTAGTGCAGACGCTTTATGCTTTATGTTTTACGCTTTAGCATCTTAGACTAGCTTTTCAGCTTTATGCTTTAACATCTTAGACTAGCGTCTTAGCATATGCTTGGCTGCCCACCAGCCTATATATATGTATCTCCAACCCCTCAGATTGGTCATGTTATTCTAGTGAGTAAGAAATACGAAGAAAATTGCCTCATCACTGAGTGTCATCCCTCACAATGCGAGTGTTGCACGTAACACCCTGCGAAGAGTCTTGAACTTAGCATTGATATATGTTGCACTGTTAGATGCATGATGTTCTGATCCCCAGTTTTGCTCAATCAAATCATAGAAACCTGGCTGGTCCAGCCACCAATGATTTTCAAACCTAAAAAATTGAGCATTAGGGATTTGAGTGCCTATCTGAACCACACAAGGAACGTGATCTGACGTTGGTTTCGAGAGGGAAAGTAGAAGAGTACTGGGAAAATCAAGAATCCAATTAGTTGAGGTGAAGCACCAATCAAGTTGTTCAGGAAGAGGGTCCTCTTGCATATTACTCCAAGAAAATTTTCTCCCCTTGAGAGGAATCTCTTGAAGACCCAAGTTACTAATAATTTCATTGAAGATCATAACATCATTCATATTGCCTCCATCTTTATTTTTGTCCTCCAGGGAACTATAGAAGTTGAAGTCACCCACATATAACCAGTTATCATTAGGCGGGATGACCAAAGAATTAAGCCAATCCACAAAACCTGTCTCTGAAACCCTTGACAGGGACCATAGGCAGTAGTCAGGGTCCAATTGTTACCATTTTGAGTAGAAGTGAAACGGATTGTAATAGCATGTTGGAGATTATGAATCACTTGCCCTGTGAAGAGACTACCAATCCATCCTGCTAAAATACCACCAGAGGCCCCAAGTGAGGGAGAAAAAGCATAATGGTTCAACCTTTTAGGCGCGAACTTCCTAATATAAGCTAGATCAAAGTTATGCCTCTTGGTTTCTTGCAGGCAGAAAATCGCACTCGCACTTTCCTCAATTTTGCCTCGAACAACATTCCATTTACGCTCAGAGTTAATACCCCTAACATTCCAGTTTATAATATTCCAGTTGTGGTGTGTATCCATTGGAAAACTAGTGATGAGAGCAGCCCAAAAAACCAGTCCAAAGAACTGACAAGATGCAAAGCTGAGCGAGGCAGGAAGTAAGCATGAAGAGAACATGAGGAACCATTTGATCATCCAGAGAAGTCAGAACATCATCAACCAAACCAGTTAAAGGGGTACAAAGACAGAGCAACCCATAAGATCTAAGGTTCAGGACATAGCCAAAATAACAACTGATCCATCCACAGCTCACAAAATAAACAAAGTTTTGATAATCCATTGAAACACCAAATTAAGCTGTATCTTGGTGGCTCGCTGTCTCATCAGTCCTGGCAGCCAGCAACACCTTCATGGACACCTCCCAAGGATAGATTCCACATCTCTCTGTCGCGACTGTCTGCAATTGCATAGCATCAATCTCTGGATAAGGCAACTTCCCATAATTCTCAATATCTTTAAGTCCCAGGAAATCAGCAGAAGTAACAAGAGTAGGTAAGGAGACAATACCAAGAGACAGAGGGAGTGATCCCTATGGCCCTGGCCCTACTCCTGGTGTGAGGTCCCTACTCCACCTGTTGCTGGTGCATGTATCCATTGTTCCTGGCAGAGTTTCGTGGGCTCCTTCTCAGGCACCTGGTGGAGATGATGCTATTAGAGGGTTGAGCAAAAGGTGACTTATTCTGAGACAGAGCTGGGCGCAGTATGGGACCTTCTGGTGTAAACCTTGGTAATGAGCTGGTTATTGATGGTGTACACTGGGAGGTCTTCTTTCTCGGATAACTGATCAGTTTCTGAGCAGAGATTCTCCCTATCTAAAATATCACCATCTGAGAAAGCTTTCTCAAGAGGTTCACAGAGACCAAGCGAGGACAGTGATCCAGGAACAGCACAAGACAGGTGAACACCCATTTTGCTAAGGAGGCTTTGAATGCTGGAAGGGAAATAAGTATCTTCAGGACTAGCCTTGGGGCACTGATGCAGTTGGGAATCTGGTAAAGCAAGAGCAATCTCCTGTGTTGGCCTTCTGCCTGAGAGAAAGCCTGCACAACAGAGCCAGCATGTGAAGCCTGATCAGGGTGCTGTTATGGAATGATATCTGGATGGGGTGCTGGCAGATTGTCCATAATCTGGTCTGCAAAGTTCTGAACCATCTCTTGCTCGCCAGGAACAACTGGTCCATGAAAGGGGTGGGGGTTACCATTGTGAGGGGGAGGTCCTCCTCATCTCCAGGGCCATCTCCCAGAAGCTCAAAGTTGAAGATGTAGACAAGAACCGTCCAGAACCATCTGGCTCTCCCAATCTTGATGACCAGGCTATGAGGAACTTCCAAAGGATCCTCAATCAGAACTTTCACAAGGACTCTAGCTAGGCTTCTATCAGTGGAGTTCCATTGAAGGATCTGTCCGAAAGGGGCATAGACTTGCTTGAGAAACCCAGCTTCTTTCAGGTCAAGACGATAGCCTAGCAACATGATCCAGCTTTTCCTGGTGTACAACGGTTGCCTAAAGTTCATCGGAGCTTCATCATGACGAACAAAACAAAACTCACGTAGACCAATGAAGTGTGGGCTCGTAACAACCATGGTGTCCCTCTGACAGGCATCTCCAAACTGGAATAACGCACCACCATGGGGATGTGGAAAGACTGTGACAACATCTTTGCGGGCTTCGAGCTCCACAAAGTCTCTAATCTCTTGCATGAAGTGATGGTTCTGAGCCGGAGTAAGAACCTCATTGACAATCACAATGGCACAATCTACATGTCGCTTGTTGATCGTGCCGGAGACATGGACCTCCCTTCTCGCTTGCTGAAGAGGTCCACCATCTTCCAGGATCATGAGCAAAGGGATGAAGCGAGTGGGATCAATGGCGAAGTTCGCCATGGTGGCGTCTGGCAATGGAGTAGCAGTCTCCGGAGAGGAGGAAGACAAAACGTTATGCTATGTTGGGGTGGGTGCAAAATGGAGGGGCGCCTTAGAGGAGTTAATTGAGGCGGTGGCAGTAGTCGCATCCAACTGCAGCTCGCACGCCCCAAAGCGGTTTTCATCCGGCGCGGGCAGAGGAAGTGCGCTAGTGGGAACAGTTTTGGGCCGCCACCTTTTATTCCTTGAACCTCTCCATTTAAAGCAGTTGCTCCTTTTGTGACCTTAGAAACGACAACCAACATCTGATTTTGTTCTCACACTCTGACTTTGTGGCCCCAACCTAGACACCTCGAACAGTACGGCCCCGGATTTTTTTCGATACGCTGCTCTGGGCCAGAGATTTGATGCGAAGGCTTGGGCTGACCTTGAGAGTGAGTAATGAGCAGATTAGACTTGAGGCGGCCAAAGACAATGCTAGCTGGTATAGGGAGTTTGAAATTTGAAACAGCTTTGTTGCGGATGGCCGGTTTGATCTTACTGAAGGCTTGATCAAGAGGGCAGAAGAAAGACTAAGTTTAATCCCCTTCTCTAGGCTTAGATTTCAACTTGGGGGAATCAAGGATCAACTTCTTGCTGAAAGAAACTCGCTTAGAGGAAGACCTGCGGTGCTTATGCCTAGACACTAAAGTCCAGGAAGCATCTTCTTCCTCCCATTTCTTGAGCTCTCTAGACCAGAGATCACCACCATCCCTCCAGAGGTGAAAATACACGTCAAAGTGACATGAAACGCTTGAGATCGCATACTGCAAGGCCAACATGCTTGTTGGCAATAGAGAAACAGAAATTTCTATCCTTAAGAAAGGAGACATGAAACCCGGCAGGCCGGCAGGGGTACCACCCAGACAAGCATGAAGGGCCAGGCTAACCGAGTCTTCGGTAAGACGAAAAGTGTTGCGACGAAAAACCGCAAGCAACTTGAAAGCACCATGAGGATTGGAAGAAGGGTGATGAAGAGAGCCCCTGAATCTTGACAAAGTGGCTGCTTGAAAATCCCTCCCTGGCTTGAAGTTCCAGGGCTTCACCAACTACGTGAGCAGCGGGTCATCTCTGAGCTTGAGCAGGGGGCCAGGACAGACGAATTTGGCCATGGCGACGAACCTCGAAGCACACAGGGGCGTGCGAGAGAGCCATCGAGGGGACGTTAGTTACTTGTGGTAGTCGTGACTTGGGATCGATGCTGTAGAAGGATGTCGATATTGATGAAGTTGTTAGTCATATAATTAAAGCCAGATGGTTGAAATGATGTCAAGCTTTTGGTGTCCTATGTGATAGTATGGTGTCACAAATGCTAAATGGCAAATTCTATTGGATTGCAATCCATCTTGTCATGTTATATGGAAGAGAGTTTTGGCCTGCTAAAAGAAGACATGTCCAAAAGCTACATGTAGCATAATTGCATATGTTGCGATGAATTTGTGGCCACACTAGGAGAGATCATACCTCGAACGATGACATGAGAGAACAGGTGGCACCAATTGAGGAGGAGCTTGTGCATCATCATTTGTGGTGGTTGGAACATATACAATAAAGGCCACAAGAGGCTTCAGTTCGTAGTTGGATGATAAGTTAGCCTATTTATGTGAAGAGATGTAGAGGAAGAGTCCGTGAAGAGAGATACGAAGGATATCACCAAAGAGCTAGCATTAGATAGGAGATTGTGGAGGCTAGCAACTCATGTTCTAAAACCTTGATTGTCAGCTTAACCTTTTTCCCTTTTCTTATTCCTTTTTTTGTCCCTTTTCTATTTGATCTTTTTCTTTTTCTCTTTTTTTTGTCTTCTTTTTTCCCTTCCTTTTTATTTTTTGTATAAAAAATTCTTTGTGGTTTGTCTCAGGGGGTTTCATTTCACCCTAACCCAACTTGCTTGGGACACAAAGGTTTTTTGTTGTTATGTACATGGAGGACCAAGGGGTACATATGTTAGGCGCAACACTCGCATTGTGTTGGATGACACTCAGTGTTGAGGGCAACTATCTCTATGTTTTTTACTCACTACAATGCCATGATCAACCTAAGGGGTTGGAGATACATAATATATATAGGCTTGGTGGGCAGCCAAGCATATGCTAAAATGCTAGTCTAAGATGCTAAAGCATAAAGCTGAAAAGCTAGTCTAAGATGCTAAAGCATAAAGCTGAAAAGGTAGTCTAAGATGCTAAAGCGAAAAGCTGAAAAGCTAGTCTAAGATGCTAAAACGAAAAGCATAAAGCATAAAACGTCTGCACTAGACTTATTCCATCATTCTCTCTCTAAGTCTTGTGCGTCGTCTTTTGAGAGATTTGAATCATCCCAATCCTGGTGCGAAGCTCTTGAAACTTGATTCTACCAAGTGACTTGGTGAGAAGATCAGCAAGTTGGTCCTTGGTGTTGATGTAGCTTGCCTTGACATTCCCTTCCTCTAAGCAGCCTCGGATAAAGCGGTACTTCACTCTGATGTGCTTGCTGCGCTCGTGGAAAACAGAGTTCTTTGCCAAGGCTAGAACGGACTTGCTGTCCACTTTGAGCTCCACTGCTTCAGCGTCTCTGCCAAGGAGATCACTAAGCAGTCGAAGCGAGCCAGAGCGCCTGAGTTGAAGCGGTGGAAGCCGCTATGTACTCAGCCTCGCAGCTGGACAAGGCCACCACCTGCTGCTTGACCGACTGCCAGCTAACAAGGCACTTGCCGAGGAAGAAGAGCACCCCGCTCGTGCTCTTGCTGGTGTCGATGTCGTCGGCGTGGTCACTGTCGCTGTACCCGATGAAATGTGCCGCTCCGAGACACCTCGGGTAGTGAAGGCCGTGGTCAAGAGTCCCCGCAACATAGCGGATGATCCTTTTGACGGCCTGCTGGTGCTCCGTCGTCGGTTGCTGCATGAACCGACTAACGTAGCCGACGGAGAACACCAAGTCCGACCGCGTGTGGGCGAGGTAGCGAAGGCTTCTCACAAGACGTCGGTACTGCGTGACATCCACCTTTGTCGTGCTGTCACGGCTGCGCTTCAGCCTCCTCCATCGGAGTGAGAGCTGGGTTGCAGTCGGTGAGCCCAGCTAGCTCAACGATGCGCTTGGCGTAGGCGGTTTGTCGAAGTGTGATGCCGAAGTCGTCTTGGTGCACCTCGATCCCCAAGTAGGAGAGAGGTCTCAAGTCACTCATCTGAAAGGTGACCTTCATCTCCTCTTTGAATGCTGCCACCTCCGCATCCTTGGTGCCCGTGATCACCAAGTCGTCGACGTAGACACCCACCAGCAAGGCATTGCCGCCGTTGCCCCTCCGGTAGATGGCCGCCTCGTGCGGGCTTTGCTCGAAACTCATCCCCTTCAGCGTGGTATCCAGCTTGGCGTTCCACGCCCGTGGTGCCTGCCGCAAGCCGTAGAGTGCCTTGCGCAGGCGCAGCACTTTGTCCTCCTTGTCGGAGATGACAAATCTTGGAGGCTGGTGCACGTAGACCTTATTTAAGTCGCCGTTGAGAAACGCCGACTTGACATCCATGTGGTGGACGCGCCAGCCCTCTTGGGCAGCCAGCGCAAGAAGGAGACGCACGGACTCTATCTGTGCAATGGGAGCGAAGGCATCGTCGAAGTCGATCCCCTCCTGCTGCACAAACCCGTGTGCCACCAAGCGAGCCTTGTGCTTGACGATGGCACCGACCTCATCCTTCTTCAGCTTGAACACTCATTTAAGGTGATCGCGCGGTGTCCAGAAGGAAGGTCAGCGAGTTTCCAAGTGCGGTTCTTCTCAACCGCATCCATCTCTAGCTTCATCGCGGCGCGCTATGCCGCGTGTCCCGTAGCCTCAGCAAAGGAGCGAGGCTCGCCGCTATCGCATGCATGATACAACTGTGCTTTCAGGTCATGAGGCACCAGTCTCGGCACCGGTGCGTCGTCGATAAGGTCCACCATAGTGCGATACCTCAACGGCTCACCGTCGTGGTACGTGTCGACACGCTCCTCGTCGTGAGAGCGGAGTAGCGAACTCCACCGGGTTGTGCTCGACATGAGCAGGTGCTGGTGTAGACGTGCCTGGAGAGGCTGTCGACGCCGAGGAGCGTGGCGTGGCCGGCTGTGGTGGTGGCGGTGGGGAATTCGTCGCAGCCGGCGTCACAGTCGCTGGAGTCGGTGGAGGCTCGGGGACTGGGGTAGGCGCACTTGGCGAAGAAGAGTTGCCCACTCCCCCAGCTCCCTCGAAGTGGACGTACTCGACGGTGAAGTCGTCGTACGTCAGAGTCGGTCCGTCGTCCACCATCTTACTCCACACCCAACCTCGCCCTTCGTCGAACACAATGTCACGCGCCGTGCGCACACGCTGTCTTCGGGTCCAGGATGCGATAGGCCTTCGTGCCCTCCGCGTAGCCGATGAACACTCCCGGAGTGCTCCTGTCGTCGAGCTTGCCGACGTGACCAAGCTCCTTTACGAACGCAAGGCAGCCGAAGACGCGTAGGTGGGCAACCGTCGGCTTGCGTCCATGCCAAGCCTCGTACGGCGTCCTGCCATCAAGCGCCTTGGTGGGCGAGCGGTTGAGGATGTAGACGGCTGTCACCACTGCCTCTCCCCAGAAGATGGCCAGCATCCCCCTTTGCTTGAGGAGGGCTCGGGCCATCCCCACCACCGTCTGGTTGCGCCGTTCGACGACGCCGTTCTGCTGCGGGCTGTACGGCGCGGAGTAGTGGCGTTGAATCCTTTCGTCAGCGCAGTACGACGCGAACTCAGCCGCCGTGAATTCGCCGCCGTTGTCGGTGCGTAGCACTCGAAGCTTGCAGCCGCACTCCTCTGCCGTAGCCAGCTGACGCTTGATAGCATCAGCTGCTGCCGCCTTGGTGTTGAGGAGGTATGCCCACATATAGCGGGACACGTCGTCGACGAGTAGCAGAAAGTAGCGCCGGCCTCCAGGTGTGGCCGGTGTCACGAGACCGCAGAGGTCGTCGTGCACCAGCTCCAGCTTTTTCTTGGCACGAAAACTCGACTGACGAGAGAACGGGAGTCGCCGCTGCTTGGTGAGGACGCAGGTATCGCAGAGCTGCTCTACATGCTCGATCCGCGGCATGCCCTGCACCATCTTTTTGTCGTTAAGTTGCTTCAGAGCCTCAAAGTTGAGGTGCCCAAAGCGCTCGTGCCACAGCCAGACGTTGTCATCGCAGCGGGCTGCGAGACACGGGCTGCGCCACCTGCACATTGAGGACGTAGAGATGATTGATGCCTCTGTTTACCTTGGCAAGAAGGCGACGATGACGGTCCTAGATCTTCATGATTCCAGCCTTGATCTCCACGCGCGAGCCATTCTCATCTAGCTGGCCCAGGCTGATGATGGAGTTCTTTAGTGCGGGGATGAAGTAGACTCCAGTGAGGAGTCGGTGTTCGCCAGTCTTGACGACGAGAACAATGGAGCCAATGCCCTTGATGTCCACAGCCGAAGAGTCGCCGAACTTGACGGAGCCGCGCACGTCGACATTTAGGTCGGAGAACTCCCTGCGACCCGTCATGTGGTGAGTGGCACCACTGTCGAGGAACCAGCCGTCGATCTTGTCGTCGCTGGAGTCGTCACTGAGGAAGACGTGTGCACTTGGCTCGTCGAGGTTGAGGAGAGCTGTTGCAGTTGATGTTGCTGGAGGTAGCTCGATGCTCCCGTGTGTTAGGAGCAGAGCCGGATCCTCCTCCTCAGCCTGTGCGACGTGAGCCTGGCCGTGCCTTGGCTGTCCACAATTCCTGGCCCAATGGCCAGGCTTGCCACAGTTGCGGCATATATCATCTCGTGCCGCCCTGCGCTCGCCGGCGGCGTCGCCCTGGGCGCCTCCGCGGGCGTCACCCTCGGCAC
>BCLG01000004.1:528865-578590 GCA_001602295.1 Zoysia matrella | reverse complement strand
GTGGCTAGGACCATGGAGGAGCGAGAGGAATTCCTCGCTGATGTGCGCCATCGGCTTGAGCAGGCTCAGGCTGTCCAGAAGAAGTACTATGACCAGGGTCACCGCGCCGTCCAGTACCACGTGGGCGAGTGGGTGCTGCTCCGCCTCCGCCACCGAGCACCGGCCTCCCTCCCCACCGACGGCGCAGGCAAGCTGAAACCAAGGTTCTATGGGCCGTACCATGTGCTGGAGCTCATCAACGAGGTCGCTGTCCGCCTCGAGCTTCCGGCACGCGCTCGTATCCATGACGTGTTTCACGTGGGCGTCCTCAAGAAGTACCACGGTGCCCCCCCCACTGCTACACCGCCATTGCCCCCGCTTCACCATGGGGCGGTCACCTTGGAGCCTGAAAAGGCCGTCAAGACCCGGCTCGCCCGCGGCGTGCGCCAGGTACTTATTCAATGGAAGGATCAGTCTCCTGCCTCGGCCACTTGGGAGGACGTCGACACTTTCAGAGCCAGATTCCCCACATTTCAGCTCGAGGACGAGCTGCCTCTCGAGGAGCGGAGAGATGTCATGTATGGCCACACATATGCCAGGCGCAGGAGAGCCCGCGACGTGCGCCGGTCAGCTGACCGAGCATCAAGGGCGCAGGAGCATCAGGCGAGTGGCTAGGAGCCGGTCAGCTGAGCGAGAATCAAGGGCGCAGGAGCAGCAGGCGAGTGGCTAGGAGGGAGAGTAGATATCTTTACCTTATTTAGTTTATCTTTACTTTATTTGATTTAGTCCTACAATCAAGGAGAACCTTCTCTATTTGTAAGGCCATTGGCCATATATGCTGGTACGGCAGCAGCTTTTGGAGAAATTAACAAAGATCAGCTCTATCTAATCTCCCTTGTCTTCTCTTAAGCCGGTGACTTGGGGGTATAACCCAGTCGACGTTGAAGCTCGGCGTGGGGGCATAACCCTGCCGGCAGCCACGGACCGAGGCTACGATCTACGTAGTCGAGGTCCTCCTACCTTGGGCATCACTGCCCTTGACAGTTAGTATGTTAAGGTTAGTTGTCTCTAGCGTCTATGACTGTAAAGGCAGTTACAGGTAGAGAGCGAGAAGGCGAGGAAGAAGAGTAGGTCTCTCTCTTCCCATGCCGTAGCTGAGTCCCCGGCGCCATTCTACAACATTGTAGGGCATATTTCGCTTCATCAGAACAAAACTTTGACATGTGCTTGCTTATTTTTTGTGAGCGACAAACTTGCACCATTAATACAATGAATACATCATTCTTTGATAACAAAATTATAGGCATAAATACTTTTTAATATGATTATAATTTATAATACATAGAGTACTCATTGGCCAACGAATTGTCCTGAGAAATGGAATGCGCCGTATGTTAATGGAAGTAGGGGGTATTTTACAGTTTTTGCACTTGATGGAAATGTTTGCATATTCCATTTAGGTTTTGTTCAAGAGGTTGTGCTGACTCAGTTATTTACAAAATTGTAAAACTATTTGCAGATTGACAGATCAATTGGGGCCATGTATAGGAGGTTACAGAAGACACTGACCTCGGATGAGTTGTTTCCTTCGCTGTGGGACAAGTGCAAAGTAAGCCTCCAAACGTCACCTATTATTAGGGATATTTACTTCAATATTGAAATAGTTCACTAGAAAGAGTATGTAGAAGCTGACTTGCATAATCTTCTCGATTCCCAGAAAGAGTTTTTGGACAAGTACGAGAGCTTCTTTCAGATGGTAATACGGATCTATGGGACGAACGAGCCCATCATGTCAGTTGCTGAAATGAAAGACGTCCTAGCTAACTTTTAGATGCTTGTACATGCAGCGTCTTGTATCATTTTGCAATGCAAATTGCTACTATCTATATTCCATTCATTTCATTAAATTTTGCACAGTAGCGGTATGGCCATGTAGAGTTGCACATCTGTGTTGTATTGCCCTTGTATAGAACTGGATGGAATTGCATAAGTTTATATACGTTACCCAGTCATGTCAAGTTTCTGTAGATGGCATCACATCAATGTACGGAACTTTTGGGCTCGCTTCGCCGCGATAATTTTAGGACTCTTGGAATGCAGGATTTTAACAGGAATTTTACTGGAATTTTACAGAAAAATAGAAAAAACTAAGAGAAAAATTTTCCAATCCAAAGTAGCCCTTAGAATGGAACACTTTTCTTGCTTTTGTTTGTAACTACTTGCTCTGTTTCTTTATGAAAGGATTCCTAGAGTTTGAATTCAAAAATAGTCAACAAGGAAAAGTAAGAAATACACCTCATTTTACCTTACCTTTATAACTCTCAACTATCAGGTTTTGTCTTATCCTTCAAAATGCTCGCATTGGAAGAAAATTTTAAATGCTTCAAATCCTTTACGTAAAGAAACGGAGGCAGTATTTTTCAATGGGAGCCTGTTCTAAATCTAGACGCTCGTTTCTGAGCTGTGAACTCACAGGCTTAAATGCTTCTGTAAGTTTTTAAATATCGGCAAAAAACTTTTAAGTTTTTAGGCTTCGATTGAATTGGAGCAAAATTTTTGTTTTTTGTATTTTTTTTAAAATTAAACTGAATCATACAAAATTGCTGTACAATTCCAAAGAGCCCTCGGAGAGGAGAAACTTAAGACTGCTGTTCATTGACCGCCCGACATAGCAAATTCATACCCAACATCATGTCCCATAAGGTCTTAGCTGTATTTTTTAATAAAACAAATGGTAAAATGTTAATTTTAAAAAATTAAAAATATTACTTACTCCCTTTGTCTCCTTTTATTTACTAGCACTGATGTCTATGCTAACGCTACGATCCCAAATTTTTTTTATTAAATTAAAAATCAAAATTATAAGTTTTTTATTATTCATCAAGTTTATATGCATCATATCTAAAACATAATACACTTTAATTATTTTTAAAAAAATATAGTTATTGTAACAGAAATTTAATCTTGAGTATATTTATATTCTACACATGTATTAATATACATCATGATCCGATCAATACACTTATTTTAATACAGTTTTAATATCTGTGCTAACGCTACGGTCTACGAAAAAAATATTAACTTAAAAAATAGTATATTAATATTAAAATTTGAAATTTCTCATTCTTTCTAAACAGATGAATGGCAGCGACGGGACGCGATTTGCTGAATGTATTCGGTAATGTACTGATATTTTCATACCATTATTGTCTAACAGGTGAGGTCCCAAGAATTCTCTGATATATTAGAGCTCGTAATTGCAGTTTGCGTTCATTTTCTCAAAAAAAAATTGCAAATTGGGTCCATGGCTGGAAAAACAAAATTGGTAATTGTCTCGAGTAAAAAACTGTTAATTTAGGCTTCGGTGGCTTATATTTTTGTCATTTTTACGGATGATAAGATTAAGACTATGGGGCTATTTGGTTTATAGCTTTTATGAACTATTTCAAAATTTTGTATTATCAAGTTGTTGGCAATGCCAAATCAAAGGTAATGGTAAGAAAAATTAGTGTTTGGATAGCGGCTACCAATTTTTGCTAAAATGTCACAATGACATGTGGGGTTTATATATTATTTTTAAAAATCATCTAAATTTGGTCTAAGTGAGATCTTATTTTGAAGAGTTAATTAGAACGAGTATTATGATGCGAACTTCTTATGAATCTGATACATGGTTTATAAGCTATAATAGATTGAAAACTTGTTAATCACAATATTTTGAAGTGCGTGCAACAAATGGCAAGCTGCCACCTCATCCCAACAATTTTGGCTGGCCAACAGAAACGGGGGCGGACGTTTCGCTCGCCCGCGGGGTGCGTGCAATTCTCAACTGCTACTCAGTGGCGTTACCAAATTTCCATGGGCTTCACCAAACTTTGGATTGAAACCAAATGATAGCCAATTTACAAAAGAATACCAACAACTTTTCATTGATCTCTTATAATTGTTCGGAGTTGTTGTGTTTTGTTAACTAATAATAGTTTGTGGGGGTTTAAAATATGAGAGATCAGAAGAGTTGATCCGTTAGATTTTTAAGAAGTGTTTGTGGAGAGATTTGTAAGAAGAAATAATTTTGGTTGCATTTTTTATATGTCTTTGTTAAGGATATTTTACCGTGTGTAGTTAGAAAAAAAATTGTACTTTTTAAAGAGTAGAGATCATTCTAGATATTGGCACGAGGATTAAAGACGGTGAAAAAGGTAAAATGTTGCTAAAAACAAAAAGAAAGATAAAGATAAAAATATATTAGAAATAAAGAAAATTGTATTGAGAAGCGATGATGATAAGTAATTGAAAACGGAGCTTCTTTCGGGAGAATATCAGGGTCGCAAGTAATATTGTAGGGCTGCACTGCAAGATTGGAATCGAATCTCCAGGAACGTGGTACCTTCTCACGTCCTGCACGCTACTGGTAAAAGTGGCAGCCGTGTTATAATGTAATCCCCCAGGGAACAAAAGCCAACAAGGTGAGCCGACTCACCTGAGCACAAGCTTCTTCATGGTACGTACGTATGATCACAAGCTTCTTCATGCATGGTACGTAGCAGGGAACTAACATATGCATGTTAATAGCTCTTGCATGCAGAAGAACTAAGGCGCTGCAGATATATATGGATCCATCATTGCAAGCTGCAGCTACCAGAGGGGACGTGGTTGCTCTTGAGCAGCTCATAGTTGCCTCTGGCGGTGATATCCTCTCCGCGACGACACTGCAAGGGAACACGGCTGTCCAACTTGCAGCGGCGAATGGACATACGGACTTCGTCTGTGTGCCACTCCGTGAGAACCCGGAGCTCTTGCGCCGTCGGAACCACGACGGCGATACGCCGCTGCACCTGGCCGCGCGGTCGGGGAAACTGGAAGTCGTTAAATGTCTCCTTAGCGTCGACAAAGAGGCACCACGTTTGCTGGGGGACGATTATAAGGTCCGGCCTCCATTTTTTTATAATTTTTCTATTCATGCATGCGTTATTTGCTGCTATATAGGCACGTACATTAATTTACATGTGTTAATTTGATCTCATTAATAATTTGGGAAGATATATTACATCGGCAATTCGGCATAGATATACCTATTTTTTACCAAAAGTTTTTCATATTTACAAAAGGCTTATTTTGTTTTTTCTTACTCCTAAAACATTGGATGGAGGTTAATATTACTGACTCGGCTTCGATTATAGAGTTCAGGTACGGCGATAAACAAGGCAGGTAACACACCATTGCACGAGGCGCTAAAGCACCACATGACAGTTGTCGCACTAGTGCTGATCGAAGCTTTTCCATCCAACATTGATTTGCCCAACGAGAGGATGGAGTCACCGCTACACATTGCTGCCAGGGAGGGCCTCCGAGATGTTGTCGTCAAGATTCTTCAAATCGCATGGGTAGAGAGAGCTGAGTATGTCTATCCTGACGTCATGCTCAGTGGCACGGCCCTGCACCAGGCTGTTATTGGTGGTGACAGACGTAAACATATTTTCCCTTGCTCTTTTGAGAGAATTACTTATTCGCCCTTAAAAATTTATTCAATCTCTTATTCGTTCATAAAATTTTTCAATTTCTTTATTCGTCTTAACTGTTATATAAAATCATATTTTTTATCCATCTAAGTTGAAAAAAAAAATCAAAATTCCATGAAACTAAAGGAAATAAAATTTGATATTCTTAAACATATTTTTAAAGTCATTTTTTTTATGAAAACATACATGTTTAAGGATATCAATTTTTAGTTCGCTTAGTTTCAGGACATTTTAGTATTTTTTAACTTAGATGGATAAAAAATATATTTTTATATAGTAGTTAGAGCGAATTAAGAAAAAAATAGAAAATGAGGGCGAATAAGAGAATTGGAAAATTTTGTTGGTGAATAAGGGATTAGATAAATTTTTGAGGGTAAATAAAGGATTTGCTCCCCCTTCATTGCTAAAAGCTTCCATACATTTAAAAAGAAGTCCATTTCAAGCCCTTGAACAATCGCCTAAATTTTTTAATTTCAAACAGTTCAAGTTGATGCTATATAATATACTCGATAGGCATTGTGGACCTATTGCTGGACAAGAACCCAAAGTTAATAGAGTTGGCCGATGCATTCGGCAATATATAACGCTTTGCACTTGGCGCTAGAGAGGAACAATGCACGTATGGTGAAGAGGTTCGTCACCCGTCGCTCCCAACTCGCCATTGAGAGGAACCACGAGCTCCAATCCCCACTTCACGTCGGCACGAGCTGCGGCTCAGTCGAGGCCATTAGGGAGCTCCTAAAGCAGTGCCCTGACCTTGCCGAGATGACGGTGGACGGCGCTCACAGGAACGCCTTCCACATCGCCATCGTGGGCGACAAGGTTGAAATCCTAGGAAATTGTGAACGGAGTCGACATGGACGGCAATACGCCATTGCACTTAGCGGTCAAGTTGGAACGGCCAGAATGCGCTCTGCTGCTTCTCAGGGACCAGAGGATGGACCCATGCATTGTCAATCGGGATGGAAAAACCGCACTGGGCATCCTGGATAGCCAAGAACAAGTCCCCAATTATATGGTAAAATCTCGTAATCTTTACTATACCTTAATATTTCATCCACTGAACTGGCATATCTTAAGATTAAGATTGATGAAGTCATGATATGCACCTTGCCTGTCATCAAGAGAATATTTAACTATAAATTCGAAGTACACACACACTACCTAGGTATACAACGTAGATACTATCTCTGTTTCAAAATATAAGCATTTTTAAGTTTAGATAAAGTTAAATTAGTTTAAATTCTACTAATAATATTCAAAAAATTACATAATTTTTAATATAAAAGTATATTCTCTTCGTTCTTAAATTGATGTCGTCATTGACTTTCAACTCAACTTTGACCATCCATCTTATTCAAAAAAGTAATTCAAATATATAAAACTTTAAGTTGTGATTTAAATAACTCTAATGATAAATCAAATTATAACAAAATATATGATATTTATTGATTTTTTTTAATAAGATGAATGATCAAAGTTAATGTTAAAAGTCAACGATGATATTAATTTAAAAACAGAGAGAATATTTTTTATAAAAGTTTATTTCATGATAAATTCGATATATATATTTTTTATATAATAAAATATTATTAATTCTATATTATTAATGGCTAAAGTGATAAAAGTTTGACTTTGACAGTCTAGGACAGAAGTCTATCTCTTACCTCGCTCCCAGCGCGCTCTCACACCCTTGGCCGGGGGCCTCTCAGCCCCGGCATGATTTCCCGGTGGTCACTCCAGCCCCGGTGTCAATCCTCTTAACACAATTGGTCACTTCGGCCCTGGTGTCCACCCCCAGACCACTGGGAACCGGCATCTTTTTCGACGTCAAGCTTCCCACGACAATGAGTTACGATCTGGAACTTTAAGACAAGAAGCCTAGCCCTCTTCTGCAACTGGAAGAAGATGTGCACCTAGCACACTTAGTCAAAGTCTGAGATTTCTCTGCCAGGTGGCGTTTTAAAAAAGAAGTCCTACGTAAGCTCTCCACGGTACATCATCCTTCTTCATCTTCACGCGATGGAGCTTTCTTCCTGCTTGTGATCTTTAGATGTTTCACTTTAGGTCTGACAAAGGAATAGGTGAGCTTGGCCTTGCATGCTTGTTTGGGTGTTCCCCAGGGTTTTCATATTTCCTATATGAAGGACCGTCATTTTAAGATTGTTGTGGCTTCCAAAATGTGGGTTTCCTCATTTATTCTCTGAGAAGAATCATTACCCTACATTTTGATATTTGCTTCCATCTCTGGATGGATGGAGGTTCTCAGTGGTCTTATGAGATGGAAAAATGGAGAAAGGAGGAGGCAAGCTGGATGAAAGTCTCTTATCACAAACAGAGAAGGCAGATCAACGCAAGGAAAAAAGTTACTTCCAGGGAGAAAATTGTGCAAGATTCTCCGAAGAAAAGTTTTCGTCACCAAGCTTTGAGCCAATTCTGAAGATTTGGATCTTTGTTTTGTCCAATTATCCAGCATTCTTCTATTCGGATTTTTGCTCTTGCAACAAGAAAATTCACTGTTCTCTTCCTTAGCATTCTGATAATGATTCTCACATTTTGAATTTCAAGATGTCTGCTCCTCCTCGAGCTCGAAGTCCTATAGTGCCTGCTAGTCTTATCTTCAACAAGATCTTACAATATCTTGGTATTAATATTTCGCCTTCCTCACCTTTGGGTCAGGCAAGCTCGAGCCAAGAGCCTCTTAATTCAGGTTCTTCATCACAAGCTCCACTGTTTCAAAATTTGAACTTTTGTACCAAGTGCTTAAACTATGGATATACTGTCAGTAACTATTCAAACTTTACTCGGTGCTTACATTGTTTTAATTATGGTAATGTTATCATGCGTCGCTTTAAACGCATCTCCACTTTTGGCACCAAATGGGCTGCCGATCTTAAAAAAGCAGCCCAACAGCTGGGCCCATCACCCCAACTTCCGGTGTACCGCACATCTTCCCCAACTATAAGGGTTCTGACGGTTTGACTCCCAAGGGCACCGTCTCTTCTTCTACCCTCCAAAACCACCTCCGCCCATTGGCTTCTTCACCCCTGAGTAAAACCACCTACCGGCACGCTCCCTCATCTTCTCTCGGTGAGGTGCCAGCAATGGTGAACTTTGCCATCCATTCTCACCGCCATTTCTCCTATAGAATGTTCAACGAAAATAGTGATGTGCACCGCCGTACAAGACATAGTGTATCTGTTAGGCGTTGTGTATAAGTGAATTGTCCATCTTTTCCCCATCAGCTTACATTTTTGGGGTTAACTGGTTAGTATATGCAACTCAATATTATATCAGAGTTAGAGGTCTCGAGTTCGAATCTTGGTGGACGTAATTTATTAAAATAAATTGTAACATAGTCCTATTCTACATTTGTGTCTACGAGAGCTGCTTGTGAGAGAGAATGTTGTAGTGTAAGTGAATTGCCTATCTTTCCCTATTAGCTTAAGCTTTTAAAGTCAACTGGTTGGTGCATATAACTCAACAGGTTCTATTTGTGAAGAAGTACGAGAGCTGCTATTGTGACCGTCACCAAAGCAAACCTCACTCCAGAGCAGCAGGTCCATCTCATGGTGTGCTTCAAGGACTAACTTGATTTTGACATGCACATGAACATCAGGTACATGGCGCCATATCCCCCATGGTATTGCTTCTATCAGCTCCACGATCCTTGCCAAAGCGTCACTCTGGTAGTCAGAAACCCTATCAAATGGACGGAGTTCTTTTTAACTTCGTTAAGCATGATGAAGCTTGCAATTAGGAAATCTCCCTATAGCAGAGTTGCTTGGTTACTCCTGTTAGGATATCCCTTGGACCTGAAGGAAATTCATTTCCTGAAGCAAGGTTTTTTTCAATATTGATGGGAATGTGGTTCTCGATCTTCAATCAAGTCGTGGTAACTCTCGATTTGGTGAAGATGTGTCACATAATCGATCCAGTGTCAAATCAACATGATTCGAATCTAATAATCGCAGCACCACTTTTTCTCTGGTTATCAACCATACACACACGATTGACCTCACCAAAAAGGCTACTTCCAGCCTGCTAATTGAAGAACACAAGCAAGAATAAGGAAAAACGCAACTCAATTGCGAAATTTGAATTAACTCACGAAGTTAAAACCCAACAAATCATCAAACGATGAAACTGTTTAATAACAGATGAACGACAAAGGAAAGCACCTAAATGCAAAAAGATTTCAAAATCCAGCAACCAAAACACGACTAAAGACACAAACTCAACACTACGGACTCAAATAAAATTATGCGAAGACTCAACATGGCTTAAACAAGGGAACACCTAATCATTTACTATTTTTTTTGTTGCGGCTTTTCTGTGGACAATATGATGAATGCAAAATTGACAAGGATAGATGTGAACCTGATGGTACATCTGAAGCTCTGATTACCACTTGATGTGTACGCGGTTCCCGATCTTGCATCAGATCGTGGTAACTCTCGATTTAGTGGAGATGCGACGCACAATCGATCTGGCCTCAAATCAACACAATTCGAACCCTGCAATCGCATCACAACTTCTCCTCTAGTTATCAATCGTGCACACATGATTGACCTTACCAAAAAGGCTAATTCCAGACTACGAATCGAAGAATACAAGCAAAAATATGGAAGAACGCAACTCAATTATGAAATCTGATTAAACTCACGAAGTTAAAATTCAACAAACCGTTAAACGATGAAACTGTTTGATAACAGATGAAACTAAGCAAAAAATCTCCCTAATGATAGCAGCTACTGTTTATATAGAGGTTAAGGTGTCTTTAGAGGGCAAACTCTAATACTAATGGGGTTAGTAAAGATACATGGCCCAATGATCAAAAAATGGTGTCACAGCACCGTGATAGATTCTAGATGTCTTTTTGTTTTCACGATTTCAGGAGATCTAGAAGGTATTTGGGCATAGAATTAGATGCGTTGAAAATCTTATCTCTTTAGCTTTCTATCCATATCTAGAATGTTCAGACCGGCATCTATTTTAGTGCAGGTTGTTCTTAGAGTCTCACTCGGACTCAGACCCGAGTTAGATTGGATCTACTCCGAGATTGAACGTGCCTTGCCGATCTTGAGCATCTCAAAGTCATTCATGTTTTCTTTGACCCTCTCCAATGTTTCTAATCAAAAAAAGTGATTAGGTAGCAATCTATTCTCAAAGGAAGAAAAACATGAGTTTAGAAATGAGTTCACCTCTAATCTCAATTGTCGTGCACGAGTTTGATCAATACTAATTTGAGGAGTGTTGTGTGTATCTAAAGGAGTGATGTCCTCTATGTGCAGCAGATATCCCTAGAAACCTTATTACAAGCATTGCTCGTGTGTTTGTCAAAGTAACGATCGTATAACCCACTAGATATCCCTAGAAGTCTTATTACAAGCATGGTAGAGAGTCAGATGGGGAAGGACGATCTTGGACTGTTCCAGTGTACATTCTCAACTCTCAAATGGCGGAAACTTGATGAAGATTAGGCCACAACTTTTGAAGGCCCAATTCTCCCAGGGTAACTAAAGCTTGCAAATCTACCTGACCAAATCATGATGCAGCCAGAGCATCACCAAAATGTTAAACAGAATTTTTTCCTTCTCATCAAGGACAAAATTTTTGCCCTCTGGAGGGAACTACCTCAGGCTTCTTAGGGCCATCCAACTGGAGTTTTAGTTCATCACATTGTCTTGAATTCCACTAGTGAACAAATACATTGAACAGATGGGTCAGGGAAGCTCTACTAGCAGCATCACAATGTCTCTTCCTAAGATCAGAGTCAATATGATAGGAAACAACACTAAGTCCTTTGAATTTATGATAGAAAACAACACTAAGTCCGTTGAATTTATTGTTGGCAAATGTACTTTCCTAGTTCTGATCAATACTCAAGCCCAAACAGAACCTCCTCTGAAGAAATTTATCAAGCCGACCTTCAAGTGTTTCTATGGCAGAAAGGCCAGAAACAAGAGTGAGAACAACCAGGGCAAGGGTCAGGAGGATAAGGAGGATTTGCCTATTACCATGGACAACTTGATGACTGCTCCCATTGACATCAGATTTCATTTTTACAATCCTCTCTCTGAACAAGCTGAACTAAAGTTTCAAGAATTGACTTGTGTCCTTTCAGATTTGCAAATGGAGGACAATACACTGGACAAGTGGCACTACAAAATATTCAGCCAAACAACTTTACATTTATCCTTATAGAAATATCCACCTACCAAACACTTTCAATTGGATTTGGGCTTCACATTGCGGTAACAATCAACCAGTCTTCTTGTTGACGCCGAAATAGATCTCGGGTCAACGCACCACTTGCACATTCGTGTGCGGGAACATCGGCGTCGCCTTGACGCCAGATTAGGACAGTACCTAGAAAACCCTCACCTCAAGAGGGACCCCGTCGGAGGAGGATCTTCTTAGGGTTGATCTGGGCTCGGTCAGGCCAGCCGGATCGCCTTCAAACATTGCCGAGACGAAGGAAGAACAATAAATGGGGATCGAGTGAGGGGATTAGGATTCAGATTGATGAAAATGTAAAGGCAAATGATAGGTTCAATTGGGATACCCCTCAACTGGCCATAAGCCTCTGTTTTATAAAGGTGAGATGGTCTTACCTCTTGGAGCAATGAAATCTCTCAATTAGGAAACAAATTAGATTTGATATGCCCAAGAACTTCCTAAAATCGACATCACCGGACTGTCCAGCACATTGCCGGACACTCTGGTCTTGTGACGGATGGTCCGTCGTGCAAACTCCTCAAACCCGAGAGGGTTTGTCGGATAGTCTGGCACTGTGCCGAAGGGTCCGGTGTGTAAAACACTCGACTTCGAGAGGGCTTGTCGGACAGTGCAACACACCGGAACCTGAGAAGGCTTGTCGGACAGTCCGGCACTATGTCGAATGGTTTGGTGTACAAAGCACCGAAACCTGAGAGGGCTTGTCGGACAGTCAGGCACTATGCCGAACACTCCGGTGGGCTAGATGCCTCAAACCCGAGAGGGCTTGCCGGATACTCCAGTATTGTACCGGACACTCCGATGGTGTAATGATTTTTAGGTGTCAACATATGCCTCCTGTCTTTTGGTGAAGTTTCTGCACCACAAAACATTCTACACACTCAAAAACCTCTAAGGGCGATGATTTTTCCAACTCATCGGCCATAGTTTCATGCTTGGCGACGATATTCTTTGTATCAGCCATTTTTTTAAGCTTCCTGCATTTCCATTCATATTCTTTGGATGATACTTCTTCAAGTATAGGCCATTAAGGGCCCTAGGCAATGAATCTTCACGCATATTTTTCACTATGTATGCATTTCCATCAATGACTTTTACTATTCTATATGACCCTTCCCAACTAAAAGACCATTTCTCAAACTTTTTGCTTCTTGAACCTATGAGCAGAATGGTTTTCCAAACCAATTTGCTCACCTGAAAAGTTTTGACTTTTACCTTCTTTTTGTAAGCTCTAGCAAATCTCACTTTATCTTTCCTAATTGCCTTCAAAGCATTCAATCGCTTATCGGTGACCTCATCAATATTGTCCAACATTAAGGTACGATATTCGCTAATGGGCAAATCATTTTGCTTAGCTAATCTCAAGGCCCCTTAATTCACCTCAACAGGTAAAACGGCCTCTTGTCCATAGATGAGTCCATAAGGGTTTACTTTAGTGGCTCCATATTTAGATATATGATAAGCCCATAACGCCTTCGATTAGACTTCATGCCATCTTTTAAGATGGTCTTCTATCTTTTTCTTGATAAGCTTAATCAATGTTTTAATATTAGACTCGACCTGACTATTGGCCTGAGCATAATATGGAGATGAATTCTATAAGATTTGACAAACTTTTGAACATGGCCGGATGTGAATGAAGTATCTTGGTCTGTAGTCAAAGTTTGCGGGATGTCAAATCTATGAATGATATGCTCGGTAAGGAACTCAATTACCTCTTTGTGTGTCATGTTCTTAAGAGCAACCGCTTCGGTCCACTTGACGAAGTAATCCGTCGCCACTAGCACGAAGCTATGTCTCTTCGAAGATGGAGGATGTATTTGCCCTATGAAATCTAATCCCCATCCTCGGATTGGTCACGGTTTTATGATGAGGTTTATCATGGCAGGGGTACCAATTGAACATTGCCAAACCTTTGACGCTCTTCACATCTTTTGTAGTAGCGATAACAATCGGTAATCATAGTTGGCCAATAGAATTCAGCCCACCTTAATAACCATTTCATTTTCAGAGCCAATTGATGCATACCACTGTAAGGATCAAGGACATTGAGAAGAAGGTTGAATTGATGGACTTATAGCACTAATTTCGCTACGAACTAAAACTATAAGACTTGATCGCAACGGAAGCAAACCTAAACAATTCTAGTAGGTCAAGACCCCTAACAATGCCAGTGATAAGGAAATAATAACAAGTAAGAACTAGCACGATAGCCACCAGGAGGAATCAAAGAACAATCTATCATACTACTCAAACGGTAAGTAAATGCGGTAAGTAAAGAGAGTGAGATAGAGAATGCTCAGTGATTTTTTCTTGAGGTCTCAAAAGATAGGTGTCTTTCCCTAATCCTCATTGGACCACTCCCGTTGAAGTCCTAATCCCTCCTGTCGTTCTCGAAACGATGCTTACAAGGGTACGCTTCACTTTGGGAGTGAATTCACTGGCGGCCCAGTTGTCGCACATAATACCTAAGCGCTAGAGCAAGCCTCCAAGGCTTGGGCGCTCTCTCTTGGTGTCCCTTTCGAGTGGAGGACCCGTAACCACGTACAAACTTGGTGATGACTTCCACAATCTCCTCAGAAGTTGGATCACCGACTCCTAGCGGGTCTGGGCTGCCCACACCAAGAGTAATAGGTAAAGATCGCTCCTCTCAAGCTGTAGAAGCTCTAGAAATTTATGAATGCTCTCTATCACTCCTACTAGCACCAAAGATCTCCAATCTTGTAATGTGCTCTCTTGGTAGTGTCTCTTGGGCTCTCACAACTTGGCCGCAGCAATTCTGATCAAAGGCACACTAGAAAATGTCCTCCTCCACAGTTTAAATAGGCTTCAAGCCCAGAAACAATCATTGGGACGTGATGTCATAAAGTTAACTGCTTTATACAATCATCGGACTGTTCGGTGACTGGACCACCGGACTGTCCGGTGACCCTTCTTCCTCCTCGACCAAGGAAACACCCTCTTTGGAATTCATTCCTTTGGACTGGCTCCTCCAGGGCTCACCGAACTGTCCATTGACTGAATCTTTAGCTGATCTTGAGCTTCGGTCTTCGGTTTCACTTCGTCTGCCATCTTTAGTGCTTTCTAAGGATCTAAGGAGCATTCACATCCTCTAACACTTATGACAGGAGACAAATGACCTTACCCCCTTTAATAGTATCGGCATTCCGATGAACTCTTTAGCTAGTCCTTAGCCTTGGTCCTCTAACTCCTGGCAACTCCTCTTCTAGGGTTTGTCCTTGTCATCCACCGAAGAAGTCGACCATGTTGATGGAGAATTAGCGAGGTGATACTTGCAACACAACCGTTACCTATGTTGTCCACTCAATTAACAAAATCTATTCATACCTTTTAAGGGACTTCAAAGGTCATGAAGCTAACAACCACAAATACACTCGTGGACTTCCCTCATAGCCACGTTGGTTTCCTCATCACCTAAACATTACAAGAGCAAATCATCTCCTGTTCGGCAGTATAAGTTATCATCAATCAAAGTATATTTGAAAGCTACATATCAAACCTTCCTATCTACACTTTGGGTTGGACTATGAATGTGTGAAATTATGAGAGATCTCCAATCAACTGATTCGGCACTGTCACGCTTTGACGTGCTAGTATCTGAATTGTCTAATTCTAGCATCTCAAGCATCAGTTTCTTAATGATCGAAAATCTACTTTTACTAATATTTTAACCCGATGCTTGTTGTGCCAAATTATTGGCTTTACTGTTTTTTAGCCTAAGAACATAATGTATATAAAACTTGTCTTTTCCTTTGATAATATCTAGGCATTTGTCTAAAATGGCATTCAATGATCTATTTAGACATTGAAAATTTCTGGCGACTTGTTGCACTACTAATAGTGAATCGTCAAAAACCTCTACATGTTTCACCCCGTGGACTCTAACATCTCTAAGCCGAATAACAATGCCTCATATTCGACTTGATTGTTGGCGCAATCATACTCTAATTGGTTCAAAAATTCAAAATGCATATCATAAGTAAAAATCAGCACTACACTAATACCTTGACCCTCTTTCCAAACAGATCCATCAAATATATCTAAGGGGTAAATGTCACATAACCAATATCTAAATCATGCTCTAAATCAATTTGATGTTCAACAATAAAGTTAGCAATAATTTGGCCTTTCATGGATTTCAATGGTTCATAAACCAAATCATAGTTAATCAATGCATATGCCCATTCACCAAGCCTACCACTAGAAATCGGCCTATGCAATATATGTCTAATAATATTGGTTTGACAAGCAACCACACAAGTACTAGATAACAAATAGTGTTTTAATTTGGTGCAAGCATGATATAAGAAAAAGCATAGTTTTTCGATGAGTGTACCTTGTTTTTGCATCAACCAACCGTTGGCTCACATATGTGATCACATACTCCTTCTCTTCAGTTGCTTGTGTCAAAACAACACCAACCACATCATCTTCGACGTTATGTAAAGACGAAAAGGAACTCCACCCTTGGGCGCCCTAAGAATTGGCGACAAAGACAAGTACTCTTTAATCTTATCAAAAGCTTCTTGCTGTTTTGTCCCCCCATGTGAATTTGGTTTCATTCTTTAACCGAAGAATAGGAGTAAATACATTGATTCTTTCCGACAAGTTGGATGTGAATCTACTCAAGTAGTTTACTTTGCCTAAGAAGCTTTGCAACTCTCTCTTGCATGTGGGCGCTTTCACGTTTCTAATTACTTCTATCTTCTTAGGATCCAGCTATATGTCCTTTTCATGTCTTATGAAGCCTAAAAACTTCTCAGCTGATACACCAAAAGCACATTTGAGTGAATTTATTTTCAAACCGAAACGGTGCATTCGATTCAACACAAGGTGCAAATCGGCTAAGTGAGGATCTAAAGCAGCAGATTTGATTACCACATCATCTATATAAACCTCCATAATAACACCGAGCAAATCATAAAAGATAAAATTTATAGCCCTTTGATATGTGGCACCCGCATTTTTCAACTCAAAAGTCATGACAACTCACTCAAATGATCATACAAAACCGGGGCACATAAAAGAAGTTTTAGACATATCATCTTCGGCCATGAAGATTTGGTTATAACCCGCATTACTATCAAGAAAACTAATAACTCTATGGTCGGAAGCATTATTAATCAATATATCGGCTATGGGCATTGGATATTCATATTTAAGAGTGGCTTTACTCAAATTTCTAAAATTAATGCAAACTCTTATCTTACCGGTGTTTTTTTTCTTCACCGACACAATGTTGGATACCCACTTTGCATACCTGCAAGGCCTTATAAATTTTGCATCAAACAATCAGTTAATTTCTTCTTTAATCCGATCGTGCATGTTCGGGTTAAATCTTCTCATCAGCTGCTTAAAGGGCCTAAAACCAGATTTAGTTGGAAGCCGATGCTCAACTAGCTCACCGCTCAATCCGAGCATTTCATTATAAGACCATGCAAAACAATCCATATATTCTTTCAACAATCCAATTAACTTCTCTTTGTAATCGGCTTTCAGATTTTTGTTTATAAAAGTCTGTCTTGGATTGTCCTCGTTACTGAGATTCACCTTCTAAAGAGGATCGGCCGATGTAAACCCTTGTCTTAAGTTATCCATGTCCTATATTTTTTCTATACTTTCACACATATTGTTCATGTTGAACTGATATTGTTCTACTCTCTTTTATAACCAATATAAATTTGACTCCATTGGATCATATAATATGGTTGAGCCGATTCTCTATCGGCTTTACATTGATGGGTACAAATCCATCCCTTGTTACACTAAGAAAATTATAATATGTCAAGTCTAACCCGGTCAATCACTTGACGGTGTCATGTGGTAACGAAGATGAATTGGCCATGGCAATACAAGCCGATGCATCCGCATGAATAATCTCTACATCATTACCAATCCACTGTATCAAAAATTGATGTAATGTAGCGGCGACAAAGAAAGCGGTAGCCATAATCTTGCTTCCAACGGAGAGCTCCATAGAAGCGACCCTTTTAGCCTCGATAGGGTCTCCTCCTCCCACACCGTTCAAAGTCATGTGGGTCCGGATGAGCTCATCATCGGCCTTACCTAGCTTCTTAAACAAAGAATAAGGCATTAGATTAACAATAGCACCACCATTTACAAGTATGCGAGAATTCGGTGTGCCACTAATATGACCTCTCACATAGAGAGGTTTCAAATGGTTCTTCGATTCCTCGGGCTTTTTGAAAATAACACTTTTCAGCCCAAAATCGAATTGTGCCATCACCTATTCTTTCTCTACAAGAGAATAATCAGAAAGCGATAAACAAATAGTGTTGATTTCCATACCTTCCCAAGGCAGTGTAGGCTCGTAGTCCAAGAGGTTATTGTCATCGAACTTGAACATGTTGACGTCTCCCTTGGGTGAAGGCGCTGCGGGGCTCTCCCCTAGCGTGGTATCGGCTGGACTCGGTGCCTTTGGAGTGGCCACCACGTCTTTTGTCATCGGTGGAGTAGGAACCTTGGGCTCCTTAGCTCTCCACTACTTTCCTTGAGGGATCATTGGCTTGATCTCATCGAAGACATCATCCCTCTTCTTTTTCGCCTCTCTCTCTCGAATCTCCCTGAGGTGCAGCCTTTGCAGCTTCTTTTTTTGGGTGTGAGTTAAACAGGCGGATACCACTTCGGTTGCATTTACTTAGAGGAACTTTGCTGATGCTAGCTTTATGGTCATGAGAAGCCTTATTGACCAGATCATCTAACATGATCGGTCTGTTGAAAACTCCCTCGATTTTAACATCGGTTCCACCAATCTTAACGATGCCTCCAGATGCATTCTCTTGATGGACAAAGGTCGAAGAGGCAGGTTTATTACCTTGCTTGGTGCGCCACTCTTGCCTAGGAGTGGTGTTGGAGCCACCTCTTCTCGCATTTACTGGTTGAGGCTCGAACCAGTCGTGCATCGGGCCAGAGAGCCTCTTTAAGATGGCTCCCCTTGGCACATTCCATCTCGGATGGAATGGTGGATACGACATCAGTGGAACGGGCATCCATAGCCCCATGCACGAGTGCCACACCAGGAACGGTAGGCAAGGAATAGGCGAGAACCATGGCGACGGCATCCCAAACCCATGGGGAAGAAGAGGAGGCCCACGACCGTTCGCCGCTGGCCTCATCTCCTTCCTAGGTTAGCTGTCTCCTCTCGATGGTGATGTTGGCCGCTTCATGGACCGATTGTTCAAATCAGTCTTTTGGTTCTTGTCTTTGGCCGTAAGATGGTCAAAGGTGCTTTTGGGCCCCAACTTCCTGTCCACGGCCTTGCTATGGTTCACTTTTCACTTGCCCACCTCAGGATTCTTTGGCTTTGTCATCTTGGGCTCTGGAACTTGCCCCCCGGATATTGAGCCATGGATCGTGACTTTGATGAACTCTTGAACACTAGGGAACTTCTTTAGCACCATCTTCCTAGAAGCACCCTTCTCATTCGGAGGAAGAGGGCTTTCCTCCCCGATGATCACGTTCTTCCCCATGGTTGTATCGGCTTCATGAGGCCGGATCAACACCTTTGGTAGTGTCTCCCGCTAGCGTAGGGCCAATCACTAGCATCCTCAATCTGGCTACTAGCCAATTAAATGAATTGGTTGCGTTTGTTCCTCCTTACCGTACCGTTGCATATAACACGCTGCCTATCCCACCAAGCAGTACGAGAATCCCTTATGGCCCTGTCCCTAATAAAATATTTAGCGCCACGAAGACCAGATTACACCCTTCACCACCGGTCACACCCGTTAGACCACCCATTGCTAACATAATGGAGTGTATGGATCGCATTAAGGAGAATTTGAACAAACAATTCTTTGAGACGCTAGGGGTAGACCTTAAAGGGAGAGACCGAATTTATCAAAAACCGTACCACGCATATTTTGATTAGGTCCCGTATCTCGTTGGATGACGTGTTCTCTACTTCGTCAAATTCAATGACGAAGATAGCAAAACCACTTGGGAACACACTAGCCAATACGTAGCGCAACTAGGAGAAGCGGGTTTTAGTGAAGCTTTGAAGGTACAGTTGTTTTCTTTATCATTAACTGAAACCGCTTTGTCTTGGTTTTCATCATTGTCCCCGGGCTCTATATACATGTGGGAGTCTTTAGAGCGTAAATTTCATGACCACTTTTATTTCGGGGACAACGAATTAAAGTTGTCACATTTGACATCAGTTTGGCAAGGGAAAGACGAACCCGTCATTGATTATCTTTGGCAGTTTAGATATGTTAAGAAGCGATGCTTTAATTTAACAATTTCTAAAAAATGCGTAGCCGACCTAGCTTTTAGTGGTTTACGATCGCATCTTAGAGAGAAGTTGGAGGGGTACAATTTTCTTACACTTACTCACCTCCAACAAAAGGCTTTGGCTGCAAAAAGCCGAAGTAAAGAAATAAAACATGATTATAAGACCCGTTATAGCGTGCATGTCGTGGAATATGATTCGGATAGCTCCGACGATGATTCCAATGACATTTTTACTGCCGAATTCGTTTGGCCATCTAAGGCCAAATTGTTTGCTTGTGATTCGCTCAAACCGGTTCATAAAAATCGGAAAGACGACATGAAATACACCTTTAATGCAGCTAAGTGTGACAAAATATTTAATGAATTATACAAAGGTAGATACATTAAGATTGCATACACTTTACCTTCGGCAGATGAGATTAAGCGTAGAGCATATTATAAATGGTATAACTCTTATTCTCATGTTACTAACGATTGCAATGTTTTCTGTTGACAGGTCCAATCGGCCCTTAATGAGCGACGGTTGAGTTTTAAAGAGATGCAGATCGACAAGCACCCGTTCCCCGTCAACACTTTAGAGCTCAACCCCAAGGTGTTGATTCGGTCTCATCAGGCCAATACAACCAAGGGAAAGAACGTGATGAAGAGATGCCTATTTCTTCGAGTGACAAAGAGGCCTCAGGTGGTGTTCGAGAAGTCCTCCGATGGTCAAGAGTCTATAAAAGTCACCATCCAAGGCTCTAGACTGGGGGGGGGGGGAGCTCCACAGCCTAAGATGATAAAGCCGAAAAATCCCGAAGTGGACAAGTGAAAGATAAATCAAGGCAAAGCCATAAACTAGAAGATAGGGCCTAAGAACGCCTTCGACCGGCTCATGGCTAAGTACAAGAATCAGAAGATCGATTTGAATAATCAGTCTATAAAACGGTCAAGATCACCACTTAGGGGAGGCAGCCCACCTAGGAAGGAGATGAGGCCAACCGTGAACGTGCACGGGCCTCCTCCTCTTTTTTCTTCACATGGCTTCGGAGTGCCGCCACCATAGTTACATCTTATGTCTTACCCGCCATTCTCGGTGTGGCCTCCATACATGAGACCATAGATGACCGTGCCATCGATACCCATGCCACCGATGCTATGCCCGTCATTTCATCTGGGGTGGAATGAACAGAGAGGAGATGTCTTTACAAGGCTCTCCAACCCTATCTCGGATCAGACGGATTCTCGACTGATCGAGGGCCAGGGAGGGAGCTCCATCGCCGCGCCTAAGCAAGTGTGGTGCTCGAAGCAAGTGTGGCGCCTAATGTCCATACCTGCTCTCTCCACCGTTGTCCATCAAGAGAGTGCATTCGAAGGTGTTGTGAAAATCGGCACGACTGATGTCAAAATTGAGGGAGTCTTCACAGGGCCGATCACCTTGGATGATCCGGTCAAAAAGGCCTCCCATAATCATGAAGCTAGCAGCAGCAAGAGCTCCTTCAAGTACACACAACCGAGGTGGTGTCCGCCTGGCTTGACTCACACTCAAAAGAGGAAGCTCCAAAGGCTGCGCCTTCGAAAGATGCGAGAGGAGGAGGCAGAGAAGAAGAGGGACGAGGTCTTCAACGAGATCAAGTCAACGGTCCCTCAAGATAAGCAGTGGAGGGTTAAAGAGCTCAAGGCCCCTACTCCACCGATGATAGAGGATGCAGAGGCTACTCCGAAACCACTTGGTTTGGCCGATGTCATCTTGGGAGAGGACTCCACAGTGACCTCACCCACGGGAGACGTCAATATGTCCGAGTTCGACGACAACGACCTCTTGAACTATGAGCCTACACCACCTCGAGAAGGTATGGACATTAACACTATTTGCTTATCCCTTTTTATTATTCGCTTGTAGAGGAAGAAAAAGTCATGGCACATTCAACTTTGGGCCAAAAAGTGCTATCTTTGAGAAACTCGAGGAATCGAAGAACCATTTGAAACCCCTCTATGTGAGAGGTCATATCAATAGCACACCGATTTCTCGTATGCTCGTAGACGATGGTGCTATTGTTAATCTAATGATGTATTCTTTGTTTAAGAAGCTAGGTAAGTTCGATGACGAGATCATCCGGACCAACATGACTTTGAACGGTGTGAGAGGAAGAGAACCTATCGAGGCTAAGGGGGTCACTTCTATGGAGCTCACCGTTGGGGGGCAAGACCAAGGCTACCGCTTTTTTTGTTGCCGATGTGCGCGGTAGTTATAGCTTGATCTTAGAACATGATTGGATTCATGCCACAAGGTGTGTTCCCTTTATATTGCATCAATTCTTGATACAATGGGTTGGTGATAATGTAGAGGTTGTTCATGCAGATGCATCGGCTTGTGTTGCTATAGCTGAGTCATCTTTTTTGCTGCATGACACCGTCAAGTGCTTGACTGGTTTAGACTTGACGAATTATGATTTTCTTAGTGTGACTAGAGATGGTTTTGTACTCGTCAATGTAAAGCCGATGGAAAATCGGCTCAACCATATAATGTGATTTAATAGAGTCTAATTTTGATTGGTTTCAAAAGAGTGAAACAATATCGATCTAATACTAATGATATGTGCGAAGCTATTGAGAAAATAGAAGACATGAATAAGTTAGGCCAAAGATTCACATCGGCCGATCCTATTGAGGAGGTGAACCTTGGCAGCGATGAGAATCCGAGACCAACTTATACAAATAAAAATTTGAAAGTCGATTATAAGGTAAAGTGAATCGGTTTATTAAAAGAATATGCAAACTGTTTTGTATGGTCTTATAATGAAATGCGCCGCAAGCTATTTTAGCATCGGCTTCAAATAAAATCAGGTTTTAGACCTTTTAAGCAACCGATGAGAAAATTCAACCCGAATATGCACGATCAGATTAAAGAAAAAATTAACTGATTATTTGATGCGAAATTTATAAGACCTTATAGGTATGCGGAGTGGATCTCCAACATCGTGCCTGTGGAAAAGAATACCGGTAAGATTAGAGTTTGCATTGATTTCAGAAATTTAAATATAGTCACTCCTAATGATGAATATCTTATGCCTATAGCCGATATGTTGATAAATGATCCTTCCGGCCATATAGTTATTAGCTTTTTTGATGATAATGCGGATACAACCAAATCTTCTTGGTTGAAGAGGATATGTTTTCAGAGGTCTCGGTTTTGTAGGATTGTTTGAGTGGGTTCTTATGACTTTTAAGTTAAAAAACGCGGGTGCCACATATCAAAGAACCATAAACCTTATTTTTCATGATTTGCTTGGTGTCATCATGGAGATTTACATAGATGATGTGGTGGTCAAATCGGCCGCTTTAGATTCTCACTTGCCGATTTGCAACTCGCTTTGGACCGAATGCGTCGTTTCGGTTTGAAAATGAACCCGCTCAACTGTGCTTTTGGTGTATCGGCCAGGAAGTTTTTAGGTTTCAATTCATGAGAAGGCCATTGAGGTAGATCCTAAAAAGATAGAAGCAATTAGGAATATGTAAGCGTCTACATGTAAGAGAGAGTTGCAAAGCTTCTTAGGAAAATTGAATTACTTGCGGCGATTCATATCCAACTTGTTGAAAAAGATTAATGCATTTACTCCTATTCTTCGGCTAAAGAATGAAACCGAATTCACTTGAGGGCCAAAATAGCAAGAAGCATTTGAGAAGATCAAATAATACTTGTCTTCACCGCTAGTTCTTAGGGCGCCTAAGGGGGAGTCCCTTTTTATCTCTACAAAGCGGCAGAAGATGATGTGGTTGGTGCTGTTTTGACGCAAGAAGCCGAAGGGAAGGAGTACGTAATCACCTATGTGAGCCGACGGTTGGTGAATGCGAAAACAAGGTACACTCTCATCGAAAAATTGTGTTTTTTCTTGTATCATGCTTTCATCAAGTTGAGGCATTATTTGCTATCTAGTACTTGTGTGGTTGCTTATCAAACCGATGTGATTAAACATATGTTGCATAGGTCAACATCTAGTGGTAGGCTTGGTAAATGGGCTTATGTATTGATTGAATATGATTTGGCTTATGAATCGTTAAAATCCATGAAAGTCAAAATTGTTGCTAATTTTAGTGTTGAATATCAGATTGATTTAGACCATGATGTAGATGTTGCTTATGCTATTTTCACCTCTTTAAAGTTATATTTTGATGAATTGGTTTGTAAAGAGGATCAATGTGTTAGTATGGTTTTAGTGTCTCCTCACAATGCACACATTGAATTCTCAAACCAATTAGAGTATGATTGCACTAATAACCAAGTAGAATATGAAGCGTTGTTGTTCGGTTTGGAAACGTTGGAGTCTATGGGGGTTAAGCATGTAGAGAATTTCGGTGATTTATTGTTAGTAGTGCAACAAATTTTTGAAAATTTTCAATGATTAGATGGATCATTGAATGCTATCTTAGATAAATGCCTAGACATCATTGTATGAATTCAACATACATCATGTGCTTAAGCTAGAAAATAGTGAAGCCAATGAGTTGGCTCAATAAGCATCGGGTTACAATGTTAGTAAAGATAGATTTTCAGTCAATAAAAAATCGATGCTTGAGATGTTGGAACTAGACCATTCGGATACTAGCACATCAAACCGTGATAGTACTGAATCACTTGATTGGAGATCACCCATAATTTTATATATTCGTAGTCCAACCCAAAGTATGGATAGAAAGGTTCGACATGTAGCTTTCAAATATACTTTGATTAATGGTTATTTATACCACCGAACAGAAGATGATTTGCTTTTGAAATATTTGGGTGATGACAAGAGCAAAGTAGCTATGGGAGAAGTTCATGAGAGCATTTGTGGTACGCATCAATCGGCTCCAAAAACAAAATGGTTGCTAAGAAAGGCCGGATTCTATTGGTCAACCATGATTGCTGATTGCTACCGTTAATACAAAGGATGCGAAGAGTACCAAAGATTTGGAAATATTCAATTGGCACCCGCAGCCATGATGAACCCCATTATAAAACTATGACCATTTTGAGGATGGTGATTGGATTTCATAGGGCAAATATATTCTCCATTTTCGAAGGAACATCGTTTCGTGTTGGTCGCAGCGGACTACTTCACCAAATGGACCGAAGCGGTGGCTCTCAAGAACATGACGCACAAAGAGGTAATTGAGTTCTTTACTGAGCATATTATTCATAGATTCGGCATATCTCAAACTTTGACTACGACCAAGGTAATTTCTTTACATCCGGTCACGTTAAGGAGTTCACCGAATCCTACGGAATTAAGATACTCAACTCATCTCCATATTATGCTCAGGCCAATGGTCAGATGAAGTCTAGTAATAAAACATTGATAAAACTTATTAAAAAAAAGATAGAAGACCATCCAAAGAGATGGCATAAAGTCTTATTGGAGGCATTGTGGGCTCATCAGATATCTAGGCATGGGGCATCTAAAGTAACACCCTATAAACTTATATATGGACAAGAGGTTGTTTTACCCGTCGAGGTAAATCTAGAAGCTCTAAGATTAGCTAAGAAAAATAACTTATCTACCTATGAGTATAGGGCAACAATGCTAGACAACATTGATGAAGTCACCGATAAGCGTTTGAATGCTTTGAAAGAGATTGAGAAAGATAAAGCGAAAGTTGTTAGAGCCTACAATAAAAAGATGAAAGCCAAAAATTTTCAGGTGGGTAAATTAGTTTGGTAAACCATTCTGCTCATAGGTTCAAAGAGCAACAAGTTCGAGAAATAGTCTCCTAGTTGGAAAGAGCCATATAGAATAGTAAAAGTCATCGCAGTAAATGCATACATGTTGGAGAATGTTTGCGAAGAATCATTACCTAGGGCTATTAACGGCCGATACTTGAAAAAGGATCATCCAAGTGTATGACAAAAAACGTAAGAGAAAAATGGCCGATGTGACGAATATCATTGCCAAAGTTGATACAATGGCTGATGAGTCAAGAGAGCCATCGTCCTTAGAGGTTTTTGGGTGCTTAAATATTTTATGGTGTAAAAACTTAAAAAAAAACAGGGTAGCATATGTAGAGACCCAAAAATCACAGGGCCACCGAAGTATCCGGCATGTTGCCGAAGTGTTCGGTGAGCCCTCTCGGGTTCGGACACTTAACCCACTGGAATATCCGGCACGTTGCCGGAGTGTTCGGTGAGCACTCTTGAGTTCAGACACTTGACCCACCAGAGTATTCGGCACACTGCTGGAGGGTCCGGTAGGCCCTCTCGGGCTCCCAAAATTACACGACGGAACCTCCGGCATCTTACCGGAGTGTTCGGCACTTTATCAAAGACTCTGGTAATGCCGATTTAGGAAAGTTTTCAGCAGATTAATTCTAATTTCTTTTCTAACTCGTGAGATTAGTTGTCCTGTGCAATAAAACTATCCTATCTCTATAAAATAAAGGCCCATGATCGGTTGAGGATCATCGCAATCGAACCTATCATTTGTCTTTACATTTTATTTTTCTTCACATCTTAATCCCCTTACTCGACCCCTGTGTTGTTCTTTCTTCGTCCCGACGACGACCGAAGGCGATCCAGCTGGCCTGAGCTCGGATCAACCCTAAAATGATCCTCCTTTGATGGGGTCTTTCACGAGACGGGATTGTCTAGATGCTGTCTAAATCCGGCATTGAAGAAACACTGGTATTTTTACCTACGGACGTGCGAACGGTGTGTTGGCCCGGACTAATTTCGGCGTCAACAGATAGTTTCTATATAGATTAAACTTTAATGATCTATTATATATTTTATAAGAGAAAATTATGCTATAGAAACTAGTAGAGTCTTCCTAATTCATTTTTTTATAGTTTTTTAGTGCTTTGGTATTAGTGAAGAGGTGATTTTTTGTTGTAGAAATGATTTCTTTATTCTTTGTTCTCTTTTTCATCAATATCTTTGCCACATAAATAAAATGATGATGTGGGAAGCTAATTAAGAGAAATAGAAACTGGGAGTGCGCTCAATGGGTCGAACCGAGGCGAGAGACTGTTTAGGCTAAGAAAAAGTAAACATATCTGGTTGAAGCCCTGGGTGCTTGTACAAGCATCGATGCCAGCTTTGAAGCTTGAAGCACCGATCGTTACAGTGGCCCGCATCAATGCCAAAGCCCAAAAAGTATTTTAAGCACCGAACACTGTGGCTGATCTTAGACATCCTCTTATATTATGGATTAGGCACTGTGAATTATATGTAGTAAAAAAGCTTATTAAAATGCTTAAGAGAATTAGCACCCTTGAAGCTAGGATTTGAGATCTGCCTCTGCCGCCGACCCAAAACAAACCTGATGATGGCATCTGTATCTACTAGTGCATGCAGCTGGATAACCTGTTACGTACAGGTTGTGGCAAGCGTATGGCGACCCTCGCCGTTCTTCACGTCTGAATCACTGGAGCAGCTGAAAACGACGGATGCGGTCCTCGTGACGCCCAGCCGGCCGCGGAAACGACGGTTTTCCGAAGCCTGCGCGCGTGCGTCGGCGGCCCGTCGGCGGACTTGTGCTGCAGTGCTACAGAGGGAATCCTCGGCGGCCACACGAGGACCTGTTTCACGAGAGGACCCGGCCGAGCCACGAGAGCGACGCGCCTCTGTCGATCTGTGGTTTGTGCTGGACTAGTGGTATCTTTGCTGCTAACCAGAGTCTTTGGATGAAACTGACAGTGTGAGAACTGCAGCAGCAATGAAGAGATTTGATCCACTGAAACTGACAGCTAGCATAGTTTTCCATGATGAATGATTTTTTCTAGAAGATTTATTACGATGTTTGAGAGTTATTAGAGATACCTCAATCTCCTCAATTAATTTTAACTATTAATTTTTAAAAGTTGATACTAGATTTATCATTTTGTTACTTGATTCACTTTTTTTATTGGTCTCATCATTAAAATACTTTAGAATTGATATATTTTTATTTTTAATCACCAGATCTGATCAAATAAAATGATTGTGATTCTGGTACCCTACTTGAGTTCTCAGATTTGAGCTAGGTACGAGCAGGAACAATGGCGCATGCAGTGTGCATCTCGTTAGATTCTGATTTGTGTGTTGGAGTCAATTTTGAGGATAGCGGGTATCGAAAAAAGTACACAAAAAAGGGATCAAGTGTGCGTTGCGGCTCGTGTGAACGTCTGTATTGTTTTAGGCTTTTCGTTTGCCCATCAAGTATTTTTTCTGTTTTTTAATTGTTGTGGCAGTTGATTTTTGTTTTAACTTTAACTACTTATTTTATTTAAAAAAATTTAATGAATCTCATATATTTTATTATAATTTAATTTGTTATTAAAAATATTTTAATAACATCTTATAATTTTATATATTTAAATTTATTTTTTAATAAAATAAATAGTTAAAATTAAAATTTAAAATCAACCGCGACAACAATTAAAAAATAAGAAAAAGTACGCTACTACGTACATACCTCCATTTTAATTTCCTTTTATCGACTCAGACGCCACCCTAAGCTAACATAACACTAGCAGCAAGCACAAGTGTCGAATATTTTTGTTAAGACTACAAATGAGAGGGATATACAAATTGCAGTGAATCTAAAGCATCACCTTAATTAGAAAGGCAGAGGACTAAAGGTGCACAATTAACGAGAAAATTATGTACATCGTGTCTCTGTTAAGTTCATCAATCTGTACATCTTTTTCACGCATTAACATACAAAAATAACAATGAAAAGAAAACTCGAAAATGTCATTTTCCATGGAAGCATTAATGGGGTTTCTGACGTGTGGCCATGCTACACACCTCTCACTGTCAAACCAACCGCCCTCCCATTTCTTGCCATCAAGGGCCTGTATCGGATCTCCGATCGACCAGGTCGTCACTCACCCCGTATTTCATCCATATACTGTATATCCTACGTACGCGCGCCTACATGCCCAACTACAATTTTACTGTACACGTGGGTCCAGCACATTGTTCGCACGGGCGCGGTCGATCAAAGAAAGATGATGCAGCGCTAGCTTCGTGTTCAGGCGGCTGCGACGTGATGCGGCGCCCACGCTTGTTGCGCCGGCGACGGCACTGGCAGAAGGGGTTCCCACGCTTGCGGATCCCGGGGCGGTGATGTCAGTGATGATGATTGTTCTGTCGCCGCGGTCGACGGTGAGTCTCGGCCGCCGTGCTCGTCCGACAGGCTCCACACCTTAACCGACCCGTCAAGGCTGCCGCTGTACACGACGAATCGCCGGTCGCCCGCGTATTCGTCGTCGTCGCACACCGCGACGCACTTCACAGGGCCCGTGTGCCCGGCGAGCATGGCGAGCCGGACGTGCTCCGTGCCGTCACGCCGCCACACGCGGAGCGTCCCGTTGGCGGACCCGCTGACGACGACGGTCCCGGACACCGCGAGGGACATGACAGCCGTATTGTTATGGCCGACGAGCACGCCGCCGAACACGGGCCAGCCGTTGACCCAGCGCCAGCAGGTGACGAGCCCGTCGGAGGAGCCGACGTACATGGCGCGCGCCTCGCGAGACACGGTGATCGCGGTCACCGCGCCCTCGCCCTTCCTGAGGACCCTGTCGAGAACGTGCCTCGTCCTGTCCCCCTTGGGGTCGGGGACCTCACGGCGCCACACCTTGACGGTGCCGTCGGCAGAGCCGGAGAACACGAGGCCGTCGAACCCCGCCGCGGCGACGGTGTTGACGGCGTCGTCGTGCGCGGGCACGGACTCGAGGCACCGCGAGTCGGCGACGCGCCACACCTTGAAGGTCCGGTCCCACGACCCCGAGTAGAGCAGGCCGGCGTCCTCGTCGAGGCTGAGGCAGGACACGGCGTCCGAGTGCCGGAGCCACACCGCGCGGCGCCGCCGCCGGGGCGTGTCGACGTAGCGCGCTGGGTTGACGGAGCTGACGAGGTAGTCCCCGAGCGCGGGGAGCGAACCGACACGGCGGTGCGCGGCGGGGTCGTCCGTGTCGGCGCGCCACACCCGGACCTTCCCGTCCTGGTGGCCCGTGAAGACGCGCCCGTCGCCGCCGACCACGATGGCCTTGACCAAACCGCTGCCGGTCCGGAATCCGGCCAGCTCGCGACGGTCCCGCCATACCCGCACGGTCTCCGAGTCCGTGCCGGTGTACAGCACGTCCCCGGCCGCGGCGAGCGAGTAGACCTTGCCGCCGTCCGCCTTGACCAGTGACGCGATGAGCCCAGTGTCGCCCGCGCCGCCGCCGACTCCCGGGAGCTGCGCCCACGGCGACCGCGGCGGACTGCACCGTGACGGTGACGACGTGGCGGAGGCCACGAAGGAGGAGGAGCTGTAGGATCCGTCTTCGTCAGAGACGGAGGAGGCGGAGGAGAACGACCGCGGCGACGACAGCGCCGCCACCGGGTCAGCGCGGAGGAAGTGGATGAGCTTCTTGCGGTTGCCCATGGCAACTACTGTACTAGCTTACGCGTACTTGATTCGAAGTGATCGGGTGCCCGTGGCCCCGTGCCAGTTGGGGCGAGAGGCCTTTTGAACAAGCTTAATGAAGGGCCGACGGAGCGAATCGGGAGCGGCGTGGGCGGCAAGGAACGGCGAGCCGAAAGTGAGACGAGCAGGCTGCTCGGCATAGCTTGCGAGGTTGGAGAAGGGGCGCGCGAGGCAGTGCCAGTATATAAACGAGACACAGAGCGCTGTGACCTGTGAGTCGGTCAAGCGCATGGCGCCGTGGGAGCCACGACGGAGGGACAGGTGGAAGGCACTGGACGTGGTCGTTTGCAGCGACGGAAGGGCTCCGATGTGTCCGATTTTATTTTCTCAGAATCTTTATTTTAATCATCTATACCTGTTTTTGTTTAATTTTCCCTCGTGAGGAAGAAATGGGAAGCGCGCGACAATGCTGGGTTACGTGACGTGAATCATTTTTTAAGCCATCTTTTACTAAATACATTTCTAGTACCTGCTCATGTATACACACATTCACCTACATATCGATAAACACATCATACATACAATTTTAGATCTACAACTACATTTAACTTAAGGATTGCATTTAACTACATCTAGCTTAAGGATTGCATTTTTGAAGAGATTATTGGAGTTCTTTGAGTCTGACATCTCTAGCTTAAGGATTGCATTCTTGAAGAGATTATTAGAGTTCTTCGAGTCCGACGTGCTATGAAAACGTCGCTTTTCCATTGTGGCATAATGTGTTGAGGCACCTTAAATTTATACTGGGAACGAAGGTCACATGGACAATTTCGTTTATAAGGTTTGCGAGTAATTAGTGACCCTGTTTGGGACAGCTTTGCTCCAAACCTGTAACACACGATTTGATTGGAAGTTGATTTACCACCAAAGCAGCTACCACTAGAATCTGATACAGAGAGTCGTGTTTGACAGGCCCATTTCTATGCTACATGCCTTGCCACCGCCGAGCTGCTCCAACACGATTTTGCCGGAAAGAAGATCCTCGGGGGAAGGCGGAGAGGCGGGGCGCCGGTGAGGATGAAGGTTGGGACAGGGGAGCACGGATGAAGGGGCGTGGAAAATGAAGGTGCGGAGGTAGGGGAGAAGGGACAGGAGAAAACCAGGATGCGTAGGTGGACTGGGAATGATAGAGGCGTCGAGGTGGGAGCACCGAGGACACATGCAGAGGGAGGATGGGTGGCATTGACCACAAGCGAGATCAGTGGTTCATTCTGTGTTCTGCTCACTCCTTCTCAAAATAATGTTTTTTTAAAATTTTTAAATATTTTTTTCGACCATTTTGTTTTATTTAAAAGATTTGTAAAAAAATTAATTATTTTATTATAAAATAATTCATTAATAAAAATATTTTAAACTTGATTTATTTATTTTTGTATTTTTGTACATATTTTAAATAAAATAAATAGTTAAACATCGATTTTAAAAAATTAAAAATATTATTTATTTTGAGACGAAGGAGTAGTAAAAAGAGGTGCGAATCGGTGCGATTGAGGAGCATTGTGGCTTATTTTCACCACAAGCGGTCAATAATTGATTCGAAACAGGGCATGCTGGAAAGTTTCTGAACAGCTTGTTTTTGCACTTTGCCATGGTTTGGAACTCTGATCGTATAGCCGTTGCACTGCAGAACTCGCTCTCGGACACCCAATGTGCCCCCAGACGGGTCCATTTTCCTGTTACAAATGATGTTAGCTAGGCAGACAGAGCACGGCATCTGACTTAATTAGTTGCAGATTACCGAAGCTAATACTTGCGATCGATGATCAATAATTGGTGGTACTTTTTCTGTAATATCTGTCGAGAGCATCACCAATTGGTACGTATTTCATCTAGAGATGATCGACAAGATGTTCCTTGTTCGACTTGTCTTAAGCCTTCCCAAATCTGGGCAGACAGAGCCGTGGCCATTTTTATTGTGGCATGTCTATTCATGTGCCCTAAGTACTTTTTGTTACAATAAATTTTTTTTTTAGTTTTAACAAACTATAATTTTAGTCAATACTCTCTCTGTATCAAAATAAGTGACTTTTTGACTTTTTAAAATCATCGTTTGACTATTTATTTTATTCAAAAAATTTATAAAAATGCAAAAATAAACAAATCAAGTTTGAAGTACTTTTAATAATGAATTATTTCACAATAAAATAAATAACTTTTTTACAAATTTTTTGAATAAGATGTATGGTCAAAGAAAAATGTTTGAATAAGAGTAATTTTTATAGATTCGGCTAAATTTAAAAATCTAGTATTTGTACTTTTAAATTCATAAAAAATATTTTCATAATATATATTATATTATTAAAAGTAATTAAAATAATTAATCAAAAATTATAATTAATAAAATTTATAAATAAACTTCTTTTAAAACAAAGAAAATATTAATCCGAGACAGGAAGGCTGCACCAGCTTTTCCGGGCAACAAGAGCTCCGCGGCTTTCGAAGCCGTGTTAAAAGAACACCACGTCCTGGTCTAGTCACCCACGGCCGGGGGCGGTCCATTGCTTTTTCCTGTCGTGTCGTGGTAGCGTGCGCCCACGCCCCGCGGCCGGTGATCGTACGTGTCGCCCTGCCGTCGCCACCGCCGATGTATAGCAAATGCAATGCACAAGAGTTGCTTCTGGGTCAAGACAACATGCCGCTTATGCTCCTGATGCTCCTGTGTATCCATGCCCGATGCGCACAGCACACGTGGCCGGCTCCCTGTGGCTGTGGCCAGCTTGCGCACGTCGGCGGCGAAAACCACGAGTACTAAACTAGGTCCCACGTCATTGATTTTTTTTTTCGACCAGCTTATATTAGTACTCCCTATATATTTCTAAATTGTTACTATTACTTTTTCTGTTTCAATAAAAGTTTATTTTTAAGTTTTGTTAATTACGACTTTAACCATTGATTAATTTCGATAATTTTAATTAGTTTCAATAATATAAATTATATATATTCTGAAAATATTTTTTTTTGATGATTTTAGAAGTACAAATACTAGTTATTTAATTTAATCAAATCTATAAAATTTATTAGTCAAAGTGTCGGTCAATAAAAACTAGAAATAAACTTCTAGTGCAACATATCGTAGTTTTAACATCAATATGAACTATTCATCTTATTAAAAATTATAATATAATATATTTTATTATAACTTACTTTATCATTAAAATTATTTATATTATGATTTGATTATAATTTTACATATAGACATATAGCTGGGCATAACGGCCTCAAAGGCTGCTCGATCTATCTTATCCTTCTCTAAAGAAAGGGTCACAAAATGTGGGTACCAATAATATTATCTTAGCAATAACAATTTAAAAAAGAATGGAGAGAGTACGATGCTTGCTTTGGAGTCTTGGTTTTATTTGCTTTACTACTGGAGTAATATATTAGCTAATTTATGAAATGAATGAAGAAAGTAGAAATATACTAATATCACGCGGCGTGCTGTCCATCGATCGATCGGTTGGCTGTCAGCGTCTCCCGTCACCTGTCTCCCGTGACGATCATAGAGCGTATACACGTACAGTCTTACACGCATACTACTACGTTCCTCGATGTACGTAGACCAGCCACGTTGCATGCACCTTTTTCGGTTAGTTTGTCCACCCGGTGCACGGGCAAGGGCTCCCGGTCGACACGTCGCCACGGCTGCTGACAACAAGGCAGTCCATGCAGTGCATGTGCTTCTCACCTAGTAGGAGTAGGTGGTCCGTGTCAACGTTTCGAATACATCTGTGCAACACGGTGGCACGCACAGATGTTAAATTGGTATAAAGCGCGATCACACAAATATCGGTAGCCCAGTTAGGAGAAAGATCTTGACAGTCAGCTAATCACCGGACTATAACATTGTTAAATTGTTCGAGATATGATCTGCAGATCCTGCATGCCAGCTGCGCTGTACTCCTCCTCTTTACAGTTGATTATTGGCCCTTTTCGTAGATCTCATGACGTATTGCAATATACAGATCGTGCGACATGTACACAAGTCTGGCTTAATTCTAATTAGGATTTGGAAGTAGCTTTCGCAACATGGACTTTTCACTGTACAGGAAATAGGTCTCGTGTGGTTTTGCCAGGAAGAAGAACAGCAGCTTAATTCTATAGAGTATATATTACTTTGTTGGATAGCAGGTAATCTTGCCACCTCCTGGGGTAGCACAGTACTCTCAAACAAAGGATAAGGTGCCATGGTGCTTAGTTAGCTCCATAACGTTGAAAAGCTCCGTTAACGATAAGGGAGATTAAGAGAACTAAGCCTTCATGCTACCTGGCACTTAATTAGCTGCCACCTCACGGCTGTTTGATGTTATCTTAGTGGTTGTCATTGTCGTCCCCGAAGAACGTGTGCCGTAGAGAAAGTAAAGACAAACACTCTTTTGATGGTTAACTAATCCCTCTTGTGTATAAAAAAAAAGACATTTTAGACATTGTTTTAGTCTAACACTAGGATATAAGTCACAAATAATTTCTAATTTATTAATCTTAGTGTTGAGATTATGTACCCCAAGTACTTTCGAACCTCGCATGAATATGAAAGCCCAGCTATGGATCGCGGCCCACGTCCCAGCTCACAGCCCACGAAGGACTTCATCGCGTCAAGACCTGAAGGACCCGAAGACATCGCTTGGTTCCTGATGAACAGGCTCGCCTAAAGACACCGGCCCGACCACACGAGGGTTGGGGCCAGACCACGACAAAATCTGACCGACCCCCTGGAGGGCCGGTCACCTCCTCAACGGTCAACTTCTGACAAGTGCAGAGATTCAAGACAATGTATAGCAGGAGGTAAAGCAAACCGGTTAGCAGGGCGGTAAAGCAACCCGACAAGGCGCAAAGCTGCTTAGAAGGAAGTAAAGCTGCCGGTGGGCGGTAAAGCTAAACGGTAAAACAATCTTTGTCTCCTATCGATGGACAAAGAACGACTGAAGGGCGCCAGATGATGAACCTCACAGAAGACCATGGCCCCACCCATTAGGGGGCTGTCCAGTTTCGTAGGCGCCAAGCCTTGTAACCCGGTTTGACCCCTATATAAAGAGGTATCGAGGGCCTTAGACGATGAGTAGGCAAGTAAGATTGATAGGTTCAACTCATTTCCACATACGCGCGCTAGGGTTTTTGCTTGAGCAAGTGCCCTTCCACCATCGTAACCTATCAAGAGCCTATACGACACACCCACTTTCTCCTTGGACGTAGGTTATTACACCCCTTGAAGGCCCGAGCTAGGTTAATCCTTGAGTCTTCTGTAGACTAGACCATATCGATATGAAGAGCGCATCAAATCTCTCTCCGATTACGTAAATTCTACTGTGTTAGTGGTCAGAACACCAATACTTGGCACGCCAGGAAGAGGGTTTTTCGTGGTGCGTTTTCGCTTTGCCTTTTTTGATGGCTTCGATTTTTTGCTATGGTGGGAGAGACTTCGATATCTAACCTTTGCTTTGAAAGCTTTACGGTTGCCATCGCTCGTGATGATCGATCGTCGCGCGTCCCCGTCTTCACTGCCGACCAGGTCTTTCGCTTCAGGAGTTTAGACTTCATCGTCGATCAAGGCGGTGAGCCTTATCTTCCCATCATCGTCAAGATCACATGTGCTGGGTCACCACCCGGCTCGGGAGTGCTTCATGCTGCAGGCTCTCAAGGCCACGGAGGAAAGGACTCCCGGCAAGACGCCGAACGGCGACACCTCTCCGCGTCATCGCGCACTCTCCAATGTTGAGGAGGCCCTCCAGCGCAAATTTGTTGCTGCCAAGACTGATACTCTGGGCAAAGAAGCTGCCGCGACAAGCGTCGGCGCTCGAGCCCGAGAGCGGTCCACCTACTAGCAGATCATGGACAGCGGCACATCCGTCTTTGATAGTCGACTCGAGAATCTGGCAGTAGCGGCATACGTCCTCAACGAGTCTGCCACGCCCGACAACTTCATGCTCAAAGAGACCTACAATCGTCTATGCGACTACCTCCATGGCGTGCTCCAACAACCAGAACCATCCCTCTGGTCGCAACACTCCGAGGTCCGAAGCGGTCAGATCAAAAAACAGGTCAGACACACAAGCAAATCTTTGTGACTCTAACAAACGGGTTCAAGTGCAGGCCTACACATTCAACCTCCGGGTCGGAAATGGAACGTTTCGAACCGGTTTCAGATCACTAACGCTCGGGATCGAGGTTTCTTTTTTTGCTACCTCGGCCACGATGGCATCCTTGGATTCCTTCGTCCTTGCCCTCTTCAAGTGGCAGTCGGTTTCGCCGCTCCTCCGAGGACTCAGAACCCTCCTCGACATCGAGCGACATATGCCGCGACGCTCGAACCGACGGGAGCAAGGACCGGCGGCATGGTCCCCGACCCTGCACTGGTTGCCGCCAAGACCTCGGTCGTCAGACCATGGGCGAGACCCTTGGCCCCACCGGGGGAACCTGCGCGGCCAGGCCCGCCTCGCCGCCTTCAACCGGCGGCAGCCACCCTCTTCTTCCTCTTGGCACCGACGGTAGCGTCCTCGTGGCAATCACGACGGCCACACTCAGAGCAACCAGAGCCGAGGCGGCCGAGGGCTGGGTCAGGGGCGCCGGAACAGGAGAGGGAGCAATCCCCACCTACAGTGACAGCGGACGAATTTTTTGCTAAGACTACGACTAGAAACAAAACTACAAGACAAGTTTTGAAAGTAACTCACAAAGCCACCTGCCGGATGATCCCTATCCAGGTGGTGGTGTAAAGATCAAGGACACCAAAAAGGAGGTTGAATCGGTGAATTTATAGCACTAATTTCGCTACGAACTTAAACTATAAGACTCGATCACAATAGAAGCAAACCTAAGCAATTCTAGTAGACTAAGATCTCTAACAATGCTAATGGAATGATAATAACAACAAGCAAGCACTCGCACAATAGCAACCAAGAGAAATCAAAGAACAACCTATCACACTACTCAACGGTAAGTAAATGTGGTAAGTAAAGAGAGTAAGATAGAGTATGCTCAGTGATGTTTTCTAAGGCCTCAGAAGATGGGCACCTTCCCCTAATCCTCATTGAATCACTCCCGTCGGAGTCTTGGTTCCTCCCGTCGTTCCCGCAACGATGCTCACAAGGGTACGCTTCACTCTCGGAGTGAAGTCACTGGCAGCCCGGCCGTCGCACACAATATCCAAGTGCTAAAGCAAGCCTCGAAGGCTCGGACGCTCTCTTTTGGTGTCTCTTTCGAGCGGAGAACCCAAAACCGTGTACAAACTTGAGCGATGTCTTCCACAATCTCCTCGAAAGCTCGATCACCGATTTTCAGCCGGTCTAGACTGCCCATACCAAGAGTAATAGGCAAAGATCACTTCTCTCAAGCCCTACAAGCTCTAGAAGTATATGAATGCTCCCTATCACTCTTCTACTAGCACCACAGATCTCTAATCTTGCAATGCGCTCTCTTGGCGGTGTCCTTTGGCCTCTCACAAGTTTCCTTTAGCTTCTCAGCCCGCAGACACACTAGAAAACGTCCCCCTCCACGGTTTAAATAGGCTTCAAGCCCAGAAACAACTATTGAGACGTGATGTCATAAAGCTAGTTGCTTTATGCAATCACCAGACTGTCAGGTGACTAGACCACCGGACTGTCCGGTGACCCTTCTTCCTCCTCGGCCAGGGAAACACCCTCTCTGGAATCCATTCTATAGGACACCGAACTGTCCTGTGCATACCTTTACTGGATGTCCGATGACTTTCACTTTTGGATCCCCAGGGACAACTTTTCTGGACTTCAGCTTCGACCTCACCAGACTGTCCAGTGACTGCAACATTGGATTGTCTGGTGTCTTCTCTGCAGCTACTCCAGAGAGCATCTCTCTCTAGACTTTGAAGTCCTAGCTCACCGGACTGTCTGGTAACTGCTTCTTCAATTGAATATGATCTTCGGTCTTTGTCTTCGCTTTCTCTGCCATATTTAGTGCTTTCTAACGATCTAAGGAGCATTCACACCCTCTAACACTTATATGACAGAAGACAAATGATCTTATCCCCCTTAATAGTACCGGCGTTCATATAGACTCTCTAGCTTGTCCTTAGCCTTGGTCCTCCAACGCCCGAAAACTCCTCTTCTAGGGTTCGTCCTTGTCATCCACCGAGGAAGCCCACCATATTGATGTAGAATTAGCGAAGTGGTACCTACAATCACAATCATTACCTATAGTGTTCACTCAATCACCAAAATTAATTCATACCTTTTAGAAGAGTTTAAAGGTCATGAAGCTAACAATCTCTCCTTTTTTAGTGATTGATGACAACCATAGTACTTACAAACAGGCTCAAACGAGATAAAAGAAGAATGAGACTAAAACACATATCGAAAAAACACTTACCCTCTTACTTTGATGACTCCTCAAAAAAAATTTACAAGAGTTCCCCTCCTTTGTTATGGGTTGGAAGCGTCGCTCTTCCCCTATTTGGTAGCTCTCTCTCCCCTTTGTCATCTAAGCATAAAAAAGATGGCACCACGGAAGCAAATAGAGAGGGCGAATGCAGGATAGACAAAGAAGGTGCACGATAGAGTATGAATCGGGAGCACACATGCACAAAGGAACCTGCAAAACAGATAAAGCATTAGGATCTATACAAAAGAATCCACTGGCTTAGTCCAAAATCAAGTGCATTCCAATGAGCTAAAAGAGTCGAATAGAAAACAAGCTCATCAAAATGTCACAAAAGATCTAAGAAATCCGCTGAACAAGAATCAAAGCCTTAGCTACCCATCCATGGCCTCTCCCTAGAAAGTTAGCTCTCAAAGCGATACACCTCAAGTCTCTCACCCAACTCCGAAGAAGATCTAATCCTGCGCGGCTGAAGAGTTGGGTGCAATGACGGTCAGAGGCTGCTACCCTGCTGGCTGAGCTGCTACCGTGCTGGCTGAGCTGCTACCGCTGACTGATCCTCTCTCGGTTGCTTAACATCATCAAATGCACTCAAGCATGAAGAAGATGTCGAGGAAGGCTCCTTGCCATCAACTGAAGCTGGCTGATCTACATTGGTAAAGGCCTTAGCTGCCTCCTCTGCTGAGTATCCGGCCTCGACCTGGATAGCTGCATCTGAAACACTGGGCTGCTCGGCTGTGGTCGCTGCTGGTTCTGTCTCTAAAGCCTCTGACGATGGCTTAGTCAAAACTGACTCAGCAGTGATAGCCTTCGAAAGAGAAAACTCTCAGAGCAAGCGGAGAACTACCAACTGGTGTCGCTGACTCCAATGCCGGTACTGACACTCTCGACTCAGCTGAAGCAAATAGGACCGACATAGAGTACGAGAAAATAAGAAAGAACTAAGATGAAGTGACAGGAACACTAACTCCCTCAGTGTCGTGGCTGTGCTGGCTGCCCCAAATGGTACAAATAGTGAAATCAGAGCTGAAAGCAGTGTAGAAAATGTGGACTGCTGCTGCTGACTTTAGCTCTGCATCTCAGATGTGAATGCTGGCACTAGAGAATACTGAGGCTGAGGTGCTGTAGGCTAGAGCTGTGAAGGCAGAGGACCCGGTAGCGTAGTCGTCAGAAACATCAGAAGTGGTGGCATACCGATCCCCTAGAGATAAGACATGATAGCTTCAAAGCCGGTAGACATATAAGATATAGTCGCCACCATCTCCAACTAAGAGCACTGCGAACTCTCATAGAACTCTGTATCCTGCCATCTCCTCTCCTCTGTGAGCTCTCTCTCCATTCAAAGCCGCTCCTCAATATAACGTCCCTCGTGTTTCGAAGCATGAATTCAAATTTGAACTGGAATTCAATTAACCAAAGTCATTAGAAATTCAAATTCGATTTGAATTTAAAAAAATTCAAAGAACGCAAGCTCAAGAAAATTCAAAGTAATATATAAAACAATTATTATTTATCAATAATCACATGGTTCATAAAGTATAAAAATATTTTTGTAAAAATTTAAAACCAAAAATGTAAGTCACAAATTATTTTAATTCCTCAAAAATCAGTCATCTGCCTTTTGAATTTTCTATAATTAAATTAACTGCGAATTTGAATATGATCCAAAAACGAAAGTTGTTCCTCATGAAATCATCTACAACCCTGCAAAGTTTGAAATTCATCCGAACACAGGAAGATGAGTTTTTGCTGAAAAAATAGTAATCTATCAGAAAATCCGGGAAAAATCAGAAATTGGAAAAGGGGCTGCGGGCCCCACCCGTTAGCCGCAAGGACGCCCTTCTTCCTCCAACGAGCAGCCAGCGCACCATCTTTTTCTCTCTCTCGCTGCCAGCAAAGCCTGCCGCAGAGCGCATGCACAGTGGCCTCGACACCGCCCAGCTAGCGCTCTCTCCCTTGACTCCCTTCACTGCTTCCCGTGCTCTCTCTCTTTCTCTCTCGCGCGACCGAGCAGCAGCCGCCCGTGGAGCGCTGCCGCCGAGCTCTTCCTCCCGGCCATCTCCCACAGCGAGCGCGGGCACCGTACTCACCCCAAGCCCCACTGCCCCTTTTTCCCCTCCATCCATTCTTCGAGCTGCCGGATTTTGAAAGTTTCCCCATTTCCGAGCTTTGAGGCCGCCGGCCTAATCCCGGCCAAATCCGTAGCGTTCGGTGAGCACCTCCCTTTTTCCTCTCGGACCTGGCCTCCTAGCTCCCTGATGCACTCCCAGGACTCTCATTTCAAGAGGATTGTGGTTCGTTGTGCCCAGATTGGAAGCCCTTCCGCCGCCGGTCATTGGAACCGACGCACCTCGACAGTGGCGAGTGCCTTCCAGCCATCCCTGACGATGACAACCTCATTGCCGAGCATCTCTAAGTTCTGGTGAAGCTCTACAGCAGCTTTTCCAATTTTTCGTTGACCGGGGCGCTGCCTCGAACTCGCTGAACCTTGCGTCGCGCCGCCGGCTGTCGTCGACCAATTTCCGGTGAGATTTGGCCTTTGGCGACCCCTCCACGGTGTCCCCCTCACCGCGGGGATTATTTTGATGCTTTCTCCGAGGTACGCTGCCGCCAGGACGGCTGGCCAGCTAGTGGGGAGGGGGGGGGGGGGGGGGGGGGGGGGGGGGGGGGGGGGGGGGGGGGGGGGGGGGGGCGGGGATCCCATGCACCCAGCTGTGTAGCCACCAGTGTGGCCCACTCTGCGGGCCGCCACATGGCCCCGTGTCGGGTTGATTTTATTCAACTCCGGAAAATTCTTTTTATTGCTCAAAAATTCGATAAAACTTATAAAATTCACAAGAAATTCATACTAGCTCAGAAAAATATGAAACAATTTTTTTAGACTTCTAAATTCATAAAATATTTACTAAAAATAATAAATAAAAATAACTAATTGTTTTTGTTAAGATTAATTACAGAAATTGGTTAATGTATGTTTAATTCTTAATTAATTATGTGTGCACTTTAAATTATTAAAAATTTACTTAATTGTCCCTTAGGGTATCAAAGAACATTATAAAAATGTCTTAGGCTAATTTCTTCAGTAATTGTTTTATAATGAATTTGTCTCTGTTTTCTATATAATTAATTTATAGTAATTAGAATATTTGCTAATAATTAACCAAATTTGGTTCTCAATTTTATTTACAGAATCTTGATCTATAAAAATTGGTTAGAGTCCAAAAAACATTATTGAGTAGTATTAAATTAGTTTGTCTAACCAAATTAAATGAATTGCTTTATTAATTAACTAATTCATTTTTTACTAATTTGGTTATTTTACTTAAGGTAGTTAATTAAGCGCTATTGATATTTTTACCCTACTGGTTTCAAATGATTAACTACATAAAAATATAGTATTCACTCCCTTTAGTAATAGGAAAGGTTACAAATAAAATTGTTTTGCTATTTTCTTTTGTCATGGCATTGCATAGCATGCATATTTATTTTTTCGTTGTTTCATTGTTTAGTGAACAACGTACTCGAGAGTGACGTGGGTGCTGCAGAGGGTGAAGCACCTGTGGGTAGTTTTGCTGAGGAGACTTCAACATCGCAAGGCAAGCATCATACATGTTTATCCTTATTTTATATAAATTATAAAATGAATGAGTGTTTTATTATTGCATTTGTCGGGCAATAGGATAAGTGTGGTTATGTTGGAATCTAATTATTACCTCCTCCTTGGAGTCTTAGATTTATAAGTGGAGTTGGTAGTTCTTAGATTCGGTATGTCTTGCTTAGCCATGCCCGGTAGAAGTCGAATCTGTGGAAGGTCACCACCTTTTCGCGGGTATAGGATCTTTATTTTAACTTGTTACTTATATGGTTGGTCTAAACGAGAATGATGAATTGGAGACCGGACAGGAAAGTATAGGTTGGCAGTAGGAAAGGAGTCCTATGTGCAGTAGCCTTGTCTGTGTCAGTTAAGGACTGGCCATTGTTAATTGTTGGCCTAAGCATTTTTCGTTCATACCACATATCGAATATAATGGTAAGACAAGTCGAATATCTTATTTGCATACCAATGTTTGACCCATGACGGTATGTCTTGACTGACACGCACGAGTGATCGCTGGGCTCCCATGAGACACGGGACCGGTCCTCTCTGACATGTCATTGTCCAACCGTTCGGGAATGGATGAGAGAAAGGTTGACATGAGTACTCTCTTATGCGACGTCATGAGTTGCATAAGCTGGATGGTCCTCAAGTCGTGTGGGTACAGTTGAACTCCCCTGCAGGGTGTATAATCAGTTTGAATCGCCGTGGTCTTGGTTATGACCAAGCCTAGTGTCCATTGATTTTCATCATAGTTAACAACTTCACTTCTTTAATAACTGATAGTAAAGTTGTGGGATATATTAGAGATGTATTGTTGACACATCTCTTATTACGATTTTGTAAAATTATTTAATTGCTTGGGTTAGTAATTAGTTGCCCATAAGTCTTTACTTTATGCTTCGCTTTAAATTATTAATATTTACTGCTTTTTTGCAATTAAGTCTTATTTCATTATTATCTTTGCTAATGCCTTATTCATGATCTTTGGAGTCGGGATGTACATCCCATGAGTAAGTCTTGCTGAGTACCTTCGTACTCACGTTTGCAATGCTGAAGTTTTGCAGGTGAAGATGATTTGGTTTTTGGCTATTTCTTCCCTGCCGATGTTGGCGAAGGAGATGAATAGTTTGTGTTCTTCCTTTGCATGATGGTGGTGTTCGTGGGCTGAGCACACTGTCTTTTAGTTTGTTTTAAAATGTTTTTCGCTGTGTAGTACTCTCCATCATGTAGAACCTAAATAAAAACTTAGTATTTGTTTAATTATGTTTTAAGAAGTTTGAGAGCTAAAACTTCAACCCTACTGCTCTCATTCTTGTTCCAATTATAAACTTTTACTTAAGGTTTGTAATAACTTATATATATGTATGTGGGATCCCTATGTGATGTGTACAACGTTGAATACCGATATGCTATTGTCCTGAGCAGTGTTTGAGAAGCATATCGGGGGACTACCGGGGTTGATTTCTCATTAGTTGAATGGAGCTTGAGTTCGGTTTGAATATCAAGCTAATTCAATTAATTGGAACTCAACTTGGACGGTTCCTCACACTCAATCTGGAGATGCTCGAGTCAGATCCTCTCCTCAAACTTGGTCCTCTCTCGGCGTATCCGCTCATCCTGCTCCGCTCGATATCTCCTCTGCTCTGCCTGCTCTGTCAGAATAGCGTCCAACCTAGCAGCAAGTGCAGGGTCAAGTGTGGCTCGAGAGGTCAGAGTATCGGCCTGATCTGGAGCCTCAGTGCTCCGAGCTCCTGGCTGTGCTCCCTCCGAAGCCTCGGTCTCAACCTCCTTCGGGGTTGTGGTCTCCTCTCCTACAGGGGTGCTCTGTGAAGCTGACACTCTAAGAACCCTAGAGTCGGATGGCTCCACTGGACTGAAGGACATGGTAATCTCTGGCAATGTTGAATACTCCCCCTCAGTCATCACACCGGCTCTCCTCAGCATTAGACAAATGTAGGGGGCAAAAGGTAATTGACGTGCTCCAATCCCCTCATAGATCACATCCTCCATCTAAGCTAACAACAGATCTATCAAGTCAAAATCCTCATGCCTCAGCAGAAAACATAGCAGCCACTGGTGTAGAATAATCACACGCTCTCTGTAGCTAGCCCATCGCGCAATAGACTTCCCAAGCATTCCTCTCAATACACGCGCCTCGTGAGTCAAGTGTAGAGGGTGCCTCGAGTTGTGCTCCCCATTTGGTGGCAGAAAAGCAATACTCATTCTGTCATCACTCGGCTCCATCCCTTCAAATGGTCTGAAAGGTGGTGAGAAATCCGAATGGGCTAGTGTGTGGATCCAAGTCTCTGAAGAAATGAACTCAAGAGCTGTCAAGACGTTGGTCCTCTCTAATCTGTGTGGTTCCCCTCGATACATAAATCAAAAGTATGAGCAGTCTGGGGAGATCCACAGTGAGGCATAGAACTCTAGCACAATCTCCTCACTATACCTCAAGGGCTAGGTGATTAACTCTAACAATCCTGAAAGATAAGATATGTGCTCCTCTATGTCAACCCTAGCTCCTCTGCTCAATGCCTCTAAAGAACAGTGGCAGTGTGCAGCAAACACTGAGCTCTTGCCCGTAGTGGCAAGCTGCCTCCTGTAGCCTCAAATATACTCCGCTGGAGAACTGTTCAAAACTGACCAGCATCTGCATATCTGCCAGCGGGGACCCAAGCAGTGAAGTCAACTCTCCTCTTGGCCTTGATGGCCGAGCCCTTCAGCTTCAGCAAATCAATCTCAACCTCAGCAATCCTGCCCATGGCCCATCGAGCTCTCTCGGCTCTGGCAGTGCACACCTTGCAGTCTCCAGTCCTCTGATGAGGGAACCTCTGTGTCCTCTGCTGTGAACTCCTTTGGGCTGTCTTTCCCTCTGCGGTTCTTGATTGCCTACTGGCAGGAGCTCTCCGCGGCTGCACTTCTGCTACAAGAGGAGTGGTCGCCACTCTCTGACGAGTCAACCACCTCAGCTCCCCCTGGGTCTCTGATCCTCCTATCCCCAAAGCACGTAACCTCCTATGTGGAGGTACATCCATATCTGCAGCTGCTGCTAGTGCACGGTCCCACTCAGAGTCACCTATCCTTTGCTTCTTCTTCCTCTCCTATGTGGCTGCCTTGCCCTTCCTCTTCTCAGAAGATTGTCTCTACCTGTCCATTCTGTCAACTGTCACTGAAAGATCAACTGCTAGAACCACTGACCAGCTAACTCAACAAGATAGGATTAAGAGCTTGGCTCTTAACCTGTCCAAAAACTTCTGGACTGCCACAGAAACCACTGAATCCTGCCTCTATCCTCTGACCTGATCCATTGTCCTACTGTCACTGCACCACATAGGAATAAAATATAGGTTGTAAGCACAAAAAGTGAGCTACTCGAAATAATGTCCTAGTGGTAGAATTAAAGACATATCACTAATCAATTAAAGAAAATGAGCACCACAGTGATATTGATAGACTAATGTTACAATTCAAATAATAGCAATGCATCAAAATTGTGACACTAGCGACAGGAGACTCAATGCCATATTAAAATATGCAAGAGATGACCTCAATGTGGCACTAAGTACAGAAATTTGTCAACTAATCACGTCAATTGGCAATAAAAGGTGAGACCTTTAAGCAAATTATACCAATTTTCATAATTAATTAACAAACAAGGCATGCGGGGCATTTTTGATGAAATGGAAGTGATAGAACAAAATACCTTGGGAATAGAGCTGAAAACCGCCGAAGAACTCGCCGGAAAGACGACCGATCACCTCCAAAGCTAAAACCCTCAAAGGGTTTTGGTGGAACGTGGGTGACAGCAAAGAGAGCACGGTGAGGTGGAGCTAGCAAGGTCGTCGCACACTGGATTGAAGAGGCTGCGTGAAGCAAGCCAGTGGTGAGGCAGCGCGGTGGCGGAGCTTGGGCGGCGGCGCTTGGCTAGGGCACACGAGCAGTGGGCGTGCGCAAGAATGGTGAGGCAGAGCGGTGCGAAGCACGGCAAAACGCAGGCGCGGCGAGGCGGCAAGGGTACGACAGCGACCGAAGGTGGCGGCGCTAGGGCGCGGAGCGCAGCGAGCTACAGCGGCAAATGGCGGTCGGCGATGAACAAAGGACTCGCACGATTTTTGGAATGACGAGTAAAAACACGTGCGGTTAGGTCATAAAAATAATCAACGGCCGGGTTTGATCACAAAGAAAATCGATGGCCGGGATTTCGCCAATCAACATAGTCACCGAACTATCCGGTCCCCATAATTTGTCCGGTGACTCCAAAATGCCAGACTGTCCGGTGTTTGTTGAGAGCCGATTCCAGAGAAGCAACCGCTTCATCTTTCAATCACCGCATTGTCCGATGAACCTGACGAAATATCTGGTGACTGTCTGAATCTGCAGTTCACTCGGTTCAAAAGATACAATCACTGGACTGTCCGATGATCTCAAGAAATTGCAGAACCAAAGAATTCTTCTAGACTTCAAGTGTCCTCACCAGAGAACCAAATAAACATCACACTTGTCTAGAAAGGGAACTCTCAAACACTCCTTTGCAAATAGATAACTCTCGAAGAGTTTAGCATTTTTGCAAATTGCAATCAAATCGAGCGATAAAAACCAAAGCGAGAAGGAGGTTCAAAAAAAATGTATGAACCCTTGTGCTGGTCAGCCCCGCCCACTGCAACGCATCGGTGCGATGCAGCAGTGGCAGCAGCGCCGCCTTCTCGGCATTTGTGGCGTCCGCGCCCCAAGTGTCCAACTGCACGGCGGGCTAGTCGTGGAACAGTGGCAGTCCAGGGGCGACGTTATCGATGTAGAACAAATCTTCGTGCCACCCCTTCAGTGGAGTCTTGAGGTGGAGCTTGATGTACTCCTTGGCCAGTGTGCCGCGGTGCGTGATCCCGGTGCATCCCACACTCCACATCACGTTGCCCTCCAATTGCGGCTGATGCTGTAGTAGAGAAGCAGCCCGCGGAAGAAGTCCGAGCCAGGTAGCAAAAGCACGCGCTCGATAAAATCGGTGAAGACCACCACCTCCTCGGCGTTCGGCGATGGCTCAAGGATGCCGCCCGTCGGGCACTTGACAATGTCGTACGGCTGGAGCAAGCCGCACGCGACTAGGAACTCGAGGATATCCACATGGGCACAGGACCTCTTCCAACTGGAGGCCATGACAACAACGATGATGAAGAAGATGAAGATGACAAACGAGGAGCAGACACAAGCACGAGCGCAAGCGAGGTAATGACGACGGCGGCAAGCTCGAGCGCCAGGGCAAGGAGAAGGTGGAAGCACGAGGAAGACGAAGACTCCACAACGGATGAAATGGATTTTGAAATCTGTCCCGCGCTCTCTTTTGTAAACCGGGAGGAAATGCGGTTTCCATTCCCATGCATGATCTCCACGACACAATAGCGTATTCGATGCGTCATGATGGGAGCCCGAGCCCGAGAGCACCCACGATCTTTGCACCTCGCCCACAGACGGGTGGGCCGGTGCCCCTCCTCGATGCCTCCGATGACGGAGGTGACGTTTGCGCTACTGTACACACCTGCGAGCGCATTTATTGACCAGCCAGCGCCAGTTGGACAAGACATCCAAGTGGACGTCGCGAGACTCTATGATCGCCAGGATCCTTACCGACGTCCGTTACTAACACCGCGGGTTTGAACCCCACGGATCCAGGCAAACAAGAGTTGACCGCCAAATCGATTGGCCCGACCCCTGCCCGGAAAGCCGACACGGCCAGTCCACCTAGCCCAACCTAGGCGCGATGCTAATCACGAGATACGGCTAGTCCAACCGGCATAATCTAGGCATCTACATTGAGATTCTACCGACAACAGAAGTTGGTTATGGCCACCCTCCATGGTCAAGAATTTCCCTATCAAGCGTTTAACCCCTCACCAACCCTTTAAATTGCTCGGGGGCTACGCCCTACAAACACGCTCATGCGCACCAGCAGGATTCCTATATGCGAAGAACGAAGACTAAACCCCCGACTGACCCTTCAGACGTGCTTGCGCACATTCGCAAGATCAACTGTTGAAGACCGACGACCAAACGAAGGGTTAAACCTGACCGACCCTTCGAATCGCCCAGGGGCTCGAGGGCTACGCCCTACGGGCGCGCTTGCGCCCCCCCCCCCCCCCCCCCGGAAGATCAACTACCAAGGAGTATCAAGTGTCAGCCTCGCACCGCCTCAACGAAGACTGCAAACGGCGCAGTACTCAAGGGCTACTGTTGGGATCATGTGCTCTGGGTACCTTGGTACCCAGCATAAATACGAAAGCCCAGCTATGGATGGCGGCCCACGGCACAGCTCACGGCCCATGAAGGACTTCATCGCATCAAGACATGAAGGAACGACCTGACCCCTTGGGGTCAGAACCGCCTAAAGACATCGCCTGGTTCCCGATGTTCAGGCTCACCTAAGGACACTGGCCCAACCACACGAGGGTCGGGACCGAACGATGACAAAATCCGGCCGACCCCTCGGCGGGTCGGCTTACCGACTCAACGGTTAACTTTTGACAAGCGCAAAGATTTCTGACAACGTACAGCAGGAGGTAAAGCAACTCGACAGGGTGGTAAAGCAACACGACAAGGCAGCAAAGTTGCTCAGAAGGAAGTAAAGCTGCCCGACGGGCGGTAAAGCCAAATGATAAAACAACCTTTTGTCCCTCGTCGTTGGACAAAGGACAATCGAAAGACATCGGCCAACTGCTCCAGCGCCAGCGGGCACCAGAGGATCAACCTCGCAGAAGACCACGGCCCCACCCGTAGGGGCCGCCCAGTTTCGTAGGCACCAAGCCTTATAACCCGGATCGACCCCTATATATAAAGGGGTACCGGGGGCCATAGACGGATGAGTAGGCAAGTAAGATTGATAGGTTCGACTCATTTTCACATACGCGCGCTAGGGTTCTTGCTCGAGCAAGTGCCCTTCCGCTATTCTAATCCTGTCACGAGTTTATACGACAAACCCACTCTCTCCCTGGACATAAGGTATTACACCCACATGGTGGCCCGAACCAGGTTAATCATTGAGTCTTCCGTAGAATAGGCCATATAGATACGGAGAGCATACCAAATCCCTCTTTGATTACTTAAATTATACTGTGCCGTTGATCAGAACATCGACACTTAGAAATAAATAAATAAATAAATAAATATATATATATATGAAGCTGCTATTCTTCACCCAGGGTGAAGAATAGCTTATTCTTCACCCGAACCCGAGTGCGCGCCTCCGACCGCACACAACCACGCGCACCCCGCACCCGACCCCGCGCCGCGCCCCCGCGCTCCTCCACCGCCCCGCTCCGACGGTGCCCCCACCACCTCCGCTGCCGCCCATTGCCGCCATCGCTCGTCG
>BCLG01000004.1:503137-528817 GCA_001602295.1 Zoysia matrella | reverse complement strand
CGGCGTTGCGCTAAATTCTCGACGCGCGACACCCTCGCCCTGACACCGCCCACCGCGGCCGGCGCAGCCCCATCTTCACCGCGCCCCCTACCATCGGCCTACCTTCCTCTATTTTTCTATGTCCGGAGGCAGAATGGAGGAACTCTGGAATACAAATCCACGCAGCTACACCTGTGCGTACCACCGTGTTGCAACCCTCAACCAGCTTCTTGTCGTTTGGCCTGAACCGCCTCACGTGATCTAAACCTACACATACAGTGATACTTTTATGTTGAAGTATAAGTAAATTATTTATTTTTTCCATCAAATTAAATTTTTAAATATAACTGATTGATGCACAGTAGCTCAATAAATACTTTAACACAACAAAGCGTGAACACGCACTGTTTTATATCAATGGTTGAAAACAAAGATACTTCCACAATTTTAAAAAGTTGTCACTCTAGGCATGAATCAAGTGTATCTATGTCTGAATACTATTTTTCCAATATTGTTCGTGTAACAACATACTCCCTCCGTTCTTTAATGATGTCGTCGTTGACTTTTAAATTCAACCTTGATCATTCGTCTTTTTCAAAAAAAATTGATAAATTTTATATATTTTGATATAATTTGATTTATCATTAGAGTTATTTGAATCACAACTTAAAATTTTACACATTGGAGAAATTTTTTTTAATAAAACGAATGGTTAAAGTTGAATTTAAAAATCAACAGCGACGTCATTAAAGAACAACGGAGGGAGTAAGAGTTTTGTTTTTATTACCAAGAAGAGGCCGGCCGGGAGCCAAGTTAAAAATCAGACATAATTATACGTTCACGTACAATCCGAGGTTGGCATAAAGCGCGCTTCACAAATATCGATCTGTAGCCCTGTTAGGAGATCGATCTTGACAGTCAGCTAATCACGGAACGATAACATATTTAAATTGCTCGAGATATGATCTGTATATCCTGCATGCCTGCTTCGCTGTACTCGTACTCTTAATAGTTGATTATTGGCCCTTTTCGTAGATCTCATGACGTATCGCAATCTACAGATCGTAGGACATGTACACTGAGATCTGGCTTAATTTGGAGTAATTAGGATTTGGAAGTAGCTTTTGTAACGTGGATTTCAAATGTCACTGTACAGGAGACAGAGCTAGCTCCTGTGGTTTTGCCAGGAAGAAGATCAGCAGCTTAATATTAGAGTAGCAGGTAGTCCTGCCACCTCGTGGGGTAGCACAGTACTCGCGAACAAAAGATAAGGCGCCATGGCTCAGGCGTTGAAAAGCTCGGACGTTAGCGATAAGGGAGACTAAGAGAGCTTTAAGCCTGCATGCCACCTGGTGCTTAATTAGCCGGCACATACGGCTGTTTAGTGTTATCTTAGTGGTTGTCATTGTCCGCGAAGAACGTGACTGAGTATGAAATTATGGTTGTACATGTGTTGTCATTCAAGGGAAGTGAATGGCACGCAATCAAAAGTGCGATCAAATTTTGGTCCCGGTTAGTTGGCTCACTGTGTTGCACTTACTGTTTTTGTGAATGTGCATGTGTGTCATACGTGGCGCCTGTACCTGCGATTACGTCTCGGCAGGGGTTTGGGCGAGTCGATGCAATCTCCAAAATTAACCGTAGGCTTTCAGCAATGGAAATGCATGTGGATACAATGGATTCATGATGGTAATTAACCGGAGGCTTGCAGCAAAACCGTGCAACTTTCTTCCGTGAACTCGATCGACACGTAGGCACTCCTAGAACACATGCATATGAACTTTTCACGGGCAGGAAGTGCACTCTTGTACGCTTTCGGCTATTGCACCGTAGAAATGTAGGCTGTGGCGCTGCTTTATCAATTTGATTACGTGTGCAAATCAGCAGAAAGATTTGCTCTATTTCTAAATTGATGTCGTTATTAACTTTTAGGTCTGCTAAGCACAGTGGAATTTGTTAAAAAAGCAACTTATTTTTCCAGTTGGTAAAAATCATCTAAAAAATAATTTGATTTTTTATTCATTTTAATAAGCTGCTAGATTAATAAACTGTTAAATAAGTTTTGTTTGACACAATTTCTGTTTATTTTATAAATAAGCTGAAAATAAGCTGTGCCAAACAGAACTCTAACTTCATCTTGATTTGACCACTCGTCTTTTTAAAAAACTTAGTTCAAATATAAAAAATTATAAGTTGTGTTTCAAATACTATTGATGATAAAGCAAATTACAATAAAATCTATAAATTTATCATTTTTAATAAGACAAATAGTCGAAGCTGGTATTAGAAGTGAACGGCGACATCGAATTGATAGATTATTCCTAAAACTGATAAGTTGGGTCCCCAAACTGTGATTGATGTTTGACCAAGCCCGGTGCACATTCTGGATTCAAAATCCTGAAAACTAACTTTTCATGTACAATGAATCCGAGGTAGGCACAAAGCGCATGCGATTTTTTATTTTTTTTATTTACGACCAAACTAATCACCATCTTTTTTTTTTGCGATGGAAACTAATCACCATCATTGTCTAGTCATCTCGTGATAACATACTTAAACTACCGGAGATACGTACGATCAAAAAGATCTCGGAGGCCAGCTGCTTTATAGTGACCGAAGAATTTTGCGTGACATGTGCAGGTCTAGCTATTACTAGTAAATTATGATTTGGAAGAAGTAGTTTGTCCAAAAGGGGAACTAAGTATGCAATATATTGAGATTTTTCTCTATTAAAAAGATTAAATCGAGGTAAAAGGCAAAATAAACTTGGATTGGAAGGTGACAGGGATAAGAAAACTTGTACTAGCTCTAAATGGTTCGTGGACCATGGTGTTATGAATATGAGCTACATGATACTGTTTATTATTAGTTTGTCTATATTATGAACAGGAAGAGTGCTCTAAATTGGAAAAAAAATTGTGAAAGTAAATTACAAAGTATATTTAACTCCTGGGTGTAAATATTACTCCTACATTAAAAAAACAATTTTGGTATGCGTACATATCGACTGAGCGCACGCATAATTTTAAGTCCATGTACAATCCGAGGTAGGTACAAAGTGCAAATACACGATGTAATTTACGAAAATTTGGGTCAGTCAGACTGCTAGCTAGCAGATCACTTCGTCAGCTAATCATCGCACGATAACCTAGTTAAATCCCCAGAGATGCGCTCAAAAGATCTTGGAGGCCAGCTGCTACATGGTTGAAGAGTTATCAAATCCAATCCCTGCTTACGTGGATATCTAATGCATTAGGTATGTCTCTCTTATTAACACTGTTGATTTTTAACATCAACTTTGACTACTTGTTTTATTAAAAAAATTATTTTTAATATATAAAATTATTAGTTATGATCTAAAATTCACTAATGATAAATCAAATAAAAACAAATATTTATATATTTGAATAAATTTTTTAAATAAGACGAATAGTCAAAGTTAATGTTAAAAATTAACTGTGTCAATATTTTAAAACCGAAGAGAGTATGTGATACGGCACGCGCACAGGTCTAGCTAGTTAATCATTATAATTAGGATTTGATACATGCTTTTGCAAAGTGGAAAGGTCGTAGGCAATTTGTCCAGTGACAGGAGACAAGCGAACGTGATCAATGTAAAATTTAAGTTTTATGGTGCTTTATTGTAGAAGATCACTTTTAATTAAGTTGCTCCTTTTTACCAATTATTCTCTCTGGTTTTAAAATATTAACACTATTAGTTTTTAATATCAACTTTAATTATTTATTTTATTCAAACGATACCTTAACTATGTTATAAACACAGCAACTCTAAGAAAGGAAGTTTTGTTCAGATGGCGTCGACTATTTACGATGTTCTGACAATAAACCTAGCTTAGATAAAAGAATATGTGATATAGTGACTTGATGTTTATACACCAAAACCACACAATATCAAAGAGTTTGGGAGACAAATTAGTTGAGCAATTAAATGTGGTATTTTAACATTAATGGATCTTAATTATTTAATTTGGAGCACAAATCGAGTCATTATACTAGATAAGAAGATGATTAGCTGTAAAGTGTCTTAGAAAAATATTAGTATTTCCCCCTGCTGCCACATAGACAGGCATATCTGCCAGCAGAGAGAATCGAAAGGGACAATAGGGGAGGGATAGTAGGAAAACTGGAAAAGTTTGGTTGACCTATAAGTGCTCATGCATTCAGCTACCACGCATGTATCCCTCCGTCGTATAGAATGAATTTATTTCTAGGTTTGGTCATACTATAAGTAGTTTTTTTATCTTTGAGCAATGAGTTTTATAAATTTGATGAAATTTGAAACCATAAATTTTCTATTTCAATATTTACCATGAAAATTATTTTATAATATATAATTTGGATACCTTTTAAAGTTGATAAAAATTGTAAAAAATCAATGTTTAAAAGAAGGAATAAAACATTAAAACCATTCCTAGAAATAAACACATTCAGAAACAAAAGGAGTACTAGCTATACCTGACAGCGGGATACTGTATATGAATGCTAGGATATGTGGTGTCAGAAAGGTTGCCACTCTCTTGTGTGCAGAGACTGCTTGGACTATGTGCACGAGCTGGAGAGAATAATGTTGTTTACTCTTCGGTGATTATTGAAGGATGGCAAAATGGAAAAACTCAAGATGATTCCTTGATTCACTCCGATATTTACCTCCCGTATCGTGTTCAGAAGGGCCCAATTGACAAGATTATGTTGAGTTGCTACACGTGCATTTGGTTACTCCATCGGGCTCCAATGCTTATTGGGCTGCATGGGTGAACAATCGTGGACTGATTTGTGGGTGCTATGGCCTTGTAAGGATGAAAAATGTGACGGTAGCTACTGTGCTAGCTAAGCACACGGGCACTGAACATCTCCTTTCAAAGATCTTTAACAGATGATAATCTATTGAAGTGGTACGAGGTAGTTGGAAAATTTGCATTAGTCAATCTAGATGAGGGCAAAGACATCGTTAAGTTGGATTAAAATGAGAATGCAATATTTTCCATAAGCTCTATTTACTTAGCTTTAATCCAATATGAATAGTCCCAAACAAAAGCCCACTTTGGCAAATTAGAGTACCTTTGAAAATTAAGATATTTCTTTGGTATCTCTAGAGAGGTGTATTCCTAGCTAAGAATAATCTTGCAAAACGAAATTGGAAAGGAAATACTAAGTGTTGTTTTGTAGTATGCGGAGGAATCTATACAATACTTTTTTTTTATTGCCACTTCTATAGATTCATTTGAAACACTGTAAGAATCACATTTGAAATTCAACCACCAATAATACCTATCATACATTTAACTCCTGGCTCCATGGTGTACCACCAAAAGTCAAGAAGCGCGCAGATCTTAGTAGGTGCTGCTGCCATTTGTTAGGCATTTTGGTTGAATAAAAATGATACAGTGTTCAATAATTCTAAACCTAAATCTCTTTTGCATGTGATTATTCGGGCAACTCACTGGATTTGTTGCTGGCCCTTCATAAAAAGGGGAAAAGGCAAACTTGAAGCTTGGCTGCAAATTATGGGAAACCGTCCTCATGGCATTGTTTATGAATATTGGCTGAGATAGAATCGAATTTTGATTTGATCAATTTCCTATGTCTTGAGTCTTTGTTTTCAGAACTTTAAAAACATTGTTTGGGTAGTTTGAGCCTAAGTGCTTTTTGTAATAATAGGCTTTGTACACTCCCTCGGGGGTGTGGTGGCCGGCGTCCATATGTGGATACTGATGTGGACAGCGTCCAGGTGGATACTGATGTTTGAGTTAGGACAGGGGGGGGGGGGGGGGGGGGGATTAAGAAGAAGAAAAAAGCAGTACAGAGTCCATTTTGAATCCTATAACAATCTTTTGAAGACCGAGAAAGTATGTAGGTATGGAGATTATTTCCAGCTAGGGTTGGTGACGGTGTGGGTTTGTGGTGAGCAGAGGGAAAACCTGACCCTGTCTTGAGAGGCCTCGGGTGTCCCGTCTTAACAGACAAGTTTACACTTACTTGATTCTGACACAATTTTCTTGGTACAATTTCTGCTACAACAATATATATTTTCCCTTACAAATGTAAATTAATTTACCACAATTGTTTCATCAATTACGTGTGGTAATAACTTGTATATGCGTGCGTAACATAGCCGACGATCAGAAGGCTCTCCATGTCGACTTGTCCATCCCCGGCTGCTGCTCCGGCGGTGTCGGTGCCTGCTGCTGCCGATCGCACTCCATGTCAACCTTCGCCACCGAGCTCCCAAACATGGCATGGTCACCACCGATGTTCGCCACGACGCCACTGATGTCGCGCGGCTGGCTAGAGCTGCACCCGGCGTACGGTAGCGACTTCTGCCCGAGCGGGCTCGGCGCCGCGAAGACGTTGCTGAACAACCCCGGTGCCGTGGCCCAGGGGAGCATGGCAGCGGTGGCCGCCGCCACGGCGCCCTGGTTTGCCGCCGCCATCCAGCTCAGGTACGCGTTCATGTCCATCCTGTGGCCGAAGCCCTCGCCAGGTGAGCTGGACGACGTGTGCATTGAGGCCGGCGTGAGGCTGCCGAGGATCGAGGAGACGTCCAGCTCGCCGAGCTCGCCGAGGGATTGATTGCCGTCGTGGCATGGGGAGCCCATGGTAGGGCTGTCCGTTGGCGGCCTCATCTTGATGATCTGGCACTTCTTGAACACCCTACACACCACCCATTCCTCCTATAGGAAACAGAAAAATCCAAAGAAAAATTTACAATGCTGGAATTATGTAAATATTTCTCAAGCCTAAACTTAAGTTGCAACATGGGCTGATTAAATGTCTGTGCTACTCCGTACCTTGTTGGGATTGTACGGGAACTTGTTCTGGAGCCTGTACTCATGCATGACCCAACTAGTCTTCTCGCCCTTGGGAGCTCTGCCCCTGTAGAAGACTAGGGTTTTCTTCATGCCCACGAGCATGCCGCAGTGGAAGATCTCCTTGTCCTTGCCGGTGGTCTTCCAGTAGCCGGAGTCAGTGGCACGGTTCGTGCGGATACCAGTCGGGTACTTGCGGTCACGCATGCTGAAGAAGTACCACTCTTTCTCCCCCATGCTAGCTTTGCCTGCACATTCAGCTTCGATTATCTTAGCATTGTGATGAAGGAACTGTGAAAAAGATAAAACATGAATTCTCTTGATCGATGAGATACGTGCTGGATACCAAGTCAGTGCACTATCTGTTCACTGTTGTCTAATGTCTATGGGTGTGTTTGTCAGCTGAGGTTGCAGCTGTAGCTGCCGGCCACTGCTGTTCCTGCAGCTGCCTCCGCACCCTCAACTGCCCAACAGGCCTCATGTTAGTAGCGTTTATTCGTAAATGCGATTCTTTTTTTCTTGGTGCAAAGTGCAAACTATAAGTACGGTTGTTGCGATTCTCACCAAAGCATTGGAAAGGAGAGAATGTCCTAAACTTAGAGCGGATATTTGCTTAGAAAGATGCTATGAAAGCAATGTGTTTAGGACATTCTTTCGAACTGCGTGCAAGACCTTAATTTCGAACCAATTCCAGTATCCTTAATTTCGAACAACCAGGCAGGCTTTATTATCAACTGGACCTTTGGGCTGTTGTTTGAGATGCTGCCACTGGCGAAGCCACGTTGATCCTCCCGAGTGCACCAGCACCAGGGTAGGAACGGAAATTTCCCTTACGTTGTTTATTTTGACAAGCTAAAATGAGTAATTTTCTTGCAAATTATACTGTTGTGCAGCACCAACAATTCCTTAGCTAGCTTCGCCGCTGTCACGCTGCTATGCAATGTGTGCGTTCGTGTACGTGGGACAAGGAACAAATCGCCCAGTGCGTTGAGGAATCCATGGTATTAGCAATTACAGTACTTACTGGGGAGGTCCCATGGCTCGCACTTGTTGAGGTCGACGTCGGCGATGGCTCGGGTGGTGAAGGCGAAGTCGGAGACCTTGCGGGTGAGGTAGTAGGTGACGAGCTCCTCGTCCGTCGGGTGGAACCGGAACCCCGGCGGAAGGCCCTCCTCCATGGCAACTCAGGCGAAGTGCCCGCTAGCTCCTGAGTGTCACTCTCCCCTGACCTATCTCTCCTTTCTTGCTATGGACGCTCACTGCAGACTGTGAGTGAGCACACACAGTCTGCAGCTGGCGGCAATGGCGGCGGCCCTCGCTTCCGGCAATGGCGCGTATATATACCGGGAGAGCAAGAAACGCACACGCACACAGGCACAGAATCTACAAAAAGGCCAATCGGGGTCTAGAGCGTGCGTGCACATGTGTGCGTGAAGGCAGGGCAACGGAGTAAATAACTAATCTCGCCGCACGTTCCTCCTCCTCACGATCACCCTCCTCGATCGTCTTCTAGAGCCGGTTCCCGGGGTCTCACCAACCGTGACCCGAGAAAACGACGGCAAGGGTTTTCGGCGACGGCGACGACGGGGGCGGGGGAGAAATAAAGCGGCGGTCGAGAGAAGCATCGATCGAAGGCTCACGCCGGTGCGAGCAGGTGGGGTTTCCAGCCAACTCCAACCACCCCTCACCCACCGGCACGGCGGATAACGGACGTATTATAATCGACACAGCTTGCACACTACTAACCACACGTATTATAATCGACCGGATGGGGACGTCGTGCAATCAGACGGGAGCTTGCCTTTCTGATCGATCGTTCGTACTGAAAATGTACTGAAAGGGAGAAATTTTTACGGCCCTTTGCTTGGAGTGACCAGTTCAGCACGTCCCGATCACAGCTGCCACAGTGCCGGTGCCTAGAACATTTTGGTAGGGGAAAAGGGAATGGCTGCGCAGTTTCTGAACCGCGTAAACTTAATTTGCCGACGCCTGATTCCACCAATCTAGCACGAAGGAGCCAGCAGTGCTTGATCATCTTTCTGCCGGGTCGGGTCGGGTCACGCGTCCGAAAATGACACGGTGCGGCTGCACGTGATTTGGTTGGTGCAGACTTGATCTGTTACAGTACTGACTCTGAAATCTTGGTCGCGAGCAGATTTGATTTTAGCGGGCGCTTGCTCCCCGCTACCTCACGCCCACTGGCCGGATTAAGAATGTGGGATCGATGCAATTAGTGAGGCGGAACCAATCAGCGAGAACCCGCGTGTTGCTGAATCTTCTTAATATGCTGTTGTTTAACCCCGTACGTGGCCATGAAGCACGTACGTTCGTTCGTTAGGGTCGTACAACGGGTTTGACAAAAGTAGCTAAAAGTGTAGTAGTAAACAACGCCACTTAGGTTTGGGCACAGTATATGTGACGATTCAGCATGTTTTTTTTGCGAGTCTTCTGAAAATGTTGCCAGTGTAATAATTGAATTGCGATGGCAAATATGGGTTAGCTTCTTGTTGGTTCAACCCTTTAATTATTTTGAATTTGTTCTCTAACTTTGTTTATTCTAATTTAACATTTTTTATATCTTCTCTGCTATCTAAACGGCACGCGCGGTTTCTCCGCGTGTGATTGGCTGGTTGTTTCTAACCGTTGAGAATGTTAACAAACGTCGAAGATCAAGCCACTTAATCACTGGTTCGTCCGTTCGCTCTAATCGCCGCAGATCCACGCTTCTGGCAGGTGGCGGATGAGTTGGTGCTCCAGTCCTTGGTCTCACTCTGAGCTCGCGCTGCTCCTCTCTGCGGCCTCCGCACCACGCTCGCAGCCGTCTCGAAGATCTCTGTCGCGCCTCCCTCCTCCCCAGCAGCGCCCGACCTGAGCTGACATCAGTTTACAAGTTCATCGCCTCATCTTCCTCCCCTCCGACGTTCTTCGAGTCAGCACCCAACATCCTTGCCCGTCTCCCATCTTGCCGCTAGCTTAACATCCACAGCTCCACGTGTTCTCCCATGATCCCGTCCGTCCTCTGCCGTGCCGACATCTTTGTCGCAGGGCTCAACGTTGCCATTAGTCTCATCCAGTTTCGGGACCTCCTCCCGGCAACGATGAGCGTTCTCACCTAGCTAGCCCCTAAATTGCGGGAGGCCTGGAGATGAAATTGCGGGAGCCCCTAATTGCCTGATATGTTCGCCTCCGTACTGCTATTCCGCAAATACATTTTTTTTTAATATTAGACAAAACTGAAGCAATAAGTTCATCGTCAATCCTGTATCTCAATCTGACTCTTTGATTAAAGGAAATTTTTCTTATTTCTGTGTTTTTTTTATAAAATTAAACTGATTCTGTTAATTTTTTTTACAATTTTTTTAATGAAAATTCTGCGTTGCAAAGCAACCATAAATAACCAAAGTTGCCCCACTTTCTCGGCCTGGGATTGAGCCACGTCGCCCGTTGCGATTGTGCCACGTCGCCCCACGCCACCGTTCTCGCTCGCCCTTCCCCGCACCTCCTCGGCTGCCGCCCGTCCCCGCCTCTCCCGCGCCTCTCCCGCGCAGCTCCTGCTCCGCCGCCCCCGCGCCTCCTCGTCCGCCAGCCGCACCACCTCTCCCACGCCGCAGCCTACTTTGTCGTCCTTGCGCCTCCGCGGCCACCGCCAGCCCGGGCGCAGCCCCGCCCTTACCGCCCCTGGCTCAACTGCTCCTGCCCCGGCGAAGACCCGCGCCGCCCCTGCCTCGCCGCCTTCGCCCCTCCCTGCGCCGCCCTAGGTGCTGCTGTCCTGGCCCCCTCGTCCCTGCCCCTCGGCCGCTCCGCCTAGCCAGCTGCCTATCCTCGTCCTCGGCCACCACAACCCGCCGCCCCGCCCATATAAACAGTCAAGGTACGATCCTAGATCTACGCCGCCGTCGCAGAGCACGGAAAGGACGCCATGCTCGCAGCCTCCTCGAGCCCCACCAGGTCTTCCTCGACATGGCTGTCACGGTGAAGCTCGACGACATTGATAGCCGCATTGCCTCTTCATCGGCACCATCGTCCTGCTCCTCATCGTGCCCACCGCCACCAGCTTCAAGAAGTTGTGATAAGGAATTGTGAATTCTGGTGGTGGGGGGTTCGAATTCGATTGATTCCCCTGCCGACAAAGGTTCACCTCGGCTCTTCTGTTTTGGCGTAGGCTGTGATATCTTGGGTTGATGCATATGTAAGGATCACGATTCACCCATCCATCCCTAGGGAGATCTGTACTTGCCATTGATTTAGCTTCGTGGTGAAATAAGTTTATTGCTTGGTTGTGATTGAATACTACTGTGCTGCGCTGTTCTGCTTTGTCAATTGTGTCCCATTTAATAGGAATGCACAATTATAGAAATCAAATTAAAAAGAACAATCAACATATTCAGTCTAAATTCTGTTATTTATGATTTAGTTTTGACCTGGAAAATGAAACCGCCAGGAGAAGCTCCCAATGTTAATCCTACTTTTATTGATGAAATGGGAAAAAAAGCTAAGTTACAGTAAAAGGGAACCAGTACGAGGGAATTTTGCTATCCATATTAGCATTCATCTGTTAGCCTGATAATAACAAGTATTGAGTCATTTACTCTTTTCTCTTGCATACTAGGGGTGTAAAAGAGTGAGCCTAAGATACCCTGTAAACAGAAAGAAAATTTGATTATTGAGCTTGTACTGTCAAAATTATTACCTTTCATTGCAGGATTGCATTTTCTATGTCTATCGAACTTTCATCTACTGGACTAATCCTCGGTCAGCTGTTCCATAATTGCATGACCAATGTTCTCTGTATTTTCCTTTACCTAAAATGGTATTTTTCCCCTGGAAGATTTAATGAGCAATTTTTTATTACTTTAGAATGGCCATTCCTGTGCTGATCAAAGCTATATTGTCCTACTAACTGTTTGGAATTAGGCCGACAAGTCAGGAGAAACGCTTTTCTCCAAGATCTAAGTCGCCTTCAAAATGCAAAAGTTGGTTGATTTTCTGTCCCAAGAAAATAGGGCTTATTCTATTCTGTTTATTTTGAAATCAAGTTTTACACATTAATATGATTTGAAAATATAGTACTGAAACAATGAATGTTTCAGCCTGCTATCTAGCTAGAATCATATTAGCTACAAGGTGATTCCTTAATGTTATCACAAACAAAAACATATTGGATTTAACCTCGAAATAAGTATGAATAGTATGGCAATATTTTAGAGTATGTATAGTAATCCAACTGGTGAATACTCAATGTAATTCTGCAATCTTTGTTCTGCAATATACAGAGGGGAATTCTGCAAATGATAAAAAAAAAACTAGAAGGAGAATGGAGGGTAAATAAAAAAAATGATGGAGGTTATGCCATTTTTCTTTAAATGTTTCTTTTGAAATCATCTAACTACAGTTTCAAGGTTACTTTGTTACATGCGGCTACATACATTTCTTTGAACCTGGTTTTAATGTGGTTTTCAGATCAAAGTGATCTACTTGATTGCATTCCTGATTTACCACAACCGTGTTCCTCTTAGTTAGCAGCTCTTCTGTATAAAATTTGGGGAGATCATGGGCAAGATAGACATGGAAAAGGATGAAATAATTGCAATTGAGAGAGACAACGATCAATCGGTTGTCATCTGTATTTAGCCAAATTGTGCCATGTTTTATGGGCTAGCTGTAATATTGTTCTACAGATTAGACATGATTTGGACTTAAGAGAATTTTATCTGTCTCTGTAAAATGGACAGCTTCTAACTCTTCGTTCCCATCGACTAGACAGCTTTTTGGCTGAAAGCTATTGGCGACCAATCAGGTCCATCCATCATATTTTGAAAATGTACCTTAAATAGAATAACTTGTTACTACTTCCTATTCTGTAGCTGTGCACATGCTATTTTACTAATACTATAAATGAGGATGCTTTAAACAGGTACGCTGTCATTTTCTCAGTCAGGACAACCTTTATTAATTTGTTTTATTTATTGGAGAAAGGTAACAATCACATGGCTAATTCATTACTGCTAGAAAAGCTAAGTTTTACAGCACCATCATTCTTTTTTTTTTCTCTTTATAGTTGTGGTAGCATATGTGCTGCTCATTGCAGGTTATGACTTGGATACACCTTGTTGCACGTTGTAAAACTGTGTTCTGATTCTAGGGTGAAGAAATATCACGATGCAAAATATCAAATATTCACGTCCCTGTACAAGCAACAACTCTCATCATTCAACTATGGTACAAGCATTGCAGTAGTTTGTGCATGTTCTTGTAAGTATTAGACTATTAGCTTCCATATGTCATAGGTCTGTAATCACCTAGACTCTACCCTTTAATCATGTACCCATGCTGATCTTATGATTTCCATTTCCAATGCTGTGGAAATACCAAATTTTCTTTACTACAAAATGTTACTAATGGATATACCATTTGCTATTTGTTACTAGTTTTTTCACTGTTTCTGGAGGATAATATGTTTTCTTGCTTTCAGCAAATTTGGTCACAATTTCAGCATGATACCAAATGTGAGAACCATTCGTGCAATAATTATTCAATTACTGTTGTAATTTGCTTTGGGATTTCACTACTCTCTAGCCTTAATGCATATTTCCTCCGAAAATGAATTATAAATCATGTATGAAAGGAGGATCAAATGAGAATTATAAATCATGTACAAAAGGAAGATAAGCGTGGCAACGTCGCACTGTGTTTCTAGTCGAATCCAGAGAAGGCTCTGGAATTTCAACTAACCTGTCAGCAATATAGTACCAAATTGCCAGTATACATTTTTAATCATAGACAAAACTGATTTTAAATATTTGTACTCTAGCTAGGAGAAAATGGGACGAAACAGCAATCCAGTTGGCAGGGTTTGTACTAACGTAATTCTGACCTCACTAAGGGCCGGCAGTAGCCAGAGCAAACATCGTCTCTTTCCAGTAGTAAAAAAAAATTGAGCACACCCGGAGGTGCGGCCTAACCACTTCTCTCACTGCCACATGCCTCCCCCCCCCCCCCCCCCCCCCCCCCCCCCCCCCCCCCCCCCCCCCCCCAAAAAAAAAAATGTCGTCCGCACCGCCGAATCGACGGGCCGGAGGGCTGGGCCGCACGTACGTGCGTGGTGGTAAAATCCGCGCATCTCTTTCCAGAGCATGTTGCTCCAATAACTTCGTTTTTTTATACATGACATTAATGTAATTATTGCTTCCGGTTATAGATCATCTTATTCTCCACATTATGCTACAAATCATCAATTGTAATCATTCTGTTCTTAAATTCTTGTCTCGGTTGATTTGTAACATCATATTTGCTATTCATCTAACTAAAAAGTGTGATAAATATTATATTTCTATTATAATTTGCTTTAGCAATAAATTTATTTGAAACACAACTTATAATTTATATATTTAAAGTAATTTTTGAATAAGACAAATGATAAAATATGGTATTAAAATTAAAATTAATTTAAGAATAAAGAGAATGTTTAGTATGGTGGCTGCTTGGTTAAATACATACCAACAAAGTTAAAAAGGCGATGGATCTCAATAAAGATAAACTCGATCTGTAATATATCCTTTCTGTAAAAAAAACTTGAATTTATTTTTATATGATACCTCATAATATTATCCAAGAGCATAACATTAGTTTTCTTAGACAAATACAAACTGAATTAAATAGCTCTCAGGGCAATTGTGATCATAACAACTTAGTATTTGCCAGATTTTGTAATGTTTGCAGATCGATTTGGCGCGCAATCAATATAAGAGTTTGCTCGCTATCCGCTACCGTGTTCCATGCCATAGCGGTGGCCTCACCACAATTGTGGCGGAAGAATCGTCCACCACACCTTCGGAGTGCTGTGGCGTCAGAAATGAGCTACCAGCTGCGGCAGTCGCCAAACCTTCGGCGAAGTACGGCAAAACCGTTTGGCGGCTGCGATGCGCGACACGTGCGGCATGGCGAGCTGTGGCGTGCTTTGGACACGAAGCAAACATGCCCTAAAATCAGTTCATGGATTGACTTACTTGATGTGAACTTCTACAAAAAACAGACTACTTCATTATGGATACTGATCAAGCATATGAAATCAACAAAAGGTCCAGTTCACAGCTAACCTCATGTTTCTTTCAACTGCTTTGCTCTTAATTTCTTTCTTATGTGCCATTTTGTTTAGATGCGGGCAAAGACGCGCCCTATCCACTAGTTTCTATAAGAACCATAAAACTATAGCCAAACTTCAGCAGAGGAGGCAATTATTCTAAGCTCCTGAATACAAGCCCATGTAGCCTTTATATTATCTTGGGTTCAACCATGACTGAAACTCAAAGATCGCCATCCACAGTTCCATTCTCCAGGACAGGTTTGCGGCCCAGGATGAAGAAATTTGCAGTAAATATTCCTTCCCTGTGATCGTGAAGGTCCATTATTTTCATCAAATAAGAAGGTCAAGTTTCTCACTTAACAATTCTACTGCAAAGGCTTGATTCTTTCACAAATAAATATAAAATAAACGACGAACCGTCCACCCTTTAGGAGCCCTTCGGAGGCAGTTCGCAGGAAATTGAACACTCTTACGCTGCCTGCTGGAGCAATACGGAGGAGCTCCAGTGTGTGATAAAGTAGGTGGAATTTCGTAACCCAACAAACATCGGTTAGACAATGAATCAATTTTTTCTTTAACCGTAACCCATTTTTTGAGTCCGTTTAAACCATCATATTTATGAAAATTAATGCAAAACAATGAGATCCTATGTGAATATAATTTATATTTTTTGAATTTAAATTCTAAATTTTTAATATTCTATCTTAATAATCGAATGTTGCGGCAGTAAAATCCTATCGTTCTAGTGGTGAAAATAAAATATTTCAACAGTAAAGTCAAATGTTCTAGCAGTAAAATAGATTGTTCTAGTAAATATTTCAATGCAAGAGCAATAAAAAGAGAAAAGTAAATAGAAAATGTTAAAATAAAAAATGAAAACAAAGAAAAAAAGTAAAATAAAATATAAAAAATAAAAAGAATGTAAAAAAAGGAAAAAAAACTAAAAAATAGACAAGATCTATATAAGAAATAGTAAAGAAAAAACATTAAAATATTTAAAACCCAGTGAGCCATGGGCTGTGACGGCTATAAGACCCCATTTGGAGCATGTGATTTTTGCATTTTTTTTCCTGTGAAATTGCCTAGAGCACATTTTGTGTGTGTGTGTGTGGGGTGGGGGGGGTGTCTGAGGAAGGCTGCACGCGCCATGTGATGTCACGGGGATGAGGGGGAAGGCGCGTGATGGAAATTCAAAGATTAGCGACGGAATAAGGCGGCATCAAGGTCGGGCTGGGCTGGTCTAGATTTTTGCAGTTCCCTTTAATTGGGCCCGCTCTTTTATTCAGCAATTGCTCGAGGATATTAAAATTGTTCTTAGAAATTCACCATAAACAATTATTTGTGTGAAGTGATTATGTGATCCGTGATTCTTTAGTGTAAACTCTTAAAATTAGAACAGAGAATCACTTGTCTTTAAAAAATAATATTTAATACTCTCTCCATCTTATATTGCTTATCATCCTAGTTTTCTCTCGTTTATTTAATTAGATGTCATTTTTACTTTTTAATACATCTTTATCGCTATATCTCTTCTTCTCTTCTCCTCGTTTTTAGTACCTCCCACTTTTCCAATATCTCTTTATTTCTTGTATCCATATCAAGCGAGAAGTAAATCAGGAGAGAGGGAGTATAACTGAATTGATTCTGAATAAGAATCAGCTCCTGGAGCTCTACCAAAGTGACCTGTAGCACAAAGATCATTCGGTTCTTTTAAAAAAAAAGTTAGAACGACCATTTGCAAGCACAAAAGACACCTGCAGTTTTTAAGAATTCGTGGAGTGGGAAATACATAGAATGCATCATGTTCATAAGAAGGTATACCAGGTGATCATTATAGAGAAAACCAGTTCATTTAGCTGGACTTTGACTAGAGTTTTGAAGATGAATCTAGGTTCATATACTTTCACTTCTAAGTAGACCGGATAAAGTAAATTAGAGACTCTAGACGCAAAGTAGTAATATATGCATCTACTGATGAAAATTAATTCATGGAAGGGAGAAGGAAGAAGATGCTGTGTTGTGGAAGAAACGAGCGAGAGTTCCAGAGGCAGTCGCACTGATCTACTGCAGAATCCACTTGCTGCTTATTGATCGTCCCTCCCAAGCAGTGGCGGAGCCACGATGAAGATGTAGCAGGAGCCAATTAAGCTAATCTATAAAGATTACTCACTAAGTATAGAAATTAATAGAGTAAATAGCTACCAAAATTTTGAAGTCTCAAGCAATTTTTACGGGGCAAGGACAGGCCATGGCCCAGACTGGCCCTCAGGTGGCTTCGCCAGTGCTCCCATGCCCGAAGCAAGATCCAGAGGCCCCTTCTTCGCCATCGCCCTGTGCCGCGGCAGCCACGGAGGGCAAGACTCTGATCGGAGTGGCTGCTGGAGCCTGGCGCCTGAGACGGTCCGAGCAGCGGGCGCGTGCACTTATAGAGGAAGGAGACGGAGCATGAACGTGCGGTTGAGCGACGCTCAACGACGGCGAACCGCCAACAGATCCGAAGACCAATGCCAGGAGCGTGATCGTGCGGTTGCGTGACGCTCAACGGCGACGAACCCCAACGGATCCGATGACCTGCGCCATGCCATCCGTAGTTTTCGTGTTTCTTGGCAGGTGACGAGGGGAGCTGTTACAGGCCGTCGTGCGCGGCCAGGAGCCTAGCTCCGCACACCCGCGCGCGGTCTGGCCCACCTCGCGCCTCGCCTCCCGCAGTCCTCTCCCGTTCGCCCCCGCCTGCGCCTCCATCGCCGCCGCCGGAGCCACAGCCGTCGTCCTTGGAAATGATGCAGATTTTCATAATTGAAGGTGGAGAGAAGAAAAATTAAGTATAAATCTACGAGTAATAAAGATTTTTCACAAAACAATTGCCTATCTCAAGAATAAAAAAAAGTGGACGGAGAGAGGTTGCCCTCCACCCTACACGGACCGAAAGATCTCGAGTGAGCATTGAAACCACTGAGTCAACAAAAAAAATTAAATTAGAAAAGGGATAATACCAACTATGGTGAAAAACTTAATTTTATCCTTCAGTTTTCAAAAAATTTCCTGAACTTTGATTAGAGTGCATGCCAAGTCACTACTTACCACGCCACATCAACTTCAATTTTACAATATGGTTTCAAATCAAATTTTCTCAAACCATTACGTTATTTTTACATTATTTTGAACAATCATATTTCTTAAAATTAATGCAAAAATCCTACATGAATATAATTTAAAAAACAATAATTTTAATATATCTTAATATGTTCAAAATCAATAATTTAAACATATTTTATATTTTTTTTTACATTTATATATAGCTTTTCATTTTTTTAACAAAACTGAATCTTAACGCGATCTAAATTTAGGAAATGCCATTTTTGTTAATGGAATAGAAAAATTGAAACTTCATATTTTTTAGGTTTTAAAAAATTTTAAAATTTAAGTTGATGTGGTGTGACATGTGCTGATATGGCATGTCATGTGAGCAGTCACGTCGGACTAGAAATGAAACTAAGCCGCTAACTAAAGTTTAAAGACTAAACTGAACCTTTTGAAAGTTGAATGATTTTGAAAGTTGAATGATGAAATTGAGCTTTCGACGATAGTTAATAGATGAATTTGAATATTATCCTATTAGAAAAGGAATTTGGAAATGTAAACAAATTTAAAAAAATCAAAAACTTATATTTAAATTAGAAAAATCAAGTGGTTTACTGTATCATTTAGCTCATGTTTCATCCATATTTTAATTTTTGAATTTAACCAGAAACTAACCAGTTTTAGAGGTTAACTTACCCAAGGCCTGGATACTTTTCTCGTATAATTGGTGGAGCTACGACATGTATGTTTGCACTAGGGATTTTGAGAATTTTTTGGATTATGAAAATTTATAAAAATATTAAGGATTATGCATTGTGTGAGATAAAAACCGACAAAAGCGGTAAAAAAATGTATTGTAAGATGAAATTATTCCGTTTATTTATGCTATCATTATGAAAAAATAGAATCTCAAAATCCAGCTGGCAGGCAGAGTGAACCAGAGTTTGAAAAACCACTAAAAACAACAGGCTTTCATTGTTTACCGTGAAACTAATTAATCTGGTCGTGTTTCATTGATGAGCAATTTTTGTTAAAAATTGGACCTGTATATTACATTAAAATGGTAAACTCTGGAGTGAATGCGGCCGCACAGAGCCACATGTAGTGGCCAACTAGATGATTTTGTGCCTCGTTGCTCCAGAAATTTATGGATGATTGAATGATAATATTCTAAAATATTTTTTGACAAAATTTTTGATGTTTTTGTGAGGATCAAAATTTATCTAGATAGTCAAGAACCACAACTACATCAACAAAGTATCTAATATCTTAACAAAAAAAAGTACTGCAGCTACAGATGAACATTACCACAATGTCACATAAATTGTCACTATTCTCACAGGTGCTCTTCTCACTACTGCATCGAATAAAAAATCACTAAATATTTAAAAAAAGTGTGACTCAAAGTCTATCAAATTTTAGTGCCAACATATATCTAGCAAAGAAAACAATGAGTCACCTTAGGATACTGAAGTGGAGAGATGTGATTGACTTAAAGAGAAGGCGGCTCTTGTTTCTTTAGCTAAAATTTGTTGTAAAGAGGTACGGATCGAACACAAAGCGACACTAAACAAGCATCAGGTCTTCTATCTCACCGTGCTCGCCACTGTATGCAAGCTGGGCCTATCTCAGATAGCAGTGTGTCCCTCGTGAGTCCATCACGGTGAGGGTGACGGGACCAGAAGGCCGTGACCAAACTCTTTTTTCCTTTGTGTGTTGAGCTGCTGCCGGTTGAGACCCTGCACGCATAAAGATTTAATGAGACGGGGGATCAAAGGCAGTGGAACGCGAAGAGGAAGGTGAGGAATCAGAGGTGACGGAAGACAAAGAGAAAGGGTATTAATTTCAAAGAGGCGAAGAAAAAGAGAGGATTGCCGATGTCGAGGAAGACGAACAGAGGGATAAAGAGCAACGGTAGATGAGATTAAGAGACTGCCATCAGACGGTTCAAATAAAAAAAATGATGTGGCTAACTGTAGTTTGAGATTAAAATATTAGTGGGTGATGATATTATAGATTATTATAAATTATTTGCAGGGAAACAAAGGAAGTATCTGGCTAAATATAACACTAATGAGGGTAGATGAATAGAACGACTGTTGCGAAGAGAAAAAGAAAGCATTCGGTTAATATATAGCATTAATGAGAGAAGATAAATAGAATGACGGTTCGGATATGAAAGCTTTGAAGATCCAACAGTTTAAATAAAAAATGGTGATGTGATTTGTTGTGAGTTAAAATTAGACTTTTTAGTGAGTTGTGTTTATACAAAAATAGTAGATGTGGAGAGTCGGGTGATGGGCAACGACGGACCTGCACGGGTGTGGGCACCCTGAAGGTCGCTTTTCTCGTGGGCACCCGCGTGACTTCACTGTCCATCCAAGCCATCTAGCCATGTAAGCCCATGCCGTTGAGGACATCGTGACACAGTGATGCGGAAGGTGACGTTGTTCGAATTATTTTGCTGCCGAATATACTATTGCTTTCCTCTGAAACATTCACCATCGTTAATAAATATGGTCAAAAATATATAAAATTTTAATCCACAAAATAAAAATACTTTTGAATTCAATACCACCATTCGTCACGAGGTACTGTAGAGTACTCTCTCTATTTAAAATATAAATATTTTTAGATTTAGTTAAAGTTAAACTTTTATCATTTTGATCACTAATAATGTATAATTAATAATGTTTTGTTATATAAAAATTATATTTTTAATTCATCATAAAATAAGTTTTCATCAAAAATATTTTTTATATTAAAAATTATGTAATTTGCTAGATATTATTAGTAAAAATTAAACAAACCTAGAAATGTTGTTATACAGAGTTAATATATCATATCACTTCATAAAAAAATTAAGTTCTAATTAATGTAAAACGTTGACAACGCCTTTAACAATATTGGACTGTGAAGTGACAGGGACTCTTATCAAGCCGATGACGAAAGAGTATTTACTGCATCAAAACAGAGCTGCCATGACCCATTTCACTCTACAAATTTATTAATATGATTGCTTTCCCTCTATTTTAGTGTCTATTTGGAGCATGGGAATGTTTTTCATTTTTAGTTTTTCTATAAAATTAAACTAATTTTTATAAAATTTATATATAATTACTGTAAAATTCCTATGTTCAAAAGGCCTTAGTGCTACTATGCTTGTGTGTGTTGAGATGCACGGCCACAACCACAACGACCTGCGGATCCAAATCCTCTGCCGTACAGCGAAGTGTTACGTAACATCCCACAATTTCCAATACCAAAGAATGGAATATGTAGATAGAATTCAAAAGTTAAAATCAGTGACAGCTAATCTTAACGAGCTTTATCCAAGGTTTTGGATTTGGTTTGAACCGTCAAAACCAGTCTGGATAGGTTTGACAAAAACCGCAAAACTATAAAAACTGTTCCAAATCAAAAAATCAAAATCTGAACAAAGTGCTAAAGTAAATCGATCGGTTTTTCTGGTTTTTTGAGTGGTTTCACATGTTTATCGACCGATTTTTTTTTGGTTTTATTGGTTCTCGGTTTCAATGTTTAAAACCATCAATTTTATTGGTTTACCCATAGGTTTTCGGTTTATCGAACCGGTTTTACAGATTTTTAGTATTCCGATTTTTTCAAAATTTTAAATTTTTAAAAAATTTTAAAACAAAAACCGGTCGTCCAGTTTCACTGGACCAGACCGATTTCACGAAAACCATAAAAATCACTCGATTTTGAATGGTTTTATAAACGTTGGCCTTATTCGGATCGAGCTTGATTCGCGAGCTTGCTCGAATTCGACTCATTTAATTTTCTAGCCGAGCTCGGAAAAATAACGAGGAAAAAGTCTCGTGCCACAAGGAGAACCTATTGGGCCCGACTAAGCCCACTGAATAATGTAGCAGCCTAGCAGGCCACCCCCCAGCACATGTGAGGTGAGGTGAGCCCCACGTGTGCATTTACATTTTATCCTCTCTTCATATAAATAAACTCCTCTATCCAGTTTTAAATATTGACGTCATGAATTTTTAATTTTACCTCTAACTACTCACCTTATTCAAAAAAGTATGATAATAATATATAGTTTTTTTAATAATGAATAATATATAGTTTAATATACTTTGCTTTAACTTTAAAGGTATTTAAAACAAGAGCAATAATTTTGCACATTTGAATAATTTTTTTAATAAAGAGAATGGTCAAAAGTAATGTTAAAATTTAACAGTGTAATTATTTTAAAATAGGAGGGAGTAGTTCAATGTGCTATTACATACTCTCTCCGTTTTTAAATTAATGTCGTCGTTGACTTTCAACATCAATTTTGACCATTCGTCTTATTTAAAAAATTAGTTCAAATGTGTAAAATTTTAAGTTATGATTTGAATAGTTCTAATAATAAATCAAATTATAAAAAATATATGATATTTATAAATTTTTTTAATAAAACCAAATGATCAAAGTTAGTATTAGAAGTCAACAACAATATCAATTTAAGAACAGAGTGCGATCAAATACATCATGTGATGATTTCTGCATGTTTAACAGTGCATAGACGTCAAGAAAAAAAGATAGCACTAATCCTTTGATGTTTTTTACTCGTACTACTTGCTAACCCAGCATGAACGAGAAGCCAAAAATGGACAACCATGCATCTTTACACTGTAAAGCCTTACATGCCTTCTCTTCTCCTCTCTGATTTGTTGTTCACATGCTTGCGATCAAGTTGCAGATTACCGAAGGAGCCACAAACTACAAATTAAGGAAGTCCAGAAACCTCTTTTCGGATCGTATGTATACAAGAAAATAAAAAAGGACATGCAGGAACAGAGGAACACGGCGATTTATTCGCGATACTTGCACAGAAACCATTTATATACAAGAGAGAAGAAACAGGAAGCAGTTATTCAGGACACTTGTAGACTCAGATGCTCGTTTCACTACCATGCACCTTGGTCGGCTTAATTAGCTGGGCGCGAACCTGTCCAGCAGCAGGTAGACAGTGCTCTCCGTCATCGGCGTGCTCCGGCAAGTCCTCGCAGTCCTCCGCGGCGCCTCCCTCAGCTGCTCATCACCGCTTTTTTCCGGCCGCGTCTCGGCGCGGCCGCTCGGCAACCTGCTCTGCAGGCAGGAAGAGATCTGGCAAAACCAGACGCCGACTGGGTCGGGCGCCGTCTGCGGCGCCTGCTGCGGCGACGAAGGCTGCGACATGGCCGAGCTAGGATCCTGCTGCGATCGAGCCTATATGCTGCAACAGCAATAATATGGGAACTAAGGATCAGTTTCTAATTTTCTACGTTGAGTTTGAAACTCGAGTAGGAATTGGGTGAACAGACGCTGGGCTTAGGGGCTGTCTCTTATCCTGGAGGCTGTGCAGATAGAGGCGAGGAGTCGATGCCAACGTCCCAACTTGCTAGGAGGGCCCGGGTCAGCTGATGACCTGGCTTGTGATTTGATTTCTGGGTGTCCAATTGGCGCAGGACACCGGAGAGCACCCACGCGCAGCGGTCGGCGGATGAATCCAAGCCTGGTGGTCGCCGAGTCTTATCGCGCGCGCGCACTCGTCTTGCCTGCGCGTCCATCCGGAGAACTTTTCCACGCAGGTGGCGACACCGCCAGCACGCCACGTCCAGTTTCGGCCCCGCTGAAGTGCACGGCTGACGCAGACATTGTTGCCCTGTCCTAGTCCTGCTTGGCGTAGAAGATGAGATCAAGTGCACCTCCATTATTGGGGTTGAGGGATCTAATCAAGGGCTCGCCGAAGTCCTCGAATTACAAGAGTTCCACTGTGTTTATCTTCAGCGCAGTTGGGCGCAAGCACACGCGATGCCGTATTCGCATCTCCGAGTCTCGACACACTGCACTTAGAGAAGTTTCGCAACTTCTGTCCGAGCGTTACCACGGCAACATGGAAATTTCGCAGTTCACAGCCCCTGTACCATTCAATCTGAGAGTGACTATTTTTTTGGCGGGGGGTGGGGAAAGAAAGCAGGTTCACAACATTTTCGGACCTTGTGGCCCCACTACAAGAAAATTGATTTTAGCACTGTTTGTATCAGCTTTTCATGCTACCTTTTTCAGCTAAAAAGTTAAACCTAAAAAGCTGAAACAAACAAGGTTTTGAAAAACCGATTTTTAAAATGCTGAAAAGCTAGCTTATGAGAAAATAAACTAAAAACTGAAAAGTTCACCCAAAGCTGCTTTTTTGACTTTTGATGTGCAGAGAAGTCAAGTATATATTGCAAAAGTCAACAATCACTACTTCATCAGCTAGCTTTTCAACTAGCCACCTGACATCTTTTTTAAAAGCTCAAAAGCTCTAGCTCAAACAAAGAGGCCGGTAGTCACCAAGTTTTAGTGACTAAAAAATTTGATCACTAAAAATTTTGACAAATACCAAGATTTGACTTTTATTATTGATATATATTTTTAGTGATCAAAATATATACTCATTGGTTGATAAATGTATTTAGTTATCAAAATTTTTTTAGTTGCTATACAGTTTTAATGACTAATATATTTAATTATTGGTTACTAGTGACAAGGTTTTAGTGACTAAAAGGCGACCAAGATTTTTATTGACAAAGTAGTTATAGTGAATAATTTTACGCATATAGTGATCAAGTACTTAATGACTAAAAAACATTTTTCCTGTGGTGCCCAACGTGACTATTAAGGCCAAATTCAAGCAGAGCATGCCAAATTGGGGTTACTTGGGTTAGCTCAAATTATAGATGGCCGAATGGACTACACAAAATGGCATATACCATTCAATTTTAGGCCAGCCTTAGATGGGCCGTGCTGCACCAGTCCACGGGTTTAGGTGTTAGTCTATGGCATAGTATGAAAACTATTAATCATGTCGTTAGGCATGTCAGCTGTCTAAATATAACAATCCAATTAGAATAAATTCAGTATTAATAGATTGAAGAGGGGCAAGAAGTAAAAAATTAAACTCACAGTCTAAACATATTAAATTACTTGTTTTGTGTTGTGCCACCTTCTCAGGTCAAGCATGGCATGTCGGTAAGGGACGGCCAACCAGGCATAAGTTATTTCGGACTATACCATCCTTGGACTGGGCCAAAGTTTCATGCTTCAGACTGACCCGTAAATAAAACATAGCTTGTGCGCCATACAATTCATTCATGAGTTTGCGAGAGTTACGCTATCACATCCAGCAGAAAAACACATTTACTTAGGGCAACCACAATATCTGTGGACAACTAGTTCATATAGCAGCCATTATGTAAGTGAACTTTAATTCTATAAGCAACAAGTAAAACCTAATACTCCCTCCGTCCCACTATAAACGATGTTTTTAACTTTTTGAAATCAACCTTTGACCATTTATATTATTAAATTTTTTTATAAAAATGCAAAAATAAATAAGTCAAGTTTAAAGTACTTTTAATAATAAATTATTTCACAATAAAATAAATAATATTTTCAAAAAAATTGAATAAGACAAATAGTCAAAGATTTAAAAAAGTCAAAACATCACTTATAATGGGACAGAGAGAGTATTAAATAAAAATCATATCCAACACCAATGAAAAAGTGAAGGAGGGAGAATAATTAGTTTTTTATTCTTTATAGCCTAACCATAGCATTATGGACAAATTTAGGTACTCTTCTCTTATTGATAACTTGCATAATATTTATGGTCCATCCTAAGAAATATTTTATAGATTATTTACCACTTTTTAACCACATTGTGGATTC
>BCLG01000004.1:492325-502861 GCA_001602295.1 Zoysia matrella | reverse complement strand
TTGTATTTTCAAATTTTTTTTAATAAGACGAATGGTCAAACATCAATTTCAAAAAGTCAAAAATAACACTTATTTTGGGATGGAAAAAGTACATTATTTGACTCAAGGTGTTAACTCTTGATGAAATACTACCTCCGTTCTAAAATATAAGTATTTTTGGGTTTAGATAACATCAAAATTTTTTAACTTCTACCAATAATATCTAAAAAATTACGTAATTTTTAGTATAAATATATTTTTTTTATCAAATTTTATTTAGTGATAAATTTAAAAATATAATTTTTATATGATAAACATTTTAATTATATATTTTTAGTGGTAAAAAATAATAAGAGGTTGACTTTGATTAAATCTAAAAATACTTATATTTTTTGGAACAGAGGGAGTATTATTATTGGACTCATGGTGCTCAGCCCAATAGCAGTAGAGCAAATTCTTTATCTGCCATCGGAAAGTTTGCGCTTTTAGTGCTAGTGAACCAATTTTTTCAAAAAAAATGATACAATAATGGGATTGTTGGCCCAGGATACTATGAGTAAATTCCTTATCTGTCATCGGAAATTTTGCGCTTCCCTTATTCGCCATTGAAATTTTGCAATTCTCTTATCCGCCCCATCACTTTTAATTCTTTTTCCCCTATTTACCATTGCCGTTAAAATCTAATGGAATGTGCTTGGCAGCACACTAAAAAAGACCAAATTACCCCTCAAAATGAGTGAAGTACAAATCAACTATTTTCTTTAAAATAAATATGGAAGCGTTATTTGAAATCATATTTTGATGTCAGACAAACCATATTTGAAATCATTATTATTTTTTGAAATAATGCTTCCATATTTATTTTAAAGAAAATAGTCGATTTGTACTTCACTCATTTTGAGGGGTAATTTGGTCTTTTTTATATGCTGCCAAGAACATTCCATTAGATTTTAACGACAATGGTAAATAAGGGAAAAAGAATTAAAAGTGATGGTGGATAAGAGAATTACAAAATTTTAATGGCGAATAAGGGAAGCGCAAAATTTCCGATGACAGATAAGGAATTTGCTCATAGCAGTATCCTGGGCCAACAATCCCATTATTGTATCATTTTTTTTTGGAAAAATTGGTTCACTAGCACTAAAAGTTCTTGCTTTCCGAAAAATACCACTGAAAGTTTAGAACATCGGAACTTACCATTGAAAGGTACACGTTGCTTTGGAAATTAGCAGTCTGTTAGACTGTAGTACTACCTTCGTCTTTAAATATAAGTATTTTTGAATTTAAGCAAAGTCAAACTTCTTTAACTTTGACTATTAATAATATAAAATTAATAATATTTTATTATGTATAGATTATGTTACTAGATTTTTTATAAAACATACTTTTATAATATGTAATTTTTTATATTAGAAATTATTTAAATTTATAAATATTATTAATCAAAGTTGATATTGTTTGATTTTCATTAAACTTAAAAATGTTTATATTTGAGAACCGAGGGAGTAGTTTTCATCTCATTTTCGTTTAAAATGCTTTGTAAAATAGACAATCTTGCTCTAACTAAGCACAGTAGAAAGGGATAGATCCTTCTCCCTCCTTGCCTGCCTCGGCTGCCCTCTTGTCTCTCTCTCTCGTCAATCCTCCACCTCCAGTGCGCCGCACCAAGTGCGCCACACCTCCTCCACCAGGTTCGTGCCCTTCCTGCTCCCGGTTTCGCTGCCCTTCTCTCCTCCAGATGTTGCTGCCCCTCCTGCCCCAGGATTCCCCATCCCTGCTCCACCACATGGCTCGCCCCTGAACCTCCAGGAACCGCAAACCATATCCAGCCCAGGGTCCAAGGCACGGCTTCCCTGATCCACCTCGGTGCCCCCGCACAACGAGATGCATCCCTTTATTTTTTTTTTAGAGGGAGATGCAACCCTTTAAACTAGCGCAAGCAGCAGCAATGGAGCCAGCGCAAAGGCACTCTGGTCAGCTTTTCAGCTACTTTTCGATTGAAAAATTGAAAACTAAAGTTGAAATAAATATGATGTTAAAAAATTCGTTTTTACAATATTAAAAAGTTAGTTTTTACAAAAATAAACTAAAAATTGAAAAAGTTATCGAGAATTTTCTTTTAATTTTTGATGTGAAAAAAATTAAATGTATATTAAAAATCAATATTTAAATTTTATTAATCAAATTTTCAATTAATCACCAACTATTTTTTTTAAAAACTCAAAAGCTCCTGCTTAAACAAAAGCCTGATACGAAGACAGCGGACTGGTACTTCTCGGATTGACTTGCACCTTTCAATGGTAATCTGAGAAGTTCCAAATTTTCAGTGGTATTTTTCAATGCTGTGGAACTAATTTTTTCTTTTTTTTAAATCCCTGAACCCACATCCGCCGTTCCCGTGCGTCCCACCACCGCGGCCCGCGAGATCCCTTCCCCTCCTCCGACCAAACCCTAGCCATGGCGTGGCGCGGCTCCGCCTCCCGCTCCTTCCTCTCCGCCGTCCGCGGCCGCACCGCCCCGAGCTTTCGCGCGGCTGCGGCGGCGCCTCTCCCCTCCGCCCCTCGCCGCCGCGTCCCGTCGTTCGTCTCCTCGTCGGCCCCGCTATCCACCGCGAGGTAATATGTGGATTGGGATCGGGCCCTTGAGTGGGGTGGATGGCGCGGCCTGATGGCTAGTGACCGTTGGTTTCTGATCCGTGCAGACCGCTGGCGGCGATGATGGGATCGCCCCTGGCCGTCGTGGCGAGGCTGACTGGCCACTCGGCTGCGACAGCGCGGGCGTGCTGTGAGCTCTCCCAGGGTACTCTCTTCTGCCGCACTTGTGAGGATCGCTAGCAAGTTAGTGATCATGATTCATGACATGGCAATTCAAGCATCTTACGATACTGTATCCATTAGATTCCTCTGTTATCTTACCTTCGATGTGTAATTCCTGTGTGCGTTCAATTCTTAAACATACGTGGATTGGGTATATTGTTTCTTTGGAGCTCTATATATTCATTTCCATTGCTTAGTTTGATGGCCAATTTAATGAAGTTTGCAGAATGTTCAACCAGCAAAGTCTTCTTTCGATTGATTCAAGTCATGTTTTTATCTGTATGAGGATTTGAAATCTTCTTTGCACTTGATTGATTACTTAATGTTGACTTGGTAGCAATGGTCACAGTAACAGTTTTGATTTGATATATATGTTGCTAACCTTGGTCGTCCTGCTTTGGGGCTCATGGAGCGAAGACTTTTCACCAAATGTTACAGCCACCGTGCCAACGAGATAAGGGAAAATAGAAAGGTCGCATATCAGTCCTGTTTAACCTGTTTTCTAACGCAATATCTTTACAATTTCTTAATATGTAACTTGGAAATGTTGTAGCAGTGGTTGATGGACATAATAATAAGATCAAACGGTTGTGCCTCGATGGCATGCAACATGCTCAAAAAGGTGTATTTCTACGTGAGCCACCAGATGCAACAATTTCAAGCCCCATGTCTTCAAATACTGAAGAATTGCCAAACCATTCAGTGGAGGCTTTTCCTGCTTGTAATGTGCTCACCTCAGTTGGAGGGTTGGAGCGAGGAGAGAGCTCAAAAGGTATGACTTGATGACATGTGAAATATAAATTTGTTAACAGTTAGAAGTAAATCATTGTGAGACTAATCTAGGGTCAGTGGCCACGTGAAGCTATTCGATATGCTAAACGCACACCAGAGCAAATACAAGCACGGCGAGAGCGTGTTAGAGCACATCGTCAGAATTTAACTCCTCAGGAGAAGGAAGAGATTAATGCACGACGAAGAGAGCGAAGACAACGTTTGACACTCGATGAAAAGAATTCTCGCCAGCGAGCACTTAGGCAAATGATGACGCCCAAGGAGAGGCAAGAGAGAAATGCGCGTCGGCGAGCACGTAGACAGAGTATAACACGTGAGGAGCAACAAGCGCTCCTACGACAACGTAATGCAAACTATATGGCTAGAAGAGATACTCCATGCAAGGAATCCATTGCATTACAATGTCCGACAAATTCATCGATGAGATATCCCTCGTCAAGTACCTGCACCTTTAGCAACCCAAGTGTGTGGACACAACTTCCACTACAACTCAAGGTAATTCTCACATACAAATTATTTTACCTTATCCAAATATGTACTGAGATTTACTTCATCAAAATGACAGTTAATAATCTAGAAAGCACAGTCGAAGAAATGGATGTAGAGCACACTTTATTTGCTGCCATGGGTATGTTGATGGTCTGGCCACCTTTTTAATGCATACATACAATGCACACTACTCAAAGTATGTAATGATTATTTTTCTTTGTGTATATGCAGGAGATGATGGTCTTACGCAACATAAAGGTTACGTATCAAGTGACAATACTTCTTCGAACCATGATGATGAAAATAAAGATGATAGTAATTCAAATATATCTGAGGAAGAAGATGACGAGTATTTCATATTTGCTAGGAGAGGTAAAGCCGCTGTCATGGAAGCCTCTTTATCTCCCTATAAATAACTAAGGAATCCAAAATCTATATGACATGCTTTATCATTTTATTAGGGGATGATGAAGATTGCGATGACCAAATATGTTCCACTACTACCACGACAAATGCTCTTGATCCATACAATATTGTATACCAAAACATACCGGATAGTACTCACATGTTGTTGCCACAACTTGATTGCAAGCATTGTGGTGCAAAGAGGTTCTATTACGAGCAAAATGGCTTTTGTTGTCGGTCTGAAAAAATTAAATTGGCTCACTCTGAACCACCCTTGGAACTGTAAAGACTATACATAAGTTCAGATCTCGATGCTTTGCATTTTAGAGATAATATCCGATACTTCAATGGACACTTCTCGTTCACGACACTTAGAGTTAGTTTGGATAACAAATATAATAATATGAAGTCGGGGTGTATACATTTCGTGCTCATGGTCGAATTTACCATAATGTATTCTCATTTGGTCGGACGGAAGATGGGCCTAAGCATTTGGAGCTCTACTTTTATGATGATGATCTGAATCTACAACATAGGTTTCGCCGTTCTCCAAACCTTGACCAAGATGTTAATCGGAAAGTTGTTGAGATTCTTAAAGATAATCCATATGCTCAGAGTTTTAGAAACCTTGGTGCAGTTGATGACCTTGAAGAATACCGTATTGAATTAAACACTGACATGAGGTTGGATAAACGGAGATATAACTTGCCTATAGCTTCTGAGGTTGCTACTGTTTGGGTTGAGAGTAATAATCTTCATAAACACTTTGAGCGTAGTGTCATTCTATTTGGTAACAACAACACGAAGCATAGGATTCAACCCTATTATGGATGCTATGATGCACTATCTTACCCATTGTTCTTTCCAAGAGGGGAGATCAACTGGCACCCCAAAATCCCAATGGCTGAGATACCTGACTCTCATCGTAATCGTCAACAAAATCAAGGTAACATGGGGTAGAAACACCTTCATTATTATTTTGTTACTATTCACTATTATTATATTTTTTCTAATATTTTTTAATATTTTCATCTACAGGTACATGTACGAGTAGCTGACTGTGTATGTAAGTTAGAGACTACTATTGTTACAAGTTTCAAATGCGACGTGGTATATTTAACACCATGCTTTATGGAAAACGTCTATTCCAACAATATGTGGTTGACATGTACATTAAAATTGAAAGCTCAAGGTTAGACTATATTAGAAATCACCAGAAAGAAATACGGTCTAATCTGTACCAAGGTATTGTTGATTGTCTTCAAGCTGAAGAGTATCGTGGGAATGCAGTGGGCAAACGAACCATACTTCCAGGATCATTTATCGAAGGGAAACGAGATAAAATACATAGATATTATGACGCCACGGCACTGGTGCAGAAGTATGGAAAACCTGACATATTCTTGACGATGACTTGCAACCCTAACTAGGATGAGATAATGAGTGAGCTTGAGCCTGGGAAAACACCACAGGATTGCCCTGATCTCATTGTACGAGTCTTTAGAGCAAAGCTGGAGGACCTCAAGATACAACTTTTTAAAAGGCACATGCTTGGTAAGGTAGCTGCTTATACCTACGTTGTTGAGTTTCAAAAAAGAGACCTACCTCATGCTCATTTTCTCTTAATCATGGAAGGGAGGTATAAGCTAACATGTCCTGAACAGTATGATTGTATCATATCGACCGAGTTGCCAGATAAAGATAAGTATCCCAATCTATAAAAGATGGTGGTTAAACACATGATGCATGGCCCATGTGGAGCATTGAATCCAAAAAATGTGTGCATGGTGAATGGTATATACAAAAACCACTATCCGCGACCGTTTAATGCAGAAACCCTTCAAGGAAAGGATTCATATCCTGTGTATAGGAGGAGAGATAATGGACGTACAGCACAGGTACGAGGCCAGCAGTTGGACAACAGATGGGTTGTTCCGTACAATCCGTACCTATTGAGAAGATATAATTGTCACATCAATGTTGAGGTTTGCTCGAGCATAAAAGCTGTGAAGTACCTATTTAAATACATATACAAGGGTCAAGATTGTGCATCAGTTTCTATTGATGAGGTAGATAATGATGAAAATCTTGATGAGATAAAGCAATACAAAGATTCAAGATGGGTTACTCCTCCGGAGGCACTATGGAGGATCTATGGTTTTGATGTCAGTGACACATTTCCATCTGTCAGGCAGCTACAACTTCATCTCCCAAATCTACATGTGGTGTCGTACGAAGCAAAAGCCAATCTAAATGATGTCGTCCTAGAAGATGGAGCTAATAAGACTATGTTAACTGAATATTTTGAGGCGAATGAAAAATATGAATGGGCTCAGAGAATCCTATATAGAGATTTTCCAGAATATTTTGTTTGGAAGCCAGGTAAACATTGGGAAAGAAGGAAGAAAAATCGGATACAAATTGGAAGGATTGTGTCTGCTCACCCGTCCGAAGGAGAGAGGTATTATTTGAGAGTTCTTTTAAACCATGTCACGGGGGCCACTTCCTTTGAAGACTTAAGATGCGGTGATGGTGTTATTCTACGTACATTTCACGAGGCTGTTGAAAAGATGGGTCTCATCGAATCTAATAATACTATTGATGAGTGTCTTAATAAGGCTGAAGTTTTTTAGATACTATTGATGAGTGTCTTAATAAGGCTGAAGTTTTTCAGATGCCATCTTCACTTCGAAGGTTGTTTGCCACTATATTGGTCTTCTGTGAGCCTCGCGATGTGCGTGGCTTATGGGACAGACATTTAGAAGCAATAACAGAGGACTATCGACTATCCCATATGTGTGCTCACACTGTTGAGCAAACGGCTCTATTAGATATAAAGAATATGCTCCAATCAATGGGGAAGGACATATCATCTTATCCTCTTCCAGAAATTGATGAGTCTTTCGATGCGACGGTAAGTGAGGCTAGGGAAATAATGGAGGAGTCCACAATCGAGGTGGAGCAAGAACATATTTGTTTGGCATCTTCCCTCAACCGAGAACAGATGCATGCATACAATGAGATATTTGCTGCAGTATATGATGGAAATGGAGGTGTGTTCTTTGTAGATGGGCCAGGGAGCACTGGAAAGACCTATTTGTATAAAGCATTGCTTGCTAAGCTACGTAGCGAAAGAAAAATAGCAATTGCAACAACGACATTCGGAGTCGCTGCCTCCATCCTACCTGGAGGTAGGACTGCACACTCAAGATTTAAAATTCCGTTAAATATTGAAGAAGGTGGTATTTGTAACTTTACTAAACAAAGTGGTACCGCTAAGCTCCTAAGGACGGCATCTCTCATCATATGGGATGAAGCATCCATGACAAGAAGACAGGCAATTGAGGCTCTTGATACTAGCATGAGGGACATCACTGGCCGATATGACATGCCATTTGGTGGAAAGACAATTGTCTTTGGTGGAGATTTTAGACAAGTGTTTCCAGTTATCTGTAAGGGGTCAAAGGCACAGATAACAAATTCAACATTATGACATTCATACCTTTGGGATAGCATGCGGCAACTGCGACTTGTTCAAAATATGAGGGCTCAAAGTGATCAATGGTTTGCAGATTATCTTTTGCGCGTTGGTAACGGAAGTGAAGATACTACAGACGAAGCCTGCATAAGGCTTCCAGATGAGATTTGCATACCACATACTGGTAAAGATTCTGACATCGATGTACTTATAGAAAGTGTTTTTCCCATGCTAAATGAAAACTTATTGGATCCTAATTACATAACATCTCGAGCAATTTTGTCAACTCGGAATGAATATGTTGATAAAATCAATATGAGGATGATTGAACAATTTTCTGGAGAGGAGATGATATATCATAGTTTTGATCATGCAATTGATGATCCACATAATTACTATCCACCAGAATTTTTGAACTCTTTAACACCTAATGGGCTGCCTCCATATACCCTGAAGTTGAAGATTAATTGTCCTATAATACTGTTAGGAAACATTGATCCCCCAATGGCCTATGCAATGGAACAAGATTAGTGGTACGGGGCTTCATGAGAAATGTAATTGATGCCGAGATTATTTTGGGCCAGCACGCTGGTAAGAGGGTGTTTCTTCCTCGAATCCCTCTTTGCCCATTTGATGATTAGATGTTTCCATTTCGATTTAAAAGAAAGCAAATTCCAGTTAGACTTAGCTTTGCAATGACTATAAATAAAGCTCAAGGACAAACTATTCCAAATGTTGAAGTGTACCTCTCAGAACCAGTGTTCTCACACGGTCAGCTTTATGTTGCTCTTTCTAGAGCTACGTCAAGGAATAATATCAAGATTCTTGCCATTTCAGAGATGGAAAAAGAAAGCAAGAATATATATACAGGGACATTTACAAAGAACATAGTCTACAAAGAAGTTCTCACTACATGAGTTGAGGTAAAGGTAATTTGAATTTGTTGATAATAAAATATTCTTATTTTGACATTTGAATATTAACTAAAGTAAATATAAATATTTTTTGTAGGTTTATAATGACCTTGCCGGAATACCTCCTTCATGACTATGAGGCACTATGAGAAAATGCACTCTTAGTAGAGCAAAACAGTCGTAGAAGATTTATGAAAATGTTTTGAATTGAATTGGGCGGGCCTTATGTTTTGATGTGGTGGTTCTTTTGGACTGGAGATATTGCCGCTTGTGCTCGTGATGTTGCTTTTGATATATGATGGTTATATTTTGAAGTTGTAGTGCTCTTGAACTTGCGATAGTCTAATTGGTTATATAAACTTTAAGTCTGTCTTCTTTTATTGACTCTTTAAATCCCTTTACGATTAATTTGTTGCAGTGATTTTCATTCCGTGGCAACGCACGGGTCGCTAACTAGTAACTCCATCGACATTGGATGTTGAACAGTATTTGGCGCTAATATGCTGAACCTTCTTTTGTATCCATGTTTTTTTAGATGGTTTCCCATGCACACCCTTCCTTGCTCGCACACCCTTCCTTGCTCCGTGCACAAGCCGTTTCTATGGTTATTGTGATGGTTGCATGTGTCATTAGGAAGCTTAAAGTCTGTAGATGTTTAGAGGCCAACCTGTTGGTACTGCTTCCTAGGTGTGAGGCCGATGTTCAGAGGCAGCAAAACCTTAATCTCATTTAAAACTACACTAATCAGAAATATGTATCCATGTTGCATATGTGGAGGGCCACTTAGGCACAATCAGAGGTTTTGGGTGATCCATCAGAAATTTAGAAGGTCCAAACACTATTGAAATCGTCAAGTTTCTCTAGAAATTTTTTTTATTCCCTAGAGTTTATTTTGTGCCCTAGGAAAATAATTTCTCTAGAGTAGATTTGAAAATCTTAGGGAAAAAATTTGCTTTCCCTACGGTTCTATCTAAATTTTACATAAATATAAAACTTTTCTACACTTTACAGATTTTCTAAGAAACTAAGCAAACTTTCCCTAGGATCTCTACCATTGCTAGGGAAATCTCTATAGCGCGACACGATTCAAATCTCACCCCAATCCCTTCTCTCTCTCTCCCATCTTAAATCTCTCTCGCTGTCAACTCTTAGGCGCTGTTTGGTACAGCTGAAATTTAATAAAAAAAACAATTTATTTTTTTAGCTGATAAAAAATAGTTGAAAAATAAACTGCTGTTTAATTTATTTTAATAAGTTATTGAACTAATAAACTATAAAATAAATTTACTTATTTCTGTAAATAAGCTGAAAATAAACTGTGTCGGCCTTACTCTCTCACAGGCAGCATCTTTATTTCTCTAGATCTCACAAACACTTATCTCTCGCAGGCGGCCGTCACGGACTCGCGGTCGACAGTGCCGACGGCGGATGAGCGGGGTGGCTGCGACGATGAGAAGCAGGGCGGCTACAGCGACGATCGAGTCGACGGCGGCTGCGACGGGCGACGGGCGAGCGGGACGGCGGCTGCCGCGGGTGAGCAGGGCGGCGACGGTCAGCTGCGGCAATGGGCGAGCGGAGCGGCGGCCAAGCTGGTGAGCGGAGTGGTGGGCGGCGCGACAGCTGCTTGCTTCGCGGCGAGCAGGCATCAGCGCAGCGCGGCGCG
>BCLG01000004.1:464896-492009 GCA_001602295.1 Zoysia matrella | reverse complement strand
TCGGTGTGTGTTTTGGGAAGTGCGCAGCAGGCGGGCCCGCAATATTTTTCTTTTTTTAAACTCCATCTGACAACTTTCCCTAGGATAAGTTTTCGAGGGAACCAATCCTTTCCCTACGATTTAAAAAAAAAACGGTATGGCAACTTCTCTCTCTCGTTAACCTTTTGTTAGGATACTTTTCCTAGGTTTTTTCTAAGGAATACAGTTTCGTTAGGGTTTTTTAACTTTTCCTTAACTTTTCGTCATAGATAAAACGGTCGATTCCAGTAGTGAAAGAAACTATAAGTAGACATTTTAGGTAGGTCTTGTCTGTAGTTGGTGAGATTAGAGATGAGATGATTAGAGATGGAGGTGCTGGTGAGCGTAGGATAGTCTTTTCTTTTCTGCACTATTTTGTGATTGGGATGATTGCATCAGTTTGGCCTTAGTTTTTATAGTTTGCACATTTGATTCTGGTTTGTCAAATTGAAGTTCCTGTTTAGCCATGATTTCTAACAATGGTAGTAGAATTTTTTTAATGATTGAAAAAAGGTAAAATCAAAAATCGATACATCATAAAGACCATGGAAAAAGTACAGCATTACCCTTTGAAAATTTTAAGAAATGAAGTATATTCAAAATGTTGTCCAAATATACAAATTTTTACTTAAATTACATTCAAAATACATTTAATTATTGCTGAATTTTTTCTATATGCTGCTAGATTTCTTTTATACAAAACAAATCAATCGTGTAAAACAAATGAAGAATAAGATCAATAGTGAAAGAGTAAACATGTTATTTTTACGTAAGACTTAACACCATCAACTAGAGATAATATCTCATGATAATATCTCATTGTTGGTTTTAAAAAAATTAAAGTCAAATGTGTAAATTATAAAAAACAAAGCCAAATATATAATTAACTTCTTACTAGGACTAGCTACACAATTGGCCCTTTGTGATTTGATCATAGAACGTGAGTTAAAATAGGACGAAGTCTAGTTAATGAGAAGTTAGTACTCTTTTCGATTTTAAAATATTGAAACTGTTGATTTTTAATATTAATTTTGATTATTCATTTTATTAAAAATTATTTAAATATATAAAATTATTAATTATATTTCAAATACCACTAATGATAAAATAAATTGTAGCATAATATATTATATTTATTATGATTTTTAAAATAAGATAAATAATCAAATTAATATTAGAAAGTCAATAATATTTTAAAACGGAACGCATGAGGGGACATATTTGTTGGGTATTCCTTTTCTCCTATCTAGATACTAACACAACAAGTGCACCGTCTTTAAAAAAAATTGTATCACATAGGACTCCAATTTGTTGAATACCTAGAATTTGAACTCTGTTGGCACGCGATGCTTTCCTGGCGGCGGGCAGCAATATGGGAACGGCGTCCAGCTCCAAGCGCAAGGCACCAAGAGGTGCTAGCAGCGCAATAACGCACAGGTACCTATCTTCTGCTACGTGCCGACCGGTTGACGGCGTGCCATGCAACAAAAGGCTTTACGGAGGGCCAGCAGTGCACGGCGTTGTAATGCTAGCTACCTTGCCCAGCGTGATCGATAAATCTAGATGTGGTGACCAAACTGGCCGGCTACGCGAGAGCGCACAGTGCTAGTTGCCGGCCTCGGAGTCGACGCCGGCTGTTCGGCCGGCAGCGGTTGCTGCCGTTGTCCCGGCGCGACAGTGCGGCAGAGGAGATGTGACTGGGCGCGTCAAAGGCTGCCGCCAGTCTCGTTTCATGCCTTGGCCCGATGGTCCTGCCTTCTTCGTGCCAAAGGGTGGAGTCGAGTAGGTGAAGGACTGCACGCCAGAGCGAGGCTTGGTCGTGTTCGCTTGTCCGAGGTGCAGGGCAGTGACAGGAACGCATCGGCAGGACGGTCTTCGCAATGGGACGGACCCAGTCATGGACGGGGACAAAACAAAATCACAGGCCCCGAAGTCCGGGGCCTCTCCGCCAAGCACTGCCATAAGGGCCCCCTAGGGCTGTCAAAGAGCCGAACTCAGCGAGCTTGGGTGACCTACGCTTGAGCTCGAGTTCAACTCGAGCCCAGCTCGAGTCTGTTCGAGCTCGAATCGATTGATTTAGATTCGATAACAAAATAAATTATATAAATATTATTTAAAATTAATTATAAAAAATTATTTTAAATTATAAATTGATAAATTAACAATTAAACTATAAAAAATTATTATTCACATTAACGAACTTTATCGAGCTTGACCGTACTCGAGTTTGGTAGGCTCACGAGCTTTATGTTGAGCTCGAGTTCGGTTTGTTTAACTTTCGAGTCGAGCTCAAATCAAATTTTTAACGAGCCGAACTCGAATAGCTCGTGAGCTCGAGCCTCATTTGACAGCCTTAGGGCCCCCCTCAATTATACAGCCTGTTGCGGGGAGTCGTTTGCGAGGCGAGCTGAACGGTGCGAAGGCTTTCAGGAAACTCAACGCGAGTCGGGGGGTCGGGCCTCGAGGAAACGGAGGGAGACGCAGAGCCTTGTCGAGACTAAAGCACGGAGCCTTAGAACATGGGAACGAGGCGCGAGGCCTAAGAAATCAAATGTAAAGGGGTCGAATGTTCCGACCCTCAAGTGGGGACACTGAGACTAGCCCTTGGGTAGTGAAGGGTAGACGAGTCAGCTGTGCTTCATTGTCAAAATATAGTTAATAAAACAAAAGAATGCATAGTAACTTAGCTGATTTTATTATACATAGAAATAACGTAAGTTCTCGATGTTTCAGGCATGGGCTAGCTTCCCTGCCGCCCTCGGTAGCTAACTTGTATGTACCGGGCTTTAAGATTTGTTTGATTACATAAGGACCCTCCCATGGGGTGATTGTGGTGGTCGGTCTTGTCTTGCACTGTGTTGACCACAAGGTCGCCGATATTGAAGGACCGACTCTTGACGCGCTGAGCGTGTAGTCGTCGCAGACTCTGCTGGTACTTGACCGATCGTAGAATGGCGACATTGCGTGCTTCGTCCAGCTGATCCTGGGCGTCTTGCTGCGCTGCTTTCGACCTTTCTTTGTCATAAGCTCGGACCCTCAGGGAGTAGTAGTCAAGGTTGGTCGGCAGCACAACTTTCGCTCTGAAGGTCATGAAGAAGGGAGAGAACCCTATAGTTCTGTTGGGGTCGTTTGTAAGCCCCACAACACGGAGGGGAGTTCTTTGACCCATCGCCCGACCGCTTGCCTGACAGAGTCGTAGATTCGAGGCTTCAGTCCTTGTAGCACTATCCCATTGCCATGCTCAACCTGACCGTTGGTCCTTAGATGGGCGACGGAGGCAAAGTCGAGTCGGATGTAGTACTCCTCGCGAAATTCTTGAAAAATGTGACCAATAAATTGTGTACCGTTGTCGGTGATGACAGAGTGCGAACGAGTTTCTCGACGTCAGAGACCGTCGTGGGCCAGTAAAATCCTTGGCAAAAAACTTTCTCGACCAAGGTCCTTGGAGGGGCGTGATGCCCACAAATACCCGAGTGGATGTCGTCGAGGAGATGGAGACCCTCCTCCTAAGGGATGCAGCGCTGGATAACATCACTGGGACTTTGCTTGTAGAGCTCATCATCGACGATGACGTAGGCTTTAGCTCGCCGCGAGACCCGTTAGGCCTCATTGGTGTCAGCCGAAAGTTTGCCGTCTTGTAGGAAGGTGTAGATGTCTTGAGACCAATCGAGAATGATAGCCATAATCTCTGCCCCAGGGGTCGGAGCTTGCTCGCTGACTGCCTCGACCTAGAGGTCGACGGCATCATCTTTGAGCTTGATCGTTGGCTTAGAGAGGACCTCGAGCAAAACGTCGTCGAGGACTGAATCCTGCCTCGAGGCCATTCAGGCGAGAGTGTCGGTCGCTTCGTTGTCGCGGTGCAGAACGTGATGGAGCTCGAGCCCGTCGAACTTGTCTTCGAGCTTGCGAACCTTTTGGCAGTAAGCCTCCATTTTGGGGTCTCAGCAGCTTGATATCTTCATGACTTGGTTTACGACGAACTCGAAGTTGCTCTTGACGTAGAGCCGTCAGACGCCGAGGATGATGACTATTCGGAGGCCATGGAGCAAGGCTTCATACTTGACGACGTTGTTGGAGGCGGGGAAATGGATTTGCAAGACGTGACAGAACTTATCTCCCTTGGGAGAGATGAGGACGACGCCAGCTCCCGTGCCTTTCAGTCGGTAGGAACCGTCGAAGAACGTCGTCCAGTGCTCGAGGTCGACTGGGCTCGGCGGTTCTTGAGCCTCGGTCCACTCGGCGATGAAGTCGGTGAGGGTTTGGGATTTGATAGCTTGCCGAGGCACGTAGGTGATGTCGTGGCCCATGAGCTCCATAGCCCATGTAACAACGCGCTCAACCACATCTTTACCGTTGATGATCTCTTCGAGTGGGAAGCTTGTCACCACTCGAATAGAGTAGCTGTCGCAGTAGTGGCGAAGCTTGTAGCTGGTGATGAGGATCGCGTAAAGTAGTTTCTCCACTTGGGTATACCAGGTCTTGGTGTCGACGAGCACCTCGCTGATGAAGTAGACAGGCCGCTAGACCTTCAAGGCCCGACCCTTCTCCGATCGCTCGATGACGAGAACAGTGCTGGCGACCTTAGTGGTTGCAGAGATGTAGAGGAGCAGTGGCAAACCAAGGGTCGACGAGGTTAAGACTGGCGGAGAGGACAACATAGTCTTGAGTTGCTCAAAGGTTTCCTGGGCCTCAGCGGTCTAGGTGAAGCGGTTGGACTTTCAAAAAAAGCCGGTAAAAAGGCATAACCTTCTCACCCAGTAGTGGCTCACCAAGCATCCAGTGAGCTTCGGGACCCCTTTGACGTTGTTGATGGGTCTGAGGTTGCGGATGGCAGAGATTTTATCAGGGTTGGCCTCGACGCCGCGCTCGGAGATGACAAACCCGAGGAGCTTGCCGGTGGGGACGCCAAAGACGCACTTCTTGGGGTTGAGCTTGATGCGGAACTTTCGGAGGTTGGCAAAGGTTTCTTCAAGATCTCCAATGAGGTCAACGTCTTGTCGAGTCTTGATGACGATGTCGTCGACGTAGACCTCCAGATTTCGACCCAGCTGATACGTGGCGTCGGTATTCTTGAGGCCGAAGGGCATGGTGACATAGCAGAACGAGCCGAATGACGTGATAAACGATGTAGTCGGCTGGTTGGAGCCGCGCATGGATATCTGATGGTACTCGGAGTACGGATCAAGAAAACTAAGGGTTTCGCAGCCGGCGATGGAATCGACCACCTGATCTATGCGCGGCAAAGAAAATGGATTCTTTGAGCATGCTTGGTTGAGACTCATGTAATCAACGCACATTCTCCATTTTCTATTTTTTTTCTTAACCATTACAGGGTTAGCCAGCCACTTAGGGTGGTAGACCTCTTTGATGAACTTTGCATCATGCAGCTTAACGATCTCCTCCCCAATGGCGCAGTGCTTCTCGTCGTTGAAGCATAGGAGTCGTTGCTTCACCAGTCGAGAGCCGGAGATGATGTTCAAAGAGTGTTCGGCGAGCTCCCTCGGGATGCCCGGCATATCAGTTGGTACCCAGGCGAAGACATCCCGATTCCAGACGAGAAAGTCGACAAACACGCTTTTCTATTTGTCAAAAAGCGATGTCCTGATCCTAGCCTTCTTGGTCGGGTCGGTGCTATTGAAGAGGATCTCCTTAGAGTCGTTGGCCGACTTGAAGGACGTAGAGATTGAAGGCTTAGAGTCGAGAGTCACAGTCAGCACCTGAGATTTGTGGATCTCTTCCAGTTGGGCCGACCATGCGAGGGCGACGGCCAGCTCGAAGATTTCTTGCTCGCAGGTGAGAGCGTGCTTGAAGCGAGATGTCACAGTGATGACTTCTTTGGGCCCTAGCATCTTGAGCTTGAGGTAGACATAGCTGGGGATGGCCATGAACTTGGCGTAGACGGGTCAGTCGAGGATGGTGTGATAGACCCCTGAGAAGTCGACCACTTCGAAGGTGAGCTTCTCCGTTCTGAAGTTGTCGCGGTCGCCGAAGGTGACGAGCAGGGTGATCCGACCCAGAGGCACCGCGCTACCCTCGGGGATGACGTCATGGAAAGGACGTGCCTCGGACATAGGTCGGACTCTGAGAGCTTCATGGCCTTATAGGTGTCGATGTAGAGGATGTTGAGGTCACTGCCTTCGTTCATAAAGACCTTGGTCAGACGCGTGGTGCCGGTGATCGGATCGAGCACCAGGGGCAGGAGCCTCGGTTGAGGCACATAGTCGGGGTGGTTGCACCTGTCGAAGGTGATTGGGGCCTCCGACCACATGAGGTAGGTGGGCACAGCGGGGTCGGTGAGATTGACCTCTCACCACATCTGCTTCTAGTGACACTGTGACTCGTAAGCCATTGGCCCGCTGAGGATCATCAGACAGTCCTTCGACTCGGGAAAGACATTGTCGGCGTTACCCTCGGCCTCCTTTGCAGGAGGGTCAAGATTTTGAGGCTGATGGGAGTCAGGTCAGAAATGACATCTGTAGAAAGCTTGTATAAGGTGGCAGTCCCATAAGGTATGCTTGACAGGGGTCGCATGGTTGGTGTAGATCATGTCGAGCATCTTTTCAAAATGGTTGTTGTGGTCGACCGGCTTCTTCGCTTGGGGTCGAGGCGGCTGCTCGGTGACGCCCACAAACTCTGCATTGTGCCGGCAGTTCTTCTGGTTCTTGCTGCTCGAGCCACCCCTGTCCCGACCGTCCTTGCGGTCGGAGTGTCGGTCGGAGCAGTTGTCATTCTTGCGGTCGGCTTTGGACTTCTCCTTGTCTTTGGCCCAATCTCGGTCGAAGTTGGCTTGAACGGCCTCCTCTCCGGTGGCGAAGGTGGTGGCAATGTTGAGAAGGGCACGCGCTATCCGATGGTTTTTACACCTCAGCTTGTGGACGAGCGACTTAGATGTCGTACCACAGGTGAAGGCGTTGATGACGTCGGCGTTGCTCACGTCAGACAGCTCATTCCGCTTGCGCGAAAAGCGCTGGATGTAGTCACGGAGCGATTCGCTGGGGTTCTGCATGCAATTCTTTAGGTCATAGGAGTTACTTGGGTGGGTGTAGGTCCCTTGGAAGTTGCTGACAAAGCCGCGACGAAGGTCGACCCAGTCATAGATGCTGTCTCTAAGAAGGTGCTCGAGCCACCCTCTGGCCCAGTCGGACAGGAAGAGTGACAGGTACTGCATGGCGAACAGGTCGTCGGCGCCACCGGCTCTGCACGCAAAACGATAATCTTCGAGCCAGTGGGTAGAGTTGGCTCACCAGTGTATCGGACAATGTCCACTCCACCGGAGAGCGCGGAATCTCTGAGGAAAAGGTGCTCTTCAGATGTGGGACCCGAATGCTCGGGGCCCGACTTCATCAGGACTAAGGCTCTGAACGTGGTCGTAGCTGCGCCGACGGGGCGACGGTCAAGAGACCACTCCCTCCTGGACTCGACGTAGCGCTCGCTCCTGGCTTGCTTCCACACGTTGATCGTGTGACGAGCGTCACGGTGCTCCCCAAAGCGCTGGTGAACGTTGCCAGTCGAAGGGTAAGGATCACGTGCCTCGGTCTGATCGCAATGGCTATCGCAGGTCAGACTCCGTCAGTCGGCGCTCGGTCGGTGAGAGCTATGTGCCTCGAAATGCTGATGAAGAGATGGTTCAGGTTGTTGAAGCGCGCCGTCGAGGTAGACACATAGACAGTCGTAGGTTTCTTTGAGCATGAGGATGTCGGTCGTGGCGGACTCGTAGAGGACGTAAGCCATCGCCGCCGTCAGATTCTCGTATGACGTGTCAAAGAGGGGCGTGCCACCGTCCAATATTTGCTGATAAGTGGACCAGGCTCAGGCTCGAGCGCCACCGCTCGTCGCAGCAGCACCCTTGCCCTGACCATCGCCCTTGGTCACAAGCTTGCGCCGGAGAGTGCCCTCGACGACAGAAAGAGTGTGACAGTGCGGAGAAGGGTCATCGTTAAGAGCCTTGCCGGAGGTATCGACCTCCGCGGCCTTGTTAGGCTGTATCATGAAGCACTCACGGGATGGGTCATGACACAACACATTGTGAGGTAGACAATGGCGAGGCGAACGACGCTGAGGCGCACGCCGCTTGCACGGACCTGAAGATGAAGCGCGCCGCCGTTGTCGGCAACGAAATTCAGACTTTCAAAGCGGAAGGCCTGGCCAACAGCGAAGGTCAGGATGCTCCACGGTCGACTATCACGAGCGATGACAGCCGCAAACCCCCAAAACGCAGGCGAGAGATCGAGGACTCTCCCACCAAAGCGAAGATCGAAACCATCGAAAAGTGAAATGAAAACGCACCACGAAAACCACATTTCTGGCGCGCCAACATTCAATGTTCTGACCATCGACACAGTAAAATTTACGTAATCGAAGAGAGAGTTTGTGCGCTCTTTGCATTCGAATAGCCTAGCCTATGAAAGAGACTCAAAAATTAATCTGGTTCGGACCGTCGAGAGGCGTAATACCCTACGTCCAGAGGCGAGAGAGATCAAATAGTATAAACTCAAGAACACGAGTACATTGTGGAAAGGCTTTGGCTCGATCCAAAATCTCTAGCACGCGTGGATGGATGTGGTTATAATGGAATACAACTTGACTAACTTGTCTTCTTGTTCGTCTAATGTCCTATGGTACCTCTTTTATAGAGATCAGATCGGAGGCACCAACTTGGTGCCTACGAAACCTGCAGGTCCTCTGTCAAGTGGGGCCTTGGTTGTCGTCTGAGTTGGTCGTCTGGCGTCCGCTGGCGCCGGTGCAGTTGACCGGCGTCTTTCGTACGTCCTTTGCCCAGTCGTGCGGGGTAAAGGACATTTTTCCGTCTTGCTTTATCGATCACTTGGCTGATTTACCAACTTCTGAAACGCTTTACCTCTCGGCAAAGTTGCTTTACCTGTTGTACGTTGGTAAAAATCTCTGCGGCTGTCAGTGGTTGATTGCTAAAGTGGTGTCCGACCCTCGGGGGTCGGGTTAGAGCGTTGGCCTAGCCATTCGCGGGCTAAATTTTGTTGTCGTGTAGCTTTGACCTTTCGTCGGTCAGGTTTGGACACTTGCGTAGTTCTGACCTCTGAGGTCGAGACATTCTTGACGGGATGTGATTCTTCGTGAGCTGTAGATAAGTCGCGGACCGTAGTTTATAGATGGATCTTTGTGTAGAGACCGAATCTGTAAATATCCGGAGTATATTATCTTGACATACCATATTTGAATATAGATTTTTTTTTATTTCTGTGATTTTACTATAAAATTGAATTGATTCTTACGACTCAATTCGCTCTCCTCTGCACCCTTAACTCGTCATCCGCCTTGTGTCACCCATCCGTAGCAACCAGGCAGCAACCAGCATCTCTCTATCTCTGGCCGTATACGCGCATCACGCGCCTATATATATACCACACCATTTGATTTGGCTGAAATCCCAAAGCAGCAAGCAGAAGTGCACAAGCACGAGCACACAACAGCCAACCAAGACGAGTACTAAACAATGTCAGGCGGTCAGGCCAAATGATGGAAGCTCCGCTGCACCAGCGGTCCTCTTCCCTGTCGCTAGGGCCGCAGCTGCAGGCCAACTACAAGAGCGACCACCACCTCGCGATCGCGACTTCGGTGGCGGCGAAAATGGCCGTCTCCGGCTGCGGCTCCGCGGCCACCACCGCGGCCGAAACGGCGTACCTCCAGCAGCTGCATCAGACGACCGCCGTGACCGAGGCGAACGGCAATAACGGCGCGCGGGGTGAGCAGTCCCCGCGGTGCGCGTCGCACGACACCAAGTTCTGTTACTACAAAAACTACAACACGTCGCATCCGCGCCACTTCTGCCGCGCCTGCCGCCGCTACTGGACGCTGGGCGGGTCCCTCCGCAACGTCCCTATCGGCGGCTCCACGCGCAAGTGCCCGCGTCTGGCGCACCCCACGTCGGCGCCGCCGGCGAGCAGGCGCCACGTTGTCTTTGGCGGCGGCAGCGCGGCGGCGCCTCCCACGGGCCTCCTCGGCTCGCTGTTCGCGCTCGGCGGTGCGGCGCCGGTGCGGGAGGGGCGCAGCGGTTCCGGCTTCGAGCTTGGCCGCGGGCTTCCAATGCCGAGTGGCGCGGGCGGTGCCTTCGGTGGTGACGGAGAGATATGCGCGCAGATGCAAGGTCTCGGCGTCAGGGATGGGCTTGGGGGCGCGTCGGAGCTGCTCTGGCCTGCCGGTCTTCTGGACAACGGCATCGCGGACGAGTGGAAGGTACCAAGCGTTAGTGAGGCAACGTGGCCGGAGTTCTCCGCCGCGGTGGCGCCACCGCAAGCGGGCGGGCTGCTGCACGGCGGGGCCCAGCTCATGTGAGAGATCATGCAAGCAAACAAGGCGCGTCTCGTTCCACCAAACTAGTAGTAATACAGGATTAGAAGCTAGTAGGAGTACTATACTACGCACTTGGCGCGTGGAGCCTGTTGCACCACAATTCACTGTTCCAGTCTTCCTTCCGCTTGTCTTCTTGGCTACTGTTTCACGGATCGGGATCGTCGGCAGTCGGGCTGCCAGCAGTCGCCCCAGCAGTCGACTCCTCCATCGTTGATTTCTGCAGCGTGATCGTGCGGCCAGCCGTCGGAATGCTGCGGTTCCAAAAAATCACACACCGAAAATAATGTAATAGGTACTTCGAAGTAAGATATTTAAAAAATATTTCTTTAAGTATGTTTGATGGATTTATCTTTTTTTGGACTTTTTTGAAACGCAGTATTTTACAAAAATTAGTTTAATTTCACAAAAAATATATCAATAAAAAAATATACTCGTAGGTGCTCTCTTAGTTATTTCCAGAGTTTTCAAAGTTGCTCCATTAGTTTTTATATTATTTCTGTTTTTAAACGGTTAATTCTTGAGAATTCAAAAAAAGTTCCAACAATTTCTCAAAACTTTTCAAAATTGTCTTGTTAAGTTTATCTTATCGAACTTTTTACGTAAGTGCTCTCAGTGTTATTTCAAAATTTATTAAAGTTGTCACATTAATTCCCAGAGTTTTCAAAGTAGTTTCTATTTTTAAACAGTTAATTTTTGAAAATTCAAAAAAGTTCTCTTAAATTACTATAGTTTCTTAAAGTTGTTTCGTTAAGATCGTTTCGTCGAACTCTTTGTGTAGATGCTCTGAGTTATTCTTAAAGTTTAATCTTCTCTAACAGTTTATTTGAACATTCTATTTTTCACAACTATTAGAAAGAAGAGCCTCCTTTAGGATAGAGGATTTTTTTTATTACTAATTTTAAAAATTAGTAATAAAAAAAATCCTCTATCCTAAAGGAGGCTCTTCTTTCTAATAGTTGTGAATTTAAAAGAACTTTCTTGAATTTTCAAAAATTAACTGTTTAAAAATAGGAACTACTTTGAAAACTCTGAGAATTAATGTGACAACTTTAATAAATTTTGAAATAACACTGAGAGCACTTACATGAAAAGTTCGATAAGATGAACTTAACAAGACAATTTTGAAAAATTTTGAGAAATTGTTGGAACTTTTTTTGAATTCCCAAGAATTAACCGTTTAAAAACAGAAATAATATAAAGAAACTAATGGAGCAACTTTGAAAACTCTAGGAATAACTAAGAGAGCACCTACGCTTATATTTTTTTATTGATATATTTTTTGTAAAATTAAACTAATTTCTGCAAAATACTGCATTTCAAAAAAGTCCAAAAAAAAGATAAATCCATCAAACATACTTAAAGAAATATTCTTAAATATCTTACTTCGAAGTACCTATTACATTATTTTCGGTGTGTGATTTTTTGGAACCGCAGCATTCCGATGGCTGGCCGCACGATCGCGCTGTAGAAATCAACGACGGAGGAGTCAACTGCTGGGGCGACTGCTGGCAGCCCGACTGCCGACGATCCCGATCCCTACGTGTGCTAAAAAGTGTCGTCCTATGTGCTTTCTCCGTCTTCAATTACTACATAGCATCTTAGAGTTCACAACTTTTTCTATTTACTTGTTATACTCTCTTCTTCATAAATCTTTATCTATTTTCAATACATCTGTATTTTTATCTTATTTCTCATTATTTTAAACACATCATATCTTTTTCACAATCTTAATCTTTGTGTCTAAACCTATATATAAAGCTTAATAATTACTCCTTCCGTTCTTAAGCTTTCACTAAAATACATTGTTTCCAGAATCAGAAACACCTCTGTGCGAGTGCCAAACAGCTGTTTCAATATGTGATTTTGATTCACTGGAGAAATATTTCAAAAGATAAATTAACTGGATCTGAAATATTTCTTATAAAATTTAAACCCTACCAAACACATCCAAGATTTGGCTTTTGTAAATAAATTCTTAATGATTGAACAGGACTATATAGGAGTATGTGTAGATAACTGAATATATATGTTTCCATATGACAACACATATACTAGCCTAGAGAACAATTTGTTCCGATGCTGTATCACTGCAGGGAACAGCCCCCTTCAAAAGTGTACCGTATATGCTCGGACTCCTGGTCCACATCCTTGCATCTGTCGCAACCTTTTGACAAAATGACTAGCTAATGTGACTGAAAACTATAAGAATCTATCTACGGTACATTACTTCAGCCACATCTAAATCTCGTAAGAGATCCCAACTTTAAGCAGTTTTCCATGGGGAACAGATAACATCTTCTCTCCTTGCATGAAGTTCTTCCTCAGGAAGGAGTATATGTGGTTGATGACAATCTTCTTAACGAGTGACGACTGAGGATCTGCAACCACCTCACTCTCTCCAAGTATATACACCACACCTTTCTCCCTTTCTCTTTGGATGAATTTTTGCTCCTCTTCAATCTTTGCTAACTCATTCACGTTCATCGTCGACACCTGTTATTTAATTATCAATCAGTTATATATGTAGCCTGCAGAGAAAAACAAGGACTTAATTTCCAGAGCTACGCATGCATATTCCATTGCTATGTTACCTGGAACTGTGGTAGAAGATTGCTTCCACCATTTGGCAATGTTGTGAGCTCAGAAAAGGACTGGCTTGGAGTTATCATTTCCTCAGCATGAATGGCATGCCTCCCAGAAGGCTTTTCCCGAGATAAACTATGAGAACGAGAAATGGGGTAGCTAAAAGTTTGCAGCTCGTCCACAGAGTAGAGGTTGGCGTCTCTTATGAAGTACTGGAGCTGCTCAACAAGGGCAGATACAAAGTCCTCAGCCTCTTGGTTAATGGAGTCACGGTACCCGTATCGCGCCACGCATCTGAAGATCTTGTAGTCCTTCAACTCCACTTGCCGGAAGAGGAATCGCTCGGAGGGGTCGACATGTGGGACATGCAGATGTTTGATGGAGACGAAGATAAGCACCGAGTGAATGGCTGGGATCTTCTCGATGAGGTGAGGGAATATGGGTGGGATGCCTTGCACTAGCTCCGTGTAAAAAAGCCCAACTCCTGGGACCCTCTTCAGATCATGGCGCTTAAGCAGTTCTTTAATCTTACTGGGAGATGAGACATGCTCCAATTCATATCTGTACCGTTTTGCATGGACGTAATGCCAGACCATCATCACCACCATTAGGACTGCCGACATAGCCACCGGAACGTATGGTCCATGTGTGAACTTGTATAACACCGATGATAGGTAGACAGACTCTATCGGAACGAAGACGAGGAAGAAGAGAGCGATCCACCAGATACTGATCTTCCACACCAGAAGCATCACTATGGTCATCAGTAGCGTCGTGATGAGCATCACAAGGATGATACAGATTTCTGTCGAGTCCATTAAGAAGACGCAGTTAGTGATATTTCAATATATTCGCTCGTCAGATCACAGCAAGTTATCATCAGATCAGTTCAAGTTCGTTTAATATTTCTTAAACACAGTTCTTACCATGTGCTTTTCCAATGATGGTGGTTGTCCTGAAACCGACAGTCACGAGACAAGAAGCTACGCACAGCAATAAGTTGACTACAGGGATGTAGAGCTGGCCCTGAAATCGCTTTGATGTGTGCAGTATTCTGACCCTAGGGAAGCAACTGAGTGTTTGCAAGTGTGAAACAGTTGCAAAGGCACACGAAATCATTCCTTGGCTTCCTATGATGGATGCAGCAATCGCCATGACAAATGTGGGCCAGAATAGAAAATCTGAATTGACATTAAATAGTTATTATGTTAATTCTTTGAACAGTTACATGTTGAATTATATGAGATGCCTATAATATATCAAATATATGCTTACCTGGAGTTGATTTGTAGAAAGGATCACCAAAATCCCCTAGGTTTTTCCTTAGGTACGCTGCTTGCCCGATGTAGGTGAGCAATACAGATGGCAGCAATCCGAAGCTAAAACTTAGCTGAAAATATTTAGCAACGGTTATTCAACATGTGATTGTCAATACAAAATAAAACAACTTATATAACATGTTTAGAAAGAGATTATCATCATTAGTTTGACATTCTTGCTACCTCAACCTTTTGCCACAAATTATCACCAAAATTACATGACCTATCTGTATATTTTTTTTTGGCTGATGACCTATCTATATATTCATATATCAACAAAAGGATTATGTAGATACCTGGATTGATTTAATGCTGAAGTATCCCAGATTAGCAAAGAGAGCTTCCGTTCCTATCACATGAACATCGAAAAGTATATGTTATTATTACAGATATAAGCAATGCTTTATTAACAAGTCAATTGTGAAGTCGCCAAAAGTTAAAGTTCCTTGATCTTCATAGTGACAGAAACTATTATTTGTCTAACTGGTTTTCTTTGCGTACCAACCTGTAAAGACAAGGAGAATATCACCAAGAGAGACCCATCCTTCCTTCTTGTTTCTTCGGAAGTAATCCACGATGTATCTCGGATTGAATGCCCTCAAGACACCGACATCGTACTTGATCAGGTTATGCATCCCAACCCCTCCTATCAGAATCAGCCATAGTACGATGATCGGTGCAAACAAGTAGCCAACTTTATCGGTTCCGAGTCTTTGGATAGCAAACAGCACTATCAAAATTACCACGGTGATCCATACCATTTGATCTGTGTCAAGAATTGGGAAAATTATAAGAATTTACTATGGCACATAAGTGCCGCCAATTCTCTTCTAATATTCAGTCAACCTTTTTATGTCCATGAAAAGTCCTCTACCCTTTCTAATTTAAATATTACAAATTGCAATTCTTACCTTCTGTCAGAGGCATCCTTTCTTTCAAGCCACTTACAGCTGAGAGGACTGAATAGTTAATTTTTGAGAAAGAAAATGTCAGTTAACATTGTTAAAACGTCGAAAGATGCTACTGCTCAAAGATCGAGTTTTTTTTAGTACCTGAAATAGGAGGAGTTAGAACAGAGTCGCTGATGACCATTGCGATCGCAAGGATGGTAAGGACAACGAGCGAAATCTTCACTGATTTGCTCGTCTCGAGCATGTTCTTCAACCAACTAGCTCTCCTCAGCATGGCTGACGGCTTCCCATGTGTGCCAAGCCGTGAGACCAGTTCATCTTCCGCCTGCTCGTTAGGAATAAGACTGACCTTCGCATATCGAGAAATCAGCGAGTAGAGTGCAAAGGTTCCACCTGTGGAATAACCAATTTGCTATTAGTTTTCTTATTACTTTTGTGTGAATCTTATACATGGCCGTGATCTAGGATGGCATGCACGTGCAGCAGCTGCAGTACTGTACTGACCGTCTCCGTCATCGTTGGCATGGAGGGCAACGAAAACGATCTTGATGACCGTGAAGAGCACGAAGCTGTAGATGATGAGGGAGAGCACTCCCAGGATGTCATCGGGGTGGCCAATGCCGTGCTCAAAAGTGGTCGAGTACACATACAACGGCGACGTCGCGACGTCGCCGAACAGTATCCCCACGCACTGCACCGCCAGCATCAGCGTCTTCCCCCAGCTATTCTGCAAACCACAGAATTCCGGAGCCAACGTAGAATTACAACGTCGTCAAAATTCATGCACGCAGGCACGTGTGTCAGATCGGTGTGAAAATATTAGCAGAAGGACCATGTCCACACGAACCTGCTCGGAGTAGCCTGCACCGCCATGGTGCACGCCTCTCACCGCTTCTCGGAACAGGGAGTCCTGCCGATCGACGACGGCCGCTCCGGCAACGCCGCTCTCGACATCGATGACCTGATGAAGCTCGTGGCCGTCTTTATCGGCAGTGCCAACCATCACGATTCAGAACTCTGGAACACTCTCTTTTCCTTCCTGGATTAACTTGTGTTGTGCTGACAGGCAGTAGTAGTGGTGTTGTGTGTAGCTTGTGACCAGATGGGACCTTTTATAGGCTATTGTGGCGGGTGTTAAATCGGTGGCTAGCTCGACGTGATCTTCTAAATTTGTACTTGCTGCAACTTGTCCGGCTCGATCCTTAACGGTGATCTACTTCGGAAAACCTGATCGATCGACACATTTATCTTTTTTCCTATAATTAAGTTGCTCACGCTGCGACCGTTTACTTTGGCACGCCACTGGTTTTCAAGTTTGACTCTGCATGCCCTCACCGGATATGCCTAAAATTTCTAAGGACGTAGAGTACACTCCCCATGTTACAGGCGCGCGCGTGCGTCTAACGGCTGTACGTTGCACTGACTTGAAATTTCTTATTGAGAGATATTCTAAACTGTTTTTTTCTCCATCAGTGACTGTACTTATCAAGACATACAACCATAGACCGGCGACGTGAATTCTGATTTGTATAATTGTATCTAGTATATAGCTTCTTTTAACTTCTATATGCGTTGTTCTGAATATCTACTCTTGCCAACCATATATGCATATCAGCCAAGCACCAGGTGCTCGATGTACTATATATTTTTGTTTTTAAATTGATGTCACTGTTGATTTTTAATATCAACTTTAACTATTCATTTTATTCGAAAAAGTTTTATAAATTTTATATACTTTATTATTAAAGTTATTTAAATCATAACCTATAAATTTTTATATTTGAACTAATTTTTTAAATAAGATGAATGGTCAAAGATAAAATTAAAAGTCAACAGCGATATCAATTTAAGAACGGAGCGAGTATGTCTCATGCGCCATAAAAGTTTGCCAGATTACTTTCTCTATTGGCAGCTTATTACTGATACTACACAAAGATACTGCCAACAATAGCGATGAGTCAAATTCATTTGGTCGTCGACGTGTTTATAACACTGGTATAAAAGTAAGCTGTGGAGTTCATGTACCTCCCTTATGAAAGGAAAATCTCATAAGTACCACCCTGATCTTGGCGTATCACAAACAGCTGACTTTCTAATACGGAAGACAGAGAAAATTAGGACAAAGTTCCGAACTTTCCAATCTCCTTCTCCATGCATGCTTTTTCGCACGTACGTACGGCCGCTACATGCACGGATTGAACTTTCCAATCTCCTTCTCCATGCTTTTTCGGATGTGAACTGCATGCATGGACGAGATTGATTTTGTAGGAACCAGCTAAGTTTCAAAGGAAAAACACAAGATTATTCAGAAACATTATTCTAAAGGTAGCCTTAGTTCAAGCTGGCCTTATTCATTATGTCTCCCTAGATCAATTTCCATCAATTGCATGTAGCTCGCCACCAGATGGCGCCTTTTATAGGCCATTGTGGCGGCTGCGAGATCGGTGGCTAGCTCAACGCGATCTTCTAAATTTGTACTCATCCGTTCCAAAATATAAATATTTTTAGATTTAGTCAAAATCAAATTTTTATCACTTTTATCACTAATAATTTATAATTAATAATATTTTATCAAATAAAAATTATTTTTTAAATTCATCATTAAATACACTTTTATAAAAATTATGTAATTTTATATATATTATTAGTAAAAATTAAAAGATTTCAATTTTATTCAAATCTAAAAATGTTTATATTTTGAAACAGATGTAGTACTTGCTGCAATTTGTCTGAATCGACCCTTAACATTTATCTACTTCGGAAAACCTGATGGACCGACACATTTTATCCTTTTTCCTATAATTAAGTTGCTCGCGTTGCTACCGTTTACTTTGGCACGCCACTGGTTTCCAAGTTTGACTCTGCATGCCCTCACCGGATATGCCTAAAATTTCTAAGGACGTAGAGTACACTCCCCATGTTGCAGGCGCGCGCGTGCGTCTAACGGCTGTACGTTGCACTGACTTTAAATTTCTTATTGAGAGATATTCTAAACTGTTTTTTTCTCCATCAGTGACTGTACTTATCAAGAGATACAACCATAGACCGGCGACGTGAATTCTGATTTGTATAATTGTATCTAGTATATAGCTTCTTTTAACTTCTATATGCGTTGTTCTGAATATCTACTCTTGCCAACCATATGTGCATATCAGCCAAGCACCAGGTGCTCGATGTACTATATACTTTTGTTTTTAAATTGATGTCACTGTTGATTTTTAATATCAACTTTAATTATTTATTTTATTCGAAAAAGTTTTATAAATTTTATATACTTTATTATTAAAGTTATTTAAATCACAACTTATAAATTTTTATATTTGAACTAATTTTTTAAATAAAGTGAATGGTCAAAGATAAAATTAAAAGTCAACAGCGATATCAATTTAAAAACGGAGCGAGTATGTCTCATGCGCCATAAAAGTTTGCCAGATTACTTCCTCTATTGGCAGCTTATTACTGATACTACACAAAGATACTGCCAACAATAGCGACGAGTCAAATTCATTTGGTCGTCGACGTGTTTATAACACTGGTATAAAAGTAAGCTGTGGAGTTCATGTACCTCCCTTATGAACGGAAAATCTCATAAGTACCACCCTGATCTTGGCGTATCACAAACAGCTGACTTTCTAATACGGAAGACAGAGAAAATTAGGACAAAGTTCCGAACTTTCCAATCTCCTTCTCCATGCATGCTTTTTCGCACGTACGTACGGCCGCTACATGCACGGATTGAACTTTCCAATCTCCTTCTCCATGCTTTTTCGGATGTGAACTGCATGCATGGACGAGAATGATTTTGTAGGAACCAGCTCAGTTTCAAAGGAAAAATACAAGATTATTCAGAAACATTATTCTAAAGGTAGCCTTAGTTCAAGCTGGCCTTATTCATTATGTCTCCCTAGATCAATTTCCATTAATTGTATGTAGCTCGCCACCAGATGGCGCCTTTTATAGGCCATTGTGGCGGCTGCGAGATCGGTGGCTAGCTCAACGCGATCTTCTAAATTTGTACTCATCCGTTCTAAAATATAAACATTTTTAGATTTAGTCAAAATCAAATTTTTATCACTTTTATCACTAATAATTTATAATTAATAATATTTTATCAAATAAAAATTATTTTTTAAATTCATCATTAAATACACTTTTATAAAAATTATGTAATTTTCTATGTATTATTAGTAAAAATTAAAAGATTTCAATCTTATTCAAATTTAAAAATGCTTATATTTTGAAACGGATGTAGTACTTGCTGCAACTTGTCCGGATCGACCCTTAACATTTATCTACTTCGGAAAACCTGATCGACCGACACATTTTATCCTTTTTCCTATAATTAAGTTGCTCGCGTTGCTACCGTTTACTTTGGCACGCCACTGGTTTCCAAGTTTGACTCTGTGTGCACTCACCAGATATGCCTGAAATTTGAAAGGACGTAGATTACACTCCCCATGTTGCAGGCGCGTGCGACTAACGGCTGTACGTTGCACTGACCCGAAATTTCTTATTGAGAGATATTCTAAACTGTTTTTTCATCAGTGACTATAGCTATCAAGAGATACGACCATAGACCTAGCAATTTCACTGATATATCCGAAATATCGCTTTTATCGGTAAGGTTCGATGTTTTTTTTATTCACCGAAATTTCATAATTTAGTATCCTTAATCAATGAAAAATACTTTATTTTTATATACAACCATGTTGTTTGATAGATTTAAGGAAATTCCTTTTGATTTTGTGTCAATTAGTTTTCAAAGTATTTAAATTAATTCATCAAAATTTCTGATATATCTGAAATATCACATTTATTAATGACCTCCGATATTTTTTTATCTCGGAATTTTTTTTCCTAGAGACCGGCGATGTGAGTTCTGACCTTGTATAATTGTATCTAGTACTAGCTTCTTTCAATTTTTATATGGGTCGTTCTGAATGTCTACTCTTGCCAAACATATGTGCATATCAGCCAGGCACCAGGCGCTCGATCAAGGCATGTAACATGTCTCATGCACCTGCGGTGAAGCGCCGCCATACAAGTTTACCAGTTTACTTCCTCAAAAGGCAGCCTATTACTGATACTACAAAAATACTGCCAACAATAGCGATGAAAGTCAAATTCATTTGGTCGTCGAGGTGTTTATAATACCGGTATAAAAGTATGCTCCAGAGTTCATGTACGTACGTACCACCTTGATCTTGGCGTGTCACAAACAGCTGACTTTCTAATACGGAAGACAAAGAAAATTAGGACAAAGTTCGAACTTTCCAATCTCCTTCTCCTTGCATGCTTTCTCGCACGTACGTACGGTCGCTACATACACGTACGGATTGAACTTTCCAATCTCCTTCTCCATGCTTTTTCGCATGTGATATACATGGACGAGAATGATTTTGTAGGAACCAGCTCAGTTTCACAATAAAAACGCAGGATTATTCAGAAGCATTATTCTGAAGGGAGCCTTAGCTCAAGCTGGCCTTATTCATTCTGTCTCCCTAGATCAATTTCCATCAATTGCCTGGCTACATGCATGAAGTGGGCTGAGTTATTTTACTCAAAACATGTCACCAAACAAACATAGTTGTCGCCCCGGCTAGCTTGCTGTCTTGATTACCTCGTTCCCTCCCTTAACATCAGTGGCGGAGCTAAGATTAACTATCGCCTGACGGTAAGCATGTGGACAGGTGCCAAATCAAGTAAAATTAAGTAAAACATAAGCATTACTGTTTAGCTAAGATTTACTTATATTTAACAGCCAAAAGTAAACATAGGACCGGTTAGACAGTCTCCACCACTGCTTAGCATAGCTGCTTGTGCAAGTAGAATAGAACATTTTCCATTTGAAATAAAAGGACTTAGAGCTGAAGTAACCTTTTCTTTTTTATAATTTATTCAAAAATAGCTGCTTGCACGAAAGACTGATCCATACAAACATTTAAAACGGTAGTATTTTGTCTCTGCCCATGATCCTAATGATCCGTCTGTCTTATCTGCGTTGCGAATGCAGTTGTTAATTATCTGTATAGTATATCAACATAAGATGGTGACAGGAAGCTAGCTCAGGGACACGCTACATCTGTCTGTACATGTCAATTGCATGGCAAAGTCAAATACTCAAATGCATGAGCTGGAGGACGAGCATAGTCGGTAACACTTGTACTACAGCGTGAGATCGCTCTGAAGTCAAACTCTCTCATCAGCCAAGGAAATCAGTCAGAAGGATAACGGATGCATGCACTCTACGTACCACATGTGTGGCTAAGAAATAAAGTCAAACCCTAGGATCAAGCTAAACTGGCTTCTTGTCCGCCGTTTTATTCGTAGTATATGCCGTCGATCACGTGGCAACTGTTGACATATGTTCCTGCTTAATGGTTGTATCTGCCAAAGGCGAAACGACTTGATTAACGTGTTCATGATATCCTAGAACTATATATTACATATATGTGATGATTGTTTGATCATAGATATGGAAGGTTTAATTGTTTCTGCGTCGCGTTTGACAACTCCACCACGTCTGTGCATTGTCTCCATCCTACTCCCTTGGTTTTTAAATTATGTTGGTATGACAACAAACAATCCTAGTTTATGTTGAAATAAAATTACTCTCTGTTTTTTAATCATTGTCACTATTGACAAAAACAAATAAAGAAGTACATAGGGAGTATACTGTATACAAGTATGTAGCCTGTGTATATATGCAGGGGCGAAGAAATTTTTTTTTGTGATATCAGGTCTTAACTTTAGTTTATATGATATTATGAGTGATTAATATGAGTATTGATTAGGTAACGTTGATACCCGATGCTATAGAACTTTTTTCTGAGGCGAAGCTAGGTACATAAAAACCCGAGTGCCATGGCACCACGGAAAATCCGAAATTTCAGTCTTTGGCATCTCATTTCCATATAGGCACCACCTTGACCCTTACATGTATACTCAATGGAGTCGTATCATCCTACCGCTGGCTTGGCCACTGTATATACGTGTAACTGCGCACACACAGAGAGAGTATGACCACTATAAAAATGCTCTCCATATATACAAATCCAGATATAGCGCCGGAACGTTGACAGTGCGAACAACTGAAAGGGTCAAACATATACACGGGATGATATGTACAGATCGTTGACCCCACGATCGTCGTGGAAACTTCACCCACGACTTTGCAGTAGTTAGTTTAACATATCTTTGTTCTACTAAGCATATCTTGACTCTACCGTACGATCGATCTCCCCCTATGACTCCATGCATGGAGCCGGCGTGTACGGCGGCGCGGCGGCGTTGACGATTGACAAAGGGGGGCACGAGCTACTGAGCCATAGGGAAGCGCTGCCGGCTACCGACATCGGTCGACCTGATCCAGCCGCCGGCGGACTACGGGACTAGATATAATGTACTCTCTCTTTTTTTAAATTGTTATCGTCGTTGATTTTTAATTTTAACTTTGATTATTTATTTTATTAAAAAATTAGTTTAAATATGTAAAATTTTAAATTATGATTCAAATAACTCTAATGATAAATAAAATTATAACAAAATATATAATATTTATTAAATTTTTTTAAATAAAATAAATAATCTAAATTAAAGTTAAAAGTGAACGGCGAGGAGAGAGTCAGTACGTGCGTACATGTACAGTGGACCAAATGCTGGCGTTGGCGAACGGCCGAGATGAGGAGGAGCATTTAGCGGCCGGTCAGAGGGTACTACTTGATCAACGATAGAGGCCTGAAGCATGCACCAAGTACAGGGAGGGACCGAGACTTATCCGACGATTACCCGTAATGTGCTGCGACCTTGAGCTCTTGCAGGGGCTGCTGCTAGCTTCAGCTCGCGTATGTACGTACGTACAGTCGTACAGACATGCTTTTCCATCAGCAGCTGGTCAGAGTTAATTGAATTTTTTAGAAAGAAAATTTGCGGTTAGTTCATTTTCTATATACCCTTGCCACAGGTAGTTCATGTTTTCAGCTCGTTAAAGGCCTACATCAAGGTATATGGTTTATTTTGTGGACCAGAGATGCTGTTAGAGTTTTATGGGGCTATTGTGTTTTTACTCTACTTTGAAGCTCAATTCTGGTTTTACCCTCATTTTTTAATTCGAGATTTTTCTCTAATTTTTAAAAGTGAAGGTGAAGTTTATCTCTACTCCGTTAAAATAATTTAATGGTGTTAAATGTGATATTTACAAGACAAAATACCATTGATTTACCCCTATTTTTTTTGAGATTATAATTTTACCTATGTTGTATTAACACTAATAATATTTTAACATAATATTGAATAGTATTTTGGTAATATTTGGACCATTTTAGAATATTTAATATATTTCAATATAATTTTATATAAATTATCATGAATGTATTGAGTTACGGATAATAACAGAGGGAGAGATACAATGATCATTTACTATTTTATTTGATTGTTTATTTTCTTTAATTATTTTTGATACTGAAGCTAACGGTGTTAAAAAGTAGAGGTAAAAATATGGTTCATTTTCAAATAGCAGAGCTAAAAGTACAAACCTAAAAAAAAACACAATTTCCCAAGTTTCATAGGCCTCCAATAAGCTTTGGGCCTATCACCAACAAGCTCCACTTCGTCAACGCTGCTTGAAGCTAGATTCATGTACGACTGGCGCCAAAGTCTTACTTGACAATCTAGCCTCTACATTTTCAATTTTATGTTTTAACCATATCTTTTTCACCCGAATTACACTTTTTTCTACAAGTCCATTTAGTTCTATTATCGGTGTTAACTTTGACTAAAGATGCCTCTTATGATCAAAATTTTTATGTGTGGTATTTATTCTGTAGGGTAACTTTTGACTAAAGACAATTTAGCCAAAAGAAACTAAAGGGCTATAAAAAATATTGCTTTTGTTCACATGATGAAACTATAAAGCATCTATTTTTAAATATCATTTTGCTACGTTCTTTCGAAGAATTTTACATATTTCCTTTAATCTCTATCTACCTTGTAGTTCTACTCACATGTTTGGTAATTGGTTGGTTGGATGTGGATCAAAAATAAAGAAATTTTTGTTGATCACTATACCATTTCCAATCTTTCCCGATAATGATCTGTGGGTAAAACTATAAAATTGCCGACACAAAACATGTTGGTAAATATTTAGAATATCTCCGTTAGATTATCTGTCGACAATTCTCATCTCTACCAACATAGTAGCTACATTTGCTAACGTGGTTAAAAGGTGGAAATGGTATAGTGGATAGGTGCATCTGATTTATGTTGGGCAATTTAGCTAAGTAAAAACAATATTGTTTTTGACAAAATTTCAATACAAACATATTTGCAGGTTTTTCAGAGACACCCAATCACTGCGCTTTTGGACATAACTGCAGCGGAGCGACGAAGACTAGAGATGGAAGCATGTGCCACGAACGTTTTCACCAATTTTGAATGGAGATTTAGCTATAGACTTACAACCTAATTCTCCAGTTTGCCTTGGTTGACGGCTTCTTATTTGTTCCTTTGACTTCCTAGTAGATTATCAAGTCTAGTTCTATAATAATGGCCGTAATCTCTCTGAAGACCAAAGCTGAATTATATTTTCTATTATGTAAGAAAAGGTGCTAACTTTGATACATAATGACAAATTTACCTTTTATAGTTTTGTACTTTTTACTTTTATGATTCTACATTTTTTAAACAAGAAAAGAGTCAAAATGATTACATTAATAAGACCAGCTACTGAGCCAGAGGAAGCGCCGCTGGTGACCGTCATCGGTGGACCTGATCCTGCCGGTGGACTAGATCTAGCAGACATATTTAAAAAATGCCAGTGTCAGATCTCCTGGGTACGCACGTACGTACGTACGTGCAGATATGTACAGGGGACCAAATGCTGGCGCCGGCGAACGGCCGAGATGAGGAGGAGCACTTAGCGGCCGGTCAGAGGGTACTATTTTGATCAAAGATAGAGACCTGAAGCACCAAGCCATGCAGGGATGGAGACTTGTCCGATCGACGATTACCAGTAATGTGCTACTAGCTGCGACCTTGCGCTTGCTGGGGCTGCTGGCTGCTACGTACGTACGTATGTATATACGTACAGACATGCTTTTCCATCAATAGCTGCTGAGAGTTAATTGAATTTTAAAAGGAAAATTTACGGCTAGTTCATTTTATATACTACCTCCGCAGGGCCGTCTCTAAGTATCTGGCCCAGTGCGAAATATAAAATGGAGCCTTAAAATTTAAAATTTTTACATAGCCAAAATACAATTGTAGTTAATTGTATTTCTGTTTTTTTTCACAATATATAAAAATATAACAAATTTTAATGTTAAAAAAGTAAAGATAGTACCGCATAAATAAATTTATCTTATGTTCTACTAAAAAAGCATCATCCTTTTAGTATTTTTTTAGGTGCTCAACTATCTTATAGCACTTAATCTGCTCCAAAACTAGTAGAATGAGACACGGAGAACAGCGGCATGGAATACATTCATTCAACTGCTTGCCTTCATCCGATCATTATATGGTTATGAGGCCTCTTGCTTTAAGAAGTTACGCTGAATCATTCATCTACTAAGAGCAGTTTATCTCTTTGAATTGCAAATTGGGGGCCCCACATTTTTTAGGGCCCTGCACAGTGGCCCAGCCTGCCCTTACTAAGGGACGCTCTGACATTCGTTTCAAAATATAAGTATTTATAAGTTTAAATAAAGTTAAAAATTTTTAACTTTTATTAATAATATCTAAAAAATTACATAATTTTTATGAAAATTTATTTAATAATGAATTCAAAAAATATAATTTTTGTGTGATAAAATATTATTAATTATATATATTATTAGTGGTCAAAGTGATAAGAGTTTGACTTTGACTTAAACTTAAAAATGCTTATATTTTGGAATGGAGTATACCCTTGCCACACGTAGTTCATTTTTTTTTTCGCTTGTTACCAGGCCTACATCGAGGTTTTTGGTTTATTTTGTGGACCAGAGATGCTGTTATGTCTTATGGGCATCCAAGCAGCTTTGGGCCTATCAGCAACAATTTCCACTTCATCAACTCTGCTTGAACTTAGATTCATGTCCGACTGGCGCCAAATTCTTATGGGCAACTGTGTTTCGGCCCAATTGTGATCTAGCCCTAGATTTTCAAGTTTTATGTTTTAACCAGAATTTTTCATCCGAAATACACTTTTTACCATAACGACCCCATACCTTGTAATCGGATACTCGTGCGTAGAAACTCCACTCCCTCCTTCCCCCCTCGGTTTCAGATCGATACACCCTTATCTCCTCTAACAAATAGCACCACCGCTGGGGTGTTCCGAGCGGGTATGCTCCTTCAGCGACAAGGCGCCTCCATTCACCTTTTATGGTTTTACACTTTTTACCCTTTATGATTCTAAACTTTGTGAATAAGATGAATAGTCAAAATTGATTTAGAAGTTAATGAGATATCAATATTTTAAAACCAGAGAGAGTATATCGTGTAGTTTATCTAGCATACAGCAATATCCATCGTTACACTACACAAGCATACACCGTTATAATTGTTGGAAATTGGTTTAAGTGCATGCTCAATACATAGGCGTAACAGTCTTGCAAATTTTTATAATTTTTTAGAGGATATTTCAAGTAAGATTTATTTCTGTACTTCATTCGATCATATAGGAAATTACCAGCCAAAATACATGTTATAGAAAAAAAAACAATACTCCCTTATTTCAATTCTAGTTGTAATTCTAGATCTGGACACAAAAATTAAGCAGCCCTACATAACATGTTTAGGAACTGTAACCATATGCTCACTCGATTCACTTTTAATTGTCATTCTATGATTCAAATTTTATTCGAGAATAATTGACATTCTCAACTCTCAATACATGAGTACAGATAATACTTACCTCGAAGAACACAGATTAAACTGCAAAAGGAAAGCGCAAAATGAGTTTAGTTCCTAGTGAAAG
>BCLG01000004.1:445988-457431 GCA_001602295.1 Zoysia matrella | reverse complement strand
GCCTCAGCCGGCGACGGGGCGTCGTGACACGGGGGCGTCAGTTGGCAGCGGCACGCTGGGGCTTCTGCGGCACGGCGGTGAGGTGGGGCTTCAACGGCGGCGGCATAGGGGCATCGACAGCCCCTGGAGCGTGTGCTTTTTTTTTTGAAAAGCGATCAGTGCAGACAGTGGACCCAACTCTACCTCATGCACTAAAATATTTGTTGCCGGCGGTGGTTTTAAGAGATCCACCTGCACTAAGTCTTTTACTGCAGACGGTCCATTTAAACGTGTGTACAAATGAATCATTTTTACAGGCTCACCAATGCCAACGGAAACCGAAACTGTCTGTGGAAATGGATTTAAATCCGCCTGTGAAAACCGTTTTTTAAGTAGTGGAGGCAGTATTGATGAACATATTTTTAATCATAGAATGACAATTAAGAGTGAAAGGATGGACTAAAAAAGAGATCCTACTTCTTCGCATCCATACAATTATATTAACTAGAGACTGATTCCTAGTGTCGATATTTGAATATGAGATGGTAAGATGATAATAAAAAAGGAAAATCTCTATGTTACTCCTAAAAATCTATTTTGACCCTTTTGAAGAAAGTCTTTCCTCAATGTACACCAAATATTAAATTTAGTGAACTGTAATCCAGATGTAATTTATATTTTTTTGGTTTCATCATGTCCATCCAGTTTAAAGTTTCCACGATGGTGGCCGAAATAGTGCTATATGTTAAACAAATATATTTTATTCTTCAACAATTGTTTGCATTGATTAGTAGCATCTAATAATAGCTTAATGATAGAGATAAAAATGAATGAAAAATATTTGTAGAAAATTATGAAATATTTTATTAACAATGGAGCTATCATATGCATAACTAAAAATAAAACTTTGGTTTTACATCAAGAAAAAACAACAGTTTTAGTAAAGGTGAACTGCATCAATTTAAGCACACTATACCACAACGCATCTATAGCAACTCTTTTTGTGGCACTATAAGCCATTATAGCGAATTACAGACGATTGTTATAGATATATAACGACCGATATTCTCTGTCGTTGACAGTGGCGTTGGTATAGATGGGGTGGCGGCTGTAAGCTTTATGACTTTTGAAGTATTGAAAACTTCAAAGGTATGAATGTTTTGTTGATTGAGTGAGAATCATGAACTAACTTGTTTGATGTAGGATTACCATATGCTTATCTCAAGAATCACAAGTTGGCTTACTCGAGGATGATTGATGACTCATATGGTGATTGGACTCTTGATGGAGTGTCGCGGTTGAAGATGGATCAACGCTAAAGATGACTTATAGCCAAGTGTGGCTTAGTGTAGGCTTTGAGTCCATAGAAGAAACCGGTATTATTAAGAGGGGTTGAGTCATTTCTCTTTGATCACATGAGTGTTAGGGTGTTTAGATTCTCTAGGAGTCCCAAATGGCACTAAAGTGATAAAGCACAAGGTGAGGAAGCAAGTGAAGGAAGTTGGAAAAATGATGGAAGTGAAGAATATAAGTTTTAGCATTTCCAGAGAAGGCGAAATCGGCTGTTTTAGTGAATAAAATGGTCACCGGACAGTCCGGTAACTATGAAGGTTATAGGTTCCAGAGAAGGGTGCAAGCGACTGGATCGTCAAAAGAGTTGATCACCGGACAGTTCAGTGACTGGAAAAAGATGGAGTCCAAAGAGAATGTTCTTGAGCTCAAAACTGTAACAACTCAGGCTTAAATACGGCTCATGCCCACGCACATGTTGTGTGGGCCACACCTACACAACAACCCACTTACACTTTTGTCCTCGTTTTGCATAAAAGAGTTAATTTAGGGTTACTATGTTTTAGATCCTTGGCTATTTAAGTTAGTCTATCCCTTTTTGAACTAGCAAGGTGAGACTAATCTCATAGTTTTTTCTCACCACAAGCCATAGGAGATAGGCCTCTTCCCATGGGCCATACAAACTTCCACTCTCAAAGAACTCGACATCTTCGTCGAGGCAACTAACCCACTCAAGGGACAGAATATCAGGATCGATCCTCCCTGGTCACGTTGTACATCAGTGTCATCATACGTATCATGTCATGACCCTGCAAGACCCACGCGCCATGCACACTGTATCTGCGCCCCTAACCGTACGCCATCGTGACACAGAGAAGGTCGGCTCCAATACCATTATGTAACAGTCCAAGCCCAAATACGGCTCATGCCCACACACACGTTGTGTGGGCCACACCTGCACAGCAACTCACTTACGCTTTCGTCCTCGCTTCACATAAAAGGGTTAACCCGGGGTTACTATTCTTTGGATCCTTGGCTGTTTAAGTTGGTCCATCTCTATTTGAAGTAGCAAGGTGGGACTAATCTTATAGTTTTTTTCCACCACAAGCCATAAGAGATGGGCCTCTTCCTGTGGGCCTCACAAAGACGGAGGTGATTATCGAACAGTCCGGTGGTTGGAAAACGCGGACAGCTTTTTGATAACGTCTATAAACGGCTATTATGAAGTTGGTAGCCTATATATATAGCCGTGTGCCTGCTCAAGAGAAGATGTCCAATGGTCAGAATAATTGAGGAAACATCTTGTGAGAGCCAAAGGCCACCAAGGAGAGCATGATTGGATGATTAGAAGATCTCTAGTGCTAAAGGGAGAGTAACTAGAGCATCCACGTATTCCTATAGCTTGTGAGGCTAGAGAGGAGTAATAAGACTTGTTACTCTTGGTCTATGGTAGCCTAGACCGGTTAGAAGTCGATGATTGAGCTGCCATAGTGTTTGTAAAAGACGTCACAAGTTTGTGAGTGATTTCTGATCCTTCGCTTGAAAGGGACACCAAGAGTGAGCGCTCGAACCTTGAAGGCTTGCTTTTGCGAGTGAGCATTGCTCGCTACAGCTGGGATCGCCAGTGACTTCACTCCGAGAGTAAAGCATGCCCCAGAGAGCGTCGCTCTTAGAACGACGGGAGGGACCGGTACTCCGATAGGAGTGGTTCAACGAAGAGTAGGGAAAGGCGCCATCCTTTCGAACCTCGAGAAAAAAATCTTGAGCCTCCATTCTCTCTTTACTACTTGTCATTTATCTTACACTCTTTTATTGATGTGGACATCATATCCTCTGATGAGGACTTCAATAAAATTATTCACACATTGTGGATTCATACTGTAAAACAGTACAAACTTGCAATGAAAGCCACGACTTCATATAAAATCCAATTTGAGTGTTTAAGTACATTCTGGAAAGCTCACGAAGTCTACTTTCGAATGGATCCAACCTCACCTTCATATCACGTCGAAGTCAGCGCCAGTCGTCATTTTTATACAGAAAGTGCTTCATCACCCCAACTTGGGCCGTTGGCCCATGTATCAAGTTGAGCCCATTAGGGGTGCGCCTTAGGGTTTGAGGACGACCCCAGCACCCCCTAGTCGTCCTCCCCCCTATTTAGAGGTCCCAGCCGCCACCAAGAGCATTTGTGTTTTCTTTTGTTATAGTTTAGCTCTTTGCAAACTTTTCTGATCTTCAATTGTGTCCAACGACCACCTGTTAGACAGCCATTTGAGAACCCCACATTTGAAGAGATTTTTGGTTTGCCACATCTTGTTCTTGCTTGTTCTTCGATTACTTGCAGTAATTGATCTTCGTGATTAGGTTGATCTTGCTATTTTGACGAGGTCAATAACCATTCGAAGTTAGTTCTGCGATTGCTAAGACGCACACGATCTGTTCATTTGTAGTCAGATCGTGAGGATCGACTTCACCAAATTGATATTTATCACCTCTCTGAAAGATCGGGCGCCTCAAGTACTATCAAGTGGTATCAGCTTCCTAGGTTGCTCGGTGAGATTTATCCCATCTCGTTTATCATTTCATTCATTTTCCCACTGTCCACATAAAAGCCATACAAAAAAATATTGAATCATTCCGCTGTCCTATACCCTTTGAGCCTGTGCATCATAATTTTCAGTAATTTACGTTGTTGAATTCGTGGTTGCATCATCGTGTCGTGTTCCTGGTCTTTGCATTTAATCCATTAGAGTTTCGAGTTCTTGTCATGTTCCTGGCTCATATCTATAATAGAAAAAAGAAATCAATCCAGATCTGAGTTTGTTGCAAATAACAGATTCGGTTACCAGATTTTGGTACGGAAGAAAACAACCATATCTCCGTGATCTGTTGTTTATTTGGCACATTTTTATACAACCTAGAAAGATCTCCGTGTTATCTTTCCAACGGATCCACACTTGCCATAAAATACCACCCGAGCGTGTCGCAATCACAAAAGAGATCTGCGATATCCTATCTGCTATGTGCTAGCTGCACTTTTGTTCATCTCTATTTTCATTCCATCACAAAAAAAAACAGAGGGAGAGAAAAAGAAAAGAAAATAAAATAATAGAAAAAAAGAGAGAAGTTGTAGAAAAAGAAAGTCAAAGAATTGAAAAAAAGAGAGAAGTGTTGCGTGTTTTAGTTGCTACTGTCTTGAGCCTTTTGTATCATTTGTTGGACTATCTTTGTGTCTAGGCTCGCGTCTCTAGCAGGATTTAGCCTAGGACCAGCACCATACCGTTGTTGAACACTTATTCAACTTTGCATTTGCTGATTTGATTGTGCTAATCTTTGCTACAAATTGAAACTGTCCAAGCTCCACATATTACTACAGCAAACAGGTTTTGTATCTCTGGCAATCGCTCCACCAATCTTCACTGGTTGACATCGTTAGTTGCAAATCATCTCTGTTGGTTTGGTAAGAACATATAAGAACTTGGTTGAGCAGGATTCAAAGAAACTGAGTTGGACACAACCTAGCTCGTTGTCAATTTGTTTTGCTATTTACTAACCATGATAGACACAATAAAGAAAAAGAGAGCTGGTGGTTTACATCCCACAAATATGGGCAGATGCTTCAACATGAGGTAAATGATGATATTTTGCAAGTCATCAGTTCGTCAATACCTTCTTTTGCTGGAAAATTTGATCCTCATGCATACATTGATTAGAAATTAAATGTAGATAAAAAAATTTACTGCACGTGACTTGTCTGAAAAAGAAATGATTTACATTGTCTCAAGTGTTTTGACTGAAAGTGTTTTGCTTGAATGGAAATATATTTGTAGGCACAATAAAGTTCTAATATCTTAAAAAAAACTTCAAATGTTATTTTAGAGATGTTTTTATTCCTGCATTTTATGCTGATTATTTGCGTGTCAAATTAGATAACTTGAATCAAGATAGTATGACTGGTAAAGAATACTTTCATGACTTTAAGATTTATGTTATATTTGGTGGCTTAGATGAATGCCGGAAAGATACAATGAGTAGGTTTATGAAAGGTCTCAATTCTGAAATTTAAATGTTGCTCATTTGTCAAACTTACAGCTCAATCTCTCACTTGTTTTTGCTTGCTTGTAATGCTAAAAATCAACTTTTATCATCTAAACATTCAAGTATGAATAGTCACCATCACAAATTCATCAAATGTATTGCTGATATGCCTTTGTCACAAGGAGAATGTGATAAAGAGAAGTTGTGTGATAGAGAGCACTCTTCTGTTTTTTTCCTATACCTAACATTGTGCAGGAGAGTGAGAATAAAACTGAAGAAGACGTTGAGCTAGTAGCTGCAACAATGGATAATGATGCTTGTGTGACGTCTACTATATTCCAAGAGAGTAACAAAAATGCAACACACTGTGAGTCTCTCACCACATCTCGATCCTCTCATGCTACTTGTGCTGAACTGCAATTGCCCAATCTTCATCATAATGTTTTGCAAAGCTTAGTTGAGCCTTCCATGACTTATGCTTTATTTCGTAATGCACATTTGTCCTATGATTGTGTCAAGTTGTGTGAACAAGTTTCGTTCATCCCAGAAACACAACTAGTGTAGGGTGTTCAAAATTTTGCAGTTGAATCTACACCTATTGAGGATAGGCCTTTTCATTGCACTAATATGAATGAGAAAAAGTTTAAGCTCAGATCTTCTTTAACAACTATAGGTTATATTGAATTTGATGTTCTTTGTAACTTGAGTTATTTGGAGAATAAATTATTTTAGAATTGTAGTTTGCAATGTTTGGGTTACTGTGTTTTCCATGCAATTGGCAAATATGATGAGATTGGAGATTTTTTAGTGTCTAAAGTCATCATATGCTCTAATTTGAAACACAATTTTGAAATACACAATCAGAATCAAACAATGACGTGCACTAACACTAACAATAGAATGCAAAGTTTCTCTAGTTTTGTTTTCTATCAATAGGAGCAGCTCAGGACACAGGAGAACGTATTGTTAGGGCCTGACGTTCTGCTCATCATCCGTCTCAATCTGACCACAAGCAACTTTGTCGACCACCGGATCAAGCCGAGGACAGTTTGCTACAAAGAAGGAGAGTGATGAAATCTTATATGTTCCTGCTGCGCCACTTGATCGCATCAAAATACCCCCGTGGTCGTCACCTTTTATGATTTTCGAAGAGCACGGTGGAGTGGCGGTTCTCAAATCTGAACTCGAGTTGAGGATGACTCCAAATGAATCGAGGGAGGATGATGGGATCACATATATACCCCCGTGGCCTCCACCTTTTGAAATTTCTAAAGGACACGGTTGCATGGCTGATTTTAAAACTGTGTTTAAGTCGAGAACGACTCCAAATCAAGTGGGAGAGGATGATGAGATCACATACATACCCCCGTGGCCTTCATCTTTCATAATTTCAAGAGGGCATATTGGAGTGGTGCTTTTGCAATCTGAAATTGAATCGAGGACGACTCTAATTCAAGTGGGTGAGGATGATGTGGACACTTCAATGAAATTATCCACACACGGTGGATTTGGACTGCAAAACAGTACAAACTTGCAACAAAAGCCATGACTTCATATAGAATTCAATTTGAGTATTTAAGTACATTCTGAAAAGCTGACAAAGTATACTTTCGAATGGATCCAACCTCACCTTCATATCATGTCGGAGTCAGCGCCAATCGTTATTTTTATACAGAAGGTGCTGCGTCACCTCAACTTGGGTTGTTGGCCCATGTATCAAGTTGAGCCCATTAGGGGCGCGTCCTAGGGTTTGAGGACAACCCCCGCACCCCTGGTCGTCCTCCTCCCTATTTAAAAGTCCCAGCCGCCACCAAGAACACTTGAGTTTTCTTTTGTTATAGTTTAGCTCTTTGCAAACTTTTTTGATCTTCAGTTGTGTCCAACGACCACCTGTTAGATAGCCATTTGAGAACCTCACATTTGAAGAGATTTTCGGTTTACCATATCTTGTTTTTGCTTGTTCTTCGATTACTTGCAGTAATTGATCTTCGTGATCAGGTTGATCTTGCTGTTTCGGCGAAGTCAATAACCATTCGGAGTTGGTTCTGCGATTGCTAAAGCGCACACGACCTGTTCGTTTGTAGTTGGATCGTGAGGATCGACTTCACCAAATCGATATTTATCACTCACCGAAAGATCTGGCGCCTCAAGTACTATCATTTATTCATGCAAGTAGTATTGATAGATTGCTCCTAGTTCACCCGTGGTTGCTCTCATGCTACTGTGTCTTGTTTGATTGCTTTCATATCATAACTAGCATGTATATGAGTTGCTTGATTCTTTGCTTAGCTTCTAGCTAGTTTATCTTGTTTGCTATCCTTTGTTTAGTTAGCTCCTAGCCCCGTTTTTGGTTTATCTCTCTAGACTAGGTTGTTGTTCTTCTGTATTTTTAGCCTATCTCTAGTGTTCTTTGTTGATAGCCTCTAGCATATTAGGTTGTTCTTTGAGTGTTATCTTTTCACTAGTTTGGTTGGAATTGAGTACTAACTCTATAGTTGGTAGTGTGTGGTAGAAAAGTTAGAATTAGTGAGTACCTGATTCAACCCTCCTTCTTGGCCACTTGACCCTTACAGCGGCCGGTGAGGGGGAGAGTGGGGACTGAAGGCCGATGAGGACCATTGGTGGAGGAAGGGTGAGGGCTAGCAGCCAGTGCGGGGGAGGGCAGGGGCCGGCCGGGGGAGGTAGGCGGGGAAGGGAGAGTGGCGGGCGACATCTGTCTCAGAGGGCGTGGGGGAGGGCAGGCTGGGAGGAAATCGCCGACTCGTGAAATTAGGCGTGGGCTGTAAACTTTAGATTGAGAGGGCAGGTGACACAGGATATAGCGGCTAACCATCCAACGATAAAAGTGAAATATAAATAACGGCCAACACTCTATTTAGAAAATAGGAAACAATGACTGGCGCCATGTTACTAGTCTTTCCAACCAATCTTCCGATTTTATTTTGGTACTTTTATGAACTCACTGTCGAAACTAATTTTGGGGTATGATATAGTGACAGTTACAAGAGTAAATCAAGCAAAGAATATATTAAAGGGGTAAATGAAAAAGGTGAATAAATTAGTTGCTTCAAGCAACATGATGTCCTTTGTTCTTCCCTTAATAGACACAGTCTCTACAATACTCGTTTGAGAATGTTTTTCCTAAACATATGTCAGTACAATGTGTTATTCATTTTTTTAATAACCCGTCATCCTTACATATATTAGTTCTGATACCTATGCTAACGCTACGGTCTAAGAAAAAATATTAATTTAAAAAAATAATATATTAATATTAAAATTTGAATTTTTTATTCTTCAACATTAATATTAATATTGACTCAAAATGAATTTTTTTATTTTTCAACAACTTTCTTTGGATCTCGTATATTTGTTTCGGATTGTTTTAGTTTGTTAACTGAGAATGTTCCTTGTGGGTTCTGAAAGAGTTTGCTTTTGTTAAATTTGTAAGGAGTATATATGAAAAGATTTCGTCTATCAGATTTTTAAAAATAGAAAATTATGTGTGTAATTTTTTACGTGTATGTAGTCTAATCTTATTTTTGTTGAGATGTTTTGTCAGGTGTATATAGAAAAGAAAAACTGTGCTTTTTAAAGAGTGGTGAAATAGATATAGATTTTAAAAAATTCGATAAATGTTATATATCTTGTTATAATTTTTTTTAACATCTAAGTATTTGAAACACGATTTATAATTTTACATATTTAAATAAATTTTTGAGTAAAATAAAAGGTAAAAAATGATGTTAGAAGTGAACAGCGACATCAATTTAGAGGAACAGATTTCTGCATGCTCGCTGGCTGGACTTTGACAACAACGCTCCGGTGTACCACTGTTACAAAGTTTCACAAATATATCGATATATATGCATATAAGCAGATGCGACGCGGATGGTGGCAGCATCCAGATGATGGAAACCGATAGACATGAACACAAAATTGGACATGCGGTTTTAAGTTTGTCGACCCGAGACACAAATTAGTGTGATACAGAGTAGTAAGAGGTTAATTTCAGTGCAAGGTAGCGTATGTGATAGTTCTATGAGTAACTGTCGTTGTACAGAATACTACTGATCATCTACAGAACTACAAGTAGTATACTTCTAGTATACGGACGTCCTTGCACTCCTCGTCCTCGTCCTCGTAATCGTCATCATCCTCATCCTCGTACTCGGTGAGCAGCTTGTAGCAGCAGAGCGGGCAGACCGCGCTGATGCAGAGCCAGTCAACGATACACCCCTCGTGGAACCCATGCGCGCACTGCAGCGTTGTGAGCACGTCGCCGGCCTCGTACCCTTCCTGGCACACCGCGCATTGTTCGGTCCCCGCCACCTCGTCGCCGGCGGCCACTGTCGTAGACGGCAGGCTCACGATGTCCTCGGCCAAGGCCGGCACGCCGCCGAAGTTGTCGGCCGTTCCTGTTGGCGCCAGCGCCGAGGGCCTCTTGTCCTCGTCTTCATCCTGCCCCTCGTCCTCATCCTCGTCCTCGTCATAGTCATAGTCGTAGTCGTAGTCTTAGTACTCGGAGGGCAGCTTGTAACGGCAGAGCGGGGCAGACCACGCTGACGTAGAACCAGTCGACGATACACCCCTGGTGGAACCTATGCGCGCACGGCAACGTCGTCAGCACGACGCCGGCCTCGTGCCCCTCTTGGCACACCGCGCACTGGTCGTTCTCGGCCGACACCTCGTCGTCGGCTGCCACCGTGGTTGACGGCAGGCTGGCGATAGCCTCGGCCAAGGCCGGCACGCCGTCGAAGCTGTCGTCGCTGTTCCAACTGTTGTCCGTTCCTGTTGCCGCGGGCTCCGCGGCGGCGGGCTCCCGCGACGAGGGCCTCTGGGGTGGTAAGAGAAACCGAGCGATACACGCCGGCAAGATGGCGGGCTCCTCCGGCAAGAGAAACCGAGGAGTGGGGGGAAGAGCTGATGAACAATGGCATCCATAACAATCACCTTTCTTGACAGGTAGGGATGACGACGATCTGAAGTACTCTCTAATCGAAGGCGACGGCTGGGCACCGAGCGACGGCGATGGTGGCGCCTAGGGTCAGGAATTTTGTGAAGGGTTGAAGGGAAGGTGATTTGCGGCTGGTTATATAGGGAAAGAGGCGACATATCCGAGTAAGAACGGAGGCCGCGAAAATCGGGAACGGCTCGTGGATGACTCGGCTTCCATTGGGGCGGCGGCAGCGCGCGACGCGCTTTTCAGTTGTGGGGGACAGAGCTGACTGGCGGGCCCGGCTTGGTAGCAGGAGGCGTTGAAGGAGGCTGGGCGGTATGGGCCATGCAGCGCTAAGAGCAACTCCAATCCCTATATAAAATTATTGTACCTAAATTTATGTTTAAATCATTTTTAAAATATCTAAATTCAGCATTCTTTATAATTTAAACTTACCACATCATTCTAATTTATACCTCATTATTTATAGTTTTGAGGTATAAATATACTTAACGCATTGCTATATTTGAGTATCTAATTTGGTGAAGATAGAGGTAGCTAAATTTTAGATTTTGATATGAGTATCTGTTGAATTGCTATTTTTTACCTCAAATACTTCAATTTATGTTTAAATATTCAGTTTAAATATCTATTGGAGTTCAGGACGTGAGGGAGATATTGGTAAGGTAAACTTTTGTTTTTTCTACTTAGTTCCAATTTCGTGCTAATACTATTATTTAAAAAAATATTAACTTAAAAAATAATATATTAATATTAAAATAAATTTGTTTATTTTTCAATTAATTTTTTTAATCTCATATATTTGTTTCGAGTAGTTATGTTTTATTCACTAATAATGTCCGTGTGCCTAAGACCCGAAAAGATTCGAAAAAGCTCATTCGTTATATTTGTAAGAGAATGTTTGCGAAGATTTCATCTATCAAATTTGTAAAAAAAATAACTCTGTTTGTATTTTTCATATACGTGTAGTCTAATCTATTTCTGTTGAGAATATTTTACTGTGTGTATATAAAAAAATAATTGTTTTTAAGAGTAGAGATATATCACATGGGTCAATATTGGATAGCATCATTTGTTAACATATTTTTGAATAACATCTTGTTGAGAATGATTTTATCACACAACTATAAGTGACCAGCTACATCACGCTTAGATGTTTAGGGTTGCTCATACCAA
>BCLG01000004.1:408016-433431 GCA_001602295.1 Zoysia matrella | reverse complement strand
CGCGGCCTCAAGCTCCGACCCGCCACCGCCCCCGCGCGCCGCCGCCATCCTCCTCCACCTCCTCGTCACCCATCCCTCCCACCCGCCGCACTGGGACGACCTCCTCCGCCCTCTCGTCCTCCTCCACGACCGCCTCGCCTTCCTCACAACTGCCGATCCGCCTCTCGCAGCACTCGCGGTTGCCTGCTTCGAACTCGCCTGGCGCGCCGACGTGCCTGGTCGCGACGCGCTCGTCGCGCAGACGCTGCCATACCTCGTCGCCCAGGCGCTCACCGCCAGCTCCAGCGCCCGGCCAGTGCTCCGCCGCCTCTTCGCTCTCCGTGATGCTCTACCGCTGCTTGACTACACCGACGACAGCATCTCCGACTTCAAAATGCTCCTGCTGCGCTGCTTCATGTCGCCGCTGTTCCTCAAGGCCGAGGAGGGGAGAAAGTTCCTCGCCCTCGTGCTCGGGGTCAGCGATGGGATTGCCAGGGAAGGCCTGGAGCTTATCAAGGCGCAGGTGGGGATGACCGGCGTGAAGCGCGCGGCAGTTGTGGCCTATGGTGAGGTTGTATTCAGGGCCTGGAAGGATGGGGGGTGGGTCAGGGGGGAGATCGGGGAGGGGTTCCTGCAGGGGATGGTGGAGGCAGCCCTGCACGCTGCGAGCAAGGAGGTGACCAAGGCGGCTAGGAAGATTTTATGGGCCTTCATTGAGCAGAGGGCGGTTGCTGGCGTTGAGAAATTGGTGTTTGGGCTTGCTGAGCCTGTGCTGTTCCGTTCGTTGCAGGTATATCCACTCCATTATCTTATTCGTCTCTGGTGGCATTGTGTGTCACTGGTGCAAATTCCAGCAGGAATGAGATGAATCCATATATTTCGAGTAGTAGTCATTAGAACTATTTGGTGTGTATATAACTGCAATGCGCTTATGATTCAGTTAAATTTTTCAACGAGATTATAGGACACAAAGTGTGCTATCAGTAACATAATAATCTTGCTTTAAAATTTCTCCAGTAACATTTGCTATAACACATACCACAGTGAACAGAATATTGCTAATTGCCTACCTCCTAGCAATAGTATAGAACCTTGAAATCTTTCTTGTTTTGCTAATTGATATGCTATTATGTACTTTGACTACTTTCCATTATTAAGATACACTATAGCATACTCCCTCAGTTCCAAAATATAAGCATTTCTAGGTTTGGATAAGGTCAAACTCTTTTAACTTTTACTTAATAATATCTAAGCAAATTACATAATTTCTAATATAAAAATATATTTTTTATGAAAGTTTATTTCATGATGAATTCAAAAAAATATAATTTTTATATGACAAAACATTATTAATTATACATTATTAGTGGTCAAAGTGATAAAAGTTTGATTTTGACTAAACCTAAAAATGCTTATATTTTGGAATAGAGGGAGTACTGCACAATATCATGTACTGCCCGTGTCCTAGAAGTTTATTTCTAGCTTTTGTTGACTGACGCTTTGACCAATGATTTTTATAGATTCGATTAAATATAAAAACCTAGTATTTGCACTTTTAAATTCTTCAAAAGAAATACTTTCAACATATATATAATTTGTATTATTAAAATTATTTAAATTTATCAAAATCATTGGTCAAAGTCATAATCAACAAAACCTAAAAATAAGCTTCTATTGGGACAGAGGGAGTATAAGTTTTTGGTTGTCATATCAGTGTTCTAACGAACAGAACGAGCTAGGCTGCTGGTAGAGAGGCTCCTAGCTATTAGCGCCTAATCATCCTCACTGTATAAAGCATAGGCATGTCCTTTAAGAACGTATGGTCATATGTGTAAATTTCAACGAATATCCACATCTGCAATGCAGCACTCCTAAAATGATGTTCTATTTGTTAATCGCATCTTATTACATTCCCAGATTTCCCACATTAGGTACTTTGGAACTCATTTGTCAATATGGTTGGTTTTATTAGAAAGTTGCTGAGGTTTATAACACTAAGTTGTTGAGGTTAATGACGCTATATATATTTTGCAGGTTGTGCTATATTCCTCTCATGTCCTGATAAATCATGAAATGACAAAGGCCATGAATGTGTGCTAAAGTTTATAGTTAATTGAAATTTTGTTTTAATTTAAGTACTTTCGTGTATTGGCTATTTATGCTTGGTTGAAATTTCAAAGATTTCTTACTGAAAATTTTGTGGCAGGTCGCAAGCTCCAATGTTCGTCATAATGCTCTGCATCTTCTATTAGATTTATTTCCCCTTGAAGATCCAGATGTGACGAAGGATGTAAATGATCCTCTGCTAGAGAAGCAATTCTTCTTACTAGACAAACTCCTTATGGATGACTGCCCAGAAATACGGACAGTTTCAGTGGAAGGAATCTGTCGCATTCTTAACCAATATTGGGAAGTTGTCCCTTCCCCAATAATTTCAAAATTTCTGAGGAAAATTGTTGATGACATGTCCAAGGATTCTTGCAATGAGGTCCGGCTGTCCACACTAAACGGTCTCATATACTTGCTCGACAATCCACAAAGTCATGACATACTGAAAGTTCTACTCCCAAGATTAGGTGATATGGTCTCAGATTCTGCTCTATCTGTCAGAATTGCTGCTGTTGATCTTCTTTTAGCTATCCGTGACCTTCGATCTTTTCAATACAGTAAGGTATGCAACAAGTTATCTCAATTTATAATTTTTGGTATTTGTGAGCTTCCATCCTAGCATGTGCATCTTAATGTACGCTATAAACTTATATAACAGTAAAATCTATAATTTCTTCAGCACAAGGGTACATATTAGAGCATAATTTTTAGTATCCTCAGGTGGGTGGTTTATGTATCCTTCTGTTTTGCAGGTTATTGGCCTGGATACTTTATTATCTTCACTTGCAAATGATCATTCCCGTGTTGCTCAAAAAATCACAAGGCTTCTCATTCCTTCTTATTTCCCATCTAAGTTGAGTCCAAAAGAAGCTTGTGCTCGCTGCATTGCACTAATAAAGAGGTCACCAACAGCTGGGGCAAGGTTTTGTGAATTTGCTTTATCTGAAGGGTCATCTCCAAGGTCAATTCTAGAGCTAATTAAATTCTTGATTACTCTGGCATTGTCAAAAACAAGGCCTAACTCAGAGCAGACCGATGGTCTTATCATAGCCTCTGTCAACCTTATAAAAAGCTTATCTGATGAGCGCTCTATTTTGTCAACTTTGCGAGAGTTCTTTGCAAATGGCAAACTAAAATTGGCCCTGAGAACTGTTGTTTCTGAGGCTGCCCGGGCTGCTCTCCTTGCTATTGCTCCAACTGTGTTACCTGATGATCTATCGGTGCTTCATGAGGAATGCATGGATATAGTTATGAATGCTGGTATTATATCAAAGCAAGAAGAGTGTCAAGAAACAGTTCTTGCAGCACATAAGTTGATAGCTTCAAGTGGTTGGTCTGATGAACTGTTTGAAGCACTGGCACATATTCTGCAATCTAAAGCCTCTCATTTTGCTGAGATCTATGGCCTGAAACCTCCTATGTGCCCTGTTGCATCAGCTAGGAGGAAGAAAGGCAAGTCACTAAAGAAAACACCAGCATCTGACCGTATTGCCAGAAAGGGGTCATGCACATCAAATATTAGTAATGATGATCTTGTTATTGCATCAGGGGCAGCGTGGCAGATCAATGAAATACTAAATGCCGAAGAGATGAGAGATGCATTTCTTCAATCTCCTTATTCAGAAATTGCATTCTCATCCCTGAAGGCTATTTGTACAGTATATATTGACCAGTGCTTGTATTTGCAGTCTTTAGACCTTGCACCTGTGTCAGCCTATTTGAGTTTGACTAGACATTATGCTTTTCCTGATGCTGATCAAACTGGTATAAGCTCCTCTGAGGTGAGTTCCACTTCAAAATTTCCACCACACATAGTAGATCTCACAGGTAATACTAAAGTCTCTTTAGCATTGAAAATTTGTCCCATAAAACATGTCATTCTTGCTTTCCAATGCTACTCTATCTCTACCTCTCCTCCACTATTCCTTGTTTTCCATGTGCGCTACTTTCCCATCTTTCCTTAATTCCTGTGCCCAACCCCTAAAATTACTTCTTTTCCGGAACAGAGGATGTAACAGTTTTTGTTAATTATAATTATGTTACTTCATACATCTTTCTGATTTTGTACTGTTAAATTTCCATATTATTTAATCATAAGTTCCTGATAGTAAATTTCATTCTTAGTTATCAACTGCGAAACAAGCACTGGGTCATCTGCTGGATTGTCTTGACAAATTGCTAGATGGACCTGTTCATAATCCATTTTCAAAGTTAAGCAAGAAGGGAAAAGCTTCATCGCAGAAGTACAAGCAGGAAGGAGCCTCTCAAGGTATATAGTTCCATCGCATTGCAATTTCTGAAGACAACCTTTTTTAATTGTCTTGTATCATGCAGCCTTTTGATATTCTGAAAGCATGCAAAAGAATGTAATTAACATCCAGGGTCACCATCATATGTGTCTAATTTTTCTGATAGTCTTCCATGATACCTCTTGATTAACTGTGGGATGTCTTTATGCAGTGAGAGGCACCCTTAATGTGATTTTGTTGGGGACTTCAATTCTCAAATTTATTGTTGACACAACCAGCATCAAGCTGGTTGATGATGACAAAGTAAAATGCCTCCGATTTGCATCAGCTAACATAAAATATGCAGTATCATCCATCAAGAAGCATCAGGAACAGAGCTCATCTTTCACAGGGGATAATCTGAAGGATGCACTGACACTTATACGAAGCTCGTTCACATATGCAGCCAAGCTACTTCATTTAGTGCTAGGAAGCTCAACAGAGTCAAGTCCTCCAGAGGATGCTTTCTTCCTTGCCAATCATCTTCTTGACCTAGTACCATCTATTGAGGCCTTAATAGGCTTGAGATTTGCGGTCAGCTTTTTCACTGCTCTGAAGCAATGGCTGCCTGTTCTTGTACTGGGCCTAGTATGCCGCTGGCTTATTGGACAAGAGAACGTGATGGCTGCTGGCATCTGCCACTTTGGTGACTCTGACTTGCCACTGTGGGTTACCGCCATGGCAAAGAATGAGGTACTTGATGCTGCAGAATCTGGCCAGGATGAGCAAAGCGAACTGGCTGAAGGTGAGGACTCACGCTCATCCAGAAAGCTAGCAGAAATGATGGTGATTCTCCTGAGGAAAGGAAGCCCCAGGATCCTTGATTCTATGGGCCGAGTTCTCCTGTCTACACTCCATACTGCGCTGCAAAGATCAGAGCATGGCGTCGTCTTGGGCGTGACTCGTTTTGTTTGTTCCAGGTTGCTTGGGAACAACTCCTCAGAACTGGAAATTCTGCAACTTACCTGTGAATCTCTCCGTGATAATTATTTTGAGATTGATAGGTATGTCCAGGACAAACTTGCTGACGACGATGATGCAGTGCAGCAGCTGGAGAGCGCAAAGACACTCATAAGATCAGTTCTCACTGATGTATGATTAGGTAGGTACATTGGTTCCTTGAGAGTAGCAGGCCATTGTTTTCAGGATTCAAATTATGTAGATACAGTTGTATGAAGTTCAGGGGAGCCTTGGTGCAGTAGTAAAGATATTATCTTGTGAGCATGAGGGGATGTTGTGTACAATAAACCCAGTGGTCGGATCCTTTCAGGTACCTGCGCAAGATTGTGCATTGAGATGCCCTTTTTTATAGTTGTAGGATTTTTTTTTTTTTGAGCAATGTACAGCAGGGGAAGCCCCCACTACAAGAAATAACTTTATTCACAAAAAGGAAAGACAAACCGAACTGTACAGAAACCCAAACCACCTTTACATGAACCCTTCTAACCAAGAAAGAAAAGACTCCCTGCCAACTGCGAATCTGACCAATCTGATTTCCATCTGACGGTAGCGCCTTTGCAATGCAAATTCTTTTGGCGCTGACAGTGGGGTCCCACAACTCCCCGTCCACCGCCTCCCTAGACGAGCACATCGCCGAGTGAAGTAAAAAATAAAATAAATGAAAACGTAGAACTCCACCCGCCACAGCCACCGTCCCTTCTATCGTGCTACTCCGCCATGTTCTATTGCTCCCGGCCCTCCATGCTGTCCCTGCCCCCATCAGATATATATCCGGCTACTGTCATCTTCCTCTCCAACTACCCATTCCCAGGTGTAAGGATAAAAACACTGAGAAGGGAGGAGGGTGAATCTGAGAAGGGAAGGAGGTGAATTGGAGGTCCAATGTAATTTTAATTTTTACTACAAACTAAACTATGCGATTTAATCACCGACAAAGCAATCTAAAAAAAGTTTAGCAAGTCAGACCGCAAATAAACTAGTAATATAATGAAATGCAAGTAAGCAAACACTAACACGACAAAGAGAAATTCTAAAAATAATCTATCACACTATTCAACAAGTATGTAAATGCGAAAAGTAATGGAAGTACAGAGAAAGGAATGCTGCGATTTTTTTTTAATCTCAAAAAGTTGATGCCTTCCTCACATTCTCATTGGATCACTCTGGTCGGAGACTTAGTTTCCTCTTACCATTTTTGAAAAAGTGTTGTTTAAAGTACGCTTAATTCCCAGAGTGAATACACCAGCATCCTCGGCTGTTTCTAACAATACTCACTCACAAGAGCACCTCTAAGACTCAGACACTTTTTTTTTGTTTATTTGAAGTAGTGAATCCAAAACCGCTCAAAAACTTGACGACATCTTTCACAAACACTTAGAAGCTCTATCACTAACTCGTAGCCGATCTAAGCTGCGAAACTAAGAATAACAAGCCAAGACCACTACTCTCAAGCCTCACAAACTCTAAGAGGTGAATGAATGTTCTTTATTACTTTTCTACAAACATTTAAGATTTTCAATCTTACAAGGTGCTTTTTTTGGTGTCTCTTGGCCTTTCAAAATTTTCCTCTATATCTTCAGACCTGAAGCACACTACTCAACGTCTCCCTTCTCAGTTTATATAGGGCTACCAAACCAAAAATAATCATTGAAAGGTGATCCTATGGACTTGACCCCTTGAGCATTCCAATCCTCTGAACCAAGTAAAATCTAAGAGAACCTTTCATAGTATCGGCGATTCTATGAACTCAAAACTTATGAAATATAAGCTATACTTAGCTCACTATGTTATTTTTAGCTTTGATTTATCTTACACCGAACTTCTTTTATTAGGATTATCCTTATCAACCATCCAAAAAACTCACCGTATTAGTGTAAAGATAATGTGGATAGAACATACAATCATATAAATTATATGCATTCAATCATCAAAACAATTTATACCATTTAAGAGAATTCAAAGATCATCAAACTAACACAAGAGCCCTCCTTCCGCCCCACACTCTTCCTCTCCTCCACCCCTGTCCCAATCTGCAGCACGCATGATTCCACGGTCCTCCATGCGGCGGCGGCGACCTTGGCGTTATCTGGGTTCTCGTAGGATCTCACGACAGTTCTTGTTGCCAGGGGCCACGACAACGGCTTCACCAGAGGGCGCCAAAATCGAGAAGGCTTCACATTGGTGGTCACAGTACGTGCTACGGCAAATCTATGCTCCTCACAATGCTCATGGGAAAGCTCGACGCCAGTCTCAATGTTACCCTGAGAAATCAAGTACAATGGCGTGAAGTTGGTTGAATTTGTGCTGGAGAAGATGACAGCCTACAACAGTCAGTATGACCTTCGTCTCCGTGAGATGACTGTGAGAGGCTGTCAACTCATCTGCAACATTCCAGGGTGTTGGCACCAGAACAGGTAAGAGCCCTGTTAATCAACCCAAAACGTGTTGTCTCTGAACCAATGAACCATGGAAAGCTTGCTTCTGAATCATTCACTCCCATTACTAAAGCCAAGCTTTGCTTCTGCAAATAGAAATCATGAAGTGATTGGAAGGGAGGAGGCCAGGAATGCCCCTGATCATCCTGACATAACGTATTTGAAGGTAAACACTAATATTATTGTGCTGCACTGCTGCTTCCATGTGTGCATATTTATTTTTTTTTGGAGAATCCATGTGTGCAGATCATAGTGCAGTTTATCAATTGATACAATTTTATCAATATGATTCTCTGCTATTGACTATCTTGAGTAAAACATACCATCTGTATTAACTATATGTCTTATGGATTTGGCAACTATTGCAATCAAAGATACATTTTTCTTTATAGGCACTATCAGTGGACGGTTTAGCAATGAGAATGCAAACAAACTATACCATGAAGTTAATACTTGCCAGTGAAGTATTAGTATACTTACAGACCATTTTTTAAGAAAACTTCCCTGAACATTAGTTCTTTATCAACTGACAGATCATGGTACTTAACATAGGCACTGATATAGTTGTGAGAAATGCGATGACAAGAGACTAACCACATGTTTATATGATATTTTTATTTGTTCAAGCTAGGATTAAGTTTTGTTAGTCAACTACATTTCTCTACTACCTTAAAAGACCCAGTTGGGACACAGATCAGTTTCTTACAATCTCTGATTCTTATTTTCAACAGCTAGGACACAGATCGGTTTCTCACAATCTCTCCTGCTAAATAGTTTGGGCTTACATTTTACATTAATCTTATTTGTGCTTCACTGACAGATCAGTTTCTTACATTCTATATTTGTACTTCTGATGAACACCAAAATTAAAATGATTTAGTGTTACAGCCGTTGCTCTTATTGGGCTCTCCACAAACATTTTCCGTCGATTCTGATTATGATGTTCTACCTCTCTTAGGCTATTCCGCTATTGTGTTATCAATTTGAAGTGCAGATTTTGACATGACTGATGAGCAGCAAGACCATGCGCTGGAGTTATTTCAGGATCGAGCTCTACCCCGACCACATGAGCGAGGATGCTTTTGCGAGATATACCAGTGGCAGAGGCGTGTGACTACGTGTGGAGCAACTACAAGATTCGTGCTTCTCCTGACGAAATGGTCTGAAGCTTTGAACGCAGGCTTGGACCGTGATTGCTAATCGTTGATTGTAATAAGGATAGATGGCACAGAGCACTCCTTCATGTTAGTGTTAACGTTACCCAACTTTGCCTACTATGTGTGATCTTCATGAACTGCTAATTTCAAATGATTAGGGGTGAAAAGACAATTAAGTTGCCCTTTAAATCTCTTTAGTTCAACAAAATGAACTAACTTTTCAAAATCTCCTCCACTTTAGATAAACTAGTTCATTTTTTGAACTAAAAAAGTTCATAGATTAACTTTAGGTGTACGTATTAACACCCTACAAATGATACTGAAATTCCATCTCAAGGTCGCTCATATGAAAGATCTGCCCATTTCGCCACAGGAGGAAGAAACAGAGTACTGAGCAAAGAGGCTAGGTGATACTCAGGCCCTTTTGATGGAGCTTTCAGCTCTGACTCTCAGTCAAAATCAGAGAAGCTCTAATAAACATTGTTTTTCAGAAAAATAATTTTTATCTGATTTTATAAAATGATTCTCTAAAATGAACTAAAAAACTGAAAGTCTTGATTTTAAAAATTTATTTTAAAGAATAAAAGAGAATCACTTTCAGCTCTAGAATTCCTTCACAAAGAATCAAAAGTTCAACCACATAATCACTTTTAAAAAAAATCAAAAGTAAATCAAAAGGATCAAAAGCTAAAAACTCTGTCAAAAAAATGTGAAAGAGAACAGAATTATTCTCAGACGTGCAACTAGCCTCCTTGTCCAAAACCTCATATAATTTTGCGGCCGCATACTACTTTTCGACATTGAGTACTGTCACAAAACTTTTAGAGAAACTAAAAAACCAAAGCCGTTTCAAATCAAAATGAGATACAGATGAGATGAATATTCACTTTCGCTTCGTGGGGATATACTCCGTTTTTAAATTATTGTCACTTTTAACACAATCTTTGAGCATTCGTGTTAGTAAAAAAATAAAATAAAATAGGTCTTCCATCAGTAAACAATTCAAAAAATTGCATGTCAAATTTTTAAAAATAATTTCGAATTTCAACACAATTTTTAAAAATATTGTCAAAATTTCAACATACGACAATTATAAAATTATTTACTGAGTAGACTATCTTATTTTAAATATCCAGTGTTCGACACAGCTGAAGTCGTGTATTAGCACATGATAAGATTTTTTTTAAAAAAAAACCTTGGACTATTTCTGTAATTCTAAAAAAATTATATTTAAAAAAATACCAGAAAAGAGGCTTTCGCCTAATTCTAATCACCCTCCATCTGTAAGACTAACTTAATGCCGCGAAAACGTAACTAGAGGGGGGAAACAGAACAAAAACAAGAAATCTTGCTACCTAACGATAATCTAACCTATCGTTATTTTAACCAGCCTAGTGTTGACCATTATTTACAGATTAGTATCATGAAGAATGAAGTTAGATGGACCACGTTACAAGCGTAGCATGGTAAGCTCTCTATCTCGATCTTTTAACCATGTTACAAGTACAACACCGTCAACACCTAGCCATAAGCTACGTAGGGGGCTCTGACTTTTTGAAGAAAGCGTCGATGGGAATATGTTTTCCATCTTTCGAAGGCTTCAGTTTTTTCCTTGAGGTGGGTGTGGTAGGGCATGGTCGTTCTGCTAACCTGCTGCATGCAAAAAGGAACGGTCAAGTTTGACAAATCTATTAACCTCACCTCTTACCTCTCTATTACACAAAGATAACTGAAAAACAGATATTAAACTCCTGAATGTTTAAACACAGTTACACAGAGAGGCTATGTTGCTACCAAGATCACCGACAGAGGCTGTCACTTGGTAGATGTTTCATATCAACTCATTAATGTTCAAACACAATTGGCATCAATGTGAATAAAATCAGATATTAATTTTACTCGGACTGAACTACGAGGGATAATGTGCAATCCCAAGATAGCTACAAGCATGTCAACATAGAGACATACCTCTCGTTACTGGTGGGCCTTGTTCTGTCTACTGCTTCTTCCTGCTGCAGCATTTCAGCCAAGTGAAAATCTGAATGCTCTTGTCTCTCCTCTTCAAAGCCTGGAGGCAGTTCAAATCCACAACGTGAACAAATATAGCCATCAATCCAGAACTGTTGGCTAGGTTTACTTGATGAAGCTGCAGGTCCGTGACTTGTCAAGTGGTCAACCTCGATCTTTTCTGCAGGTGAAACCTGCATGAAAAGAAAGATTCATACATTAATGATAATACATATGGGAAACTCAGGAAAAAAATCTAATTTTCTTTATGTGCAAAGACCAATAAATAAAGCTCCGTACTTTCCTTTAACTATGATATAACTGCATGAGACAGACCTCATCGAATCCAACATCATCTGAGTTTGTTCCACCTATGCCCTCACAGATAAGGTGGTTGCCTAAGACATCATTGCTGTTACAGCTTATTGAACACCTTTGCTCTGGTATAAAAAGGCTCTCATCATGTGAGAGGAATGCTTGTTGATCCACAGAATCATCAGTTCGAGCATCATGTTCCAAAAACACATCCCTTGTTTCCAAACTAAAAGAACTATGTTCATTTATTCCATTAGAATTTGACTTATTGTGAGACGAAGGAAAGAAAATATCAAGTGTCTTCTGTGTTGAAGTAGATGAATTGTCCTTTCCATCATAAAGCTGGGACATCCTCAGTCCTGTTAGTTTGTGTTAGTATAACTGTTAGTCCGCAGGAGAAAAAAAATGCCAAATGTAAATAGTGCACAAACAATAAGGTCACTACAGTCCAACTGATAAGGTACAAGCGGAACATGCAGTATGCCAGAATTTTCAAGCATTTACTGTAAAAGAACCTGGATGAACTTGCGGAAAAGCGAAAAGAATTAATAAATTCTTCAGTGGCAATGAGATTCAGGGACAAATGCTTGTCATGCAAGTTCTTACAAATAAGTACTGAAGTTAAAAGACTAGGAGTAAAAAAGAACAATCTGTTGAAGTTCTGTGGAACCTAGCAATTCATGTGGCAGAACCTTTCCGATTCCCCTCTTTCCCCTTTTTCTGTTTTCTTATTGCCCTTTGCCTCTTTTTTCTTCCTTTCCATCTTCCTTTTTTTATCCTCGTGCTTTGGCTGTTGGAGGTTTCATCTCTAGCCCACCCCAACTCGCTTGAGACTAAAGGCTTTGTTATTGTTGTTGTTGTAATATCCACCTAATTGCTACCATTAAACTTGTTTCGAATAAAATATTTAAGACGTAAACACTTACCCATCAATCTCAAAGAAAGAGGCAGCTCAGTCTTGAGCAACTTTGTAGCATAGATTAGGATATCTTCCTTAGAGTTGATGTAGTTTCGTGCAGTTGCTGCTCTTGTCCGAACCTGATTCAGACAATTGATTAATCTAGTAATATGTGCAACAATCAAATGAAAAAAAATATCTTGCTGATATGAGACTAAGTGCAGCTCCAACGTATAAATCAGGAGGGGTGCTAACTTATTGCCATGTCACTGGAGCTACCCTAGCAAAGTTTACCCCAATTTATAAATCCTCTAGCACCATCCATAGTGGGTCCCATACATAAATAAATAAATTAGTTTTTAACTTGCTTCTCTCAATCCATTATTCAAAGCAAGCATTGGATACTATTTTTTTTATTCAAAGCACCTGGTGCAAAGTGAAGCTCCTGGTGCTAGTATTTGCTAGTATAGTACCCACGCTCCAATGTAAAGCACCATGTGTTCCCTTTCTCTCTTCCATAGCACCCTCTTAGAAACAACATTGGCGCTGCCCTAATCATTACAGAAAATTACCCAATATTTATGGTTATGGGAAACTACTACCTCAAAGTCTGCAGTCTTCAGTTTGAGTGTTAGTGTCTTTCCCTTTAAGCCTTCCTTTTGCAAATCATCAGCTAAATTTTCTGCAAGATTAGCTGAAATAGAGAACATGGTCAGTCATGAGTAAAAAAATGTTAACCCGTCACATAGGTTCAGTACCACAATAAATTAAGAGTAAAATGCACCAGCGGCCCTCCAACTAGTTGGGTGGTTTCATCTGGGTCCCTAAACTTAATTTTGCATTTCTGGCACCCTAAACTATTGCCTCCGTCTCATCTAGGTCCCTAAACTTATTTCTGTCACCCTAAACTATTGCTCCCGTCTCATCAGGGTCTCTAAACTCTTATTTTGCGTTTCTGACTCTTTAATTTATTTAAAAAGCATTTTTCCCCATTCATATTATTCAAAAAATTGTTCAAATGTGTAAAATTATAAGTTATTTTTAGTAACTTCAATGATAAAGCAAATTATAATAAAATATATGATATTTTTATTTCTACCTCCCTAAATATATTTAAAGTCATTTTTCTATTCATCTTATTTCAAAAATTAGTTCAGATGTGCAAAATTATAAGTCATTTTGAAGTACCTTTAATGAAAAAGTAAATTATAACAAAATATGATATTTACCCTATTTTTCAAATAATAAAAATAATCATAAAATCCTCTAGAGTGCAATTTAGTTGGAATCTCTTTTGCAGCCCTGCGAAGACTCTAGCTCGGTCCATGCATGTACTGACTAGCTCTTATATAAATGTCTGGGAAATCGAGGATTTTATGATTAATTTAGAGAGCGCAATGTAGCTGGAATGTCTTTTTCAACCCTACCAAGACTCTAGCTCAGTCCATACTTGTACTGACTAGCTCTTATATATAAATATATTTTTTCAAATAATAAAAATAATCATAAAATCCTCTAGAGTGCAATGTAGTTGGAATCTCTTTGCAGCCCTGCGAAGACTCCAACTCGGTCCATGCATATACTGACTAGCTCTTATATAAATGCTTGGAAAATCGAGGATTTTATGATTAATTTAGAGTGCAATGTAGCTGGAATGTCTTTGTCAGCTCTACCAAGACTCTAGCTCAGTCCATGCTTGTACTGACTAGCTCTTATATATAAATATTTGGGAAATTGAGAATTTTATGATTATTTTTATTATTTGAAAAAATAGGGTAAATATTATATATTTTGTTATAATTTACTTTTTCATTAAAGACACTTAAAAATGACTTATAATTTTGCACATTTGAACTAATTTTTGAAATAAGATGAATAGAAAAATGACTTTAAATATATTTAGGGAGGTAGAAATAAAAATATCATATATTTTATTATAATTTGCTTTATCATTGTAGTTACTAAAAATAACTTATAATTTTACACATTTGAACAATTTTTTAAATAATATAAATGAGGAAAATACTTTTTAAATAAATTAAAGAGCCAGAAACGCAAAATAAGAGTTTAGGGACCCAGATGAGACGGGAGCAATAGTTTAGGGTGCCAGAAATAAGTTTAAGGACCTAAATGAGACAGGGCAATAGTTTAGGGTGCCAGAAATGTAAAATCAAAGTTTAAGGACCCAGATGAGACCACCCAACTTGTTGGAGGACCGCTGATGCATTTTTTATGGCATCTTTGGCGTTTTTATAAGGCTCATTTACTGACTCTTTGCATTTAAAAAAAAAGACTAGAATAGCTATATTGTTGAAACTTTTATGATATGTGCACCATTTATTTGGCATTTTGGAATTCAGATCCTTTTTTTTTTTAAATAAATTGGATCCTAATTGGTTGATGATTGCCATCAGCCTTTCGTTTCATCAGATCCAGCTGTCTTTTAAGATTATTATTTGTTATTTGGATTTCGTATTTTTCATATATGCTGAAAGATCAAGAATAAATTTATGACTTATGCATCTGAACTAGCCCACTTTCACAGAATATTCTAGATCCTGGCATCGCCAGTTCCAAGAAACAAGCGCTACTAGGTTGTGTTGTGGTAGAAGATCCATCGGACTGAGACATGTTCCCGGCTACAGCTACAGCTGAAAGTAATCTTTCCCCCGTGGAAAGATCAACTTCTTTTCTGCTTACCCTCAATGGGTCTCCTACCTGCTTTATATAGACAGCCGAGCTAAACAATCCTAAACAAACCCTAAACATCATAATCTTTATCCTAACAAACCCTAAACAACCTAATCTTTAATCTAACAAACCCTAAACAACCTAATTTTTAAGCTAACAAACCTTAAAAAACCTAATCTATAAGCTAACAAACCCTAAAACAGCCTCTTGTGCGCCTCCTTAGGCTAGGACGCCACAACCCATAACATTTCCCTCCTCCCCAACAAACAGCTCACGCTGTAGCAATTGAGGATAGAAGTGCACTTTAGAACCCATTCAAGCCAGGGCTATTATCAGCCCAGGGAGTGACATGCATAGGAGGCCCAATCTGCCCATGTGCAGGTGCAGGTTGTAGTTTCTGCATGAGATGAAGTCGGCGCAGCTGCTCGCCTTGCCAGTGCTACTGCTGCCCTCTACGAGCTGGCACCTGGTAGCCATCACGATGCAATTGCATGACCTGCAGATGGGAAAGATGACGCCGCCGAGGATGAAGATGCCAGCAGGGCTGCTGGCGACGGTCACGACGTTGGTGATGGTGTCGATGATGTGGCTGTCACCTCTGGGCGCGTCCCTGATTCTACTGGTGGGCGTCATTTGGGCCCTATCGACGGCGTCGTACTTCAGGAGTCGGCGTCTGGGAACTGCAGTAGTTATACACGCCTCTTTGCTTTCGTTGCCGCAGCCAGAGGAAGATGTGGTGCAGATGGCGATGACGTCTTGATGGGGACATCCGGGATCGATCTGCACAGATTGGCCCTGATGGTTGGAGAGACATCTGGAACAGTGGAAGTGGTGTTGATTATTGGCGACGACACCATATCAATGACGATTTTTGTCTTCGTGTGTGATGCTGGCATCTCCATGTCAATCGGTGATGGCACTGCATGCGGCAGCGCAATCTAGCTATTCTCTATCGCTGTAATGCGATGTTCAGCGTAACTCGCCTCCTGAAAGATGCTCTCCATCATGGCGATGAGGAGATCGAGCTTTGAAGACATTATGGTTGTGGCCACAGGATCGACGGCGTAGGCCATTGAGGCGATGCGTCGGTGTTGGTCTCTGGATACCAATTGTTGTGGTAGAGGATCTATCGGGCTGGGACACGTTCTCGATAATGGCTACAGCTGAAGGTAATCTTCCCCTCGTGAAAAGTTTAACTTCTTTTCTGCTTACCGTCAATGGGTCTCCTACCTGCTTTATATAGGCAATAGGGCTAAACAACTCAAACAAACCCTAAACAACCTAATCTTTATCCTAACAAACCCTAAACAACCTAATCTTTAATCTAACAAACCCTAAACAACCTAATATTTAAGCTAACAAACCCTAAAACAGCCTCTTGTGCGCCTCCTTGGGCTGGGGCGCCACAGCCTATAACAGGTTGAGAAATTATTCTTATGATTAAAGTGCTGCCCTTGTTCGAGAATGATATCAGATAAGGAAACTTATCCCTAATGCAAAGATATTTATCTGAAAGACATGAAGGAATGTAATTATTGTAATCCTAAACTCAAAATAATGGTGTGTTGGCATGTCCCGCATAACCAGATGATTTACAGTGGTATCACTACCACACCTGCCAAGTGCCAGTTGAATATATATATATTACATAATTTAGTGTGGCGTAATAGAAAGAACAAAATGGTGCTTTAACTTCTTCTATGTATAAAGTTGTTAGCAGTCTTTGTCAAGGAAACAGATGCACCAATCAAACTGATTAGTGCAGCTGCCATAAATACATCTAATACTTTGATATGCATAGCGAAAAGACTGTATTGATCTTTTTCACTGCATATATATGCATACTGTTAGTATGTTGTAAGCAAGAGAAAATTACTGTCATAAAAAAAAGAAAAAAAAGATATGGAACAAATCCAAGGTGCTTGTCAACAAGATGCCTACATTTGAGATAAATCATGTAGTCCCTTTTTTACAGAAATAAGTAATGAAGTATGGTTACCTAATTTCTCAAAAAGCAAACAAGAATCATTTGTTGCAGTGAAAGTTCGCTCGCAACTGACACTTTTCCTTTGCCTTAGTTCAGGAGTTTCTGTACCTCCTAATCCAAGACCAACCGAAAGAAAGAATTCTGAAAAATCAAATTCGAATACATTTAATATAATATAGATTACTAAAAGCTTGAAACAGAACAACTCATAGTGTCATTAGCATACTGACCAGCTGAGCATTCAGAAAAAAGAGCACATAAGAAAGCAGCCTTTTGCAGCATATCCTGGCACGTACTGATTCCAAGAACATGATGTAACATCTGTTCTGTCACCTTACCGATACCACCTATCTGCATATGATATCTTCAAATGCCAAATCAGTTTGTTCTATTTATAAATATATTGAAAGAAAGGTACTTAGTGTGAACAGTTGCATCTCAATCAAACACAAAATATAGTTAGTAATTGCTTAGAGCTAAAAGAATTCAAGACAAATTAGGGGTTCCCCTTGCTGGACATTCCTCAAAAAAAAAAATATCAGGACTTGGATCAGAAAATTTTGTCAGAACTCCAAAAAGTTGGTAAACTGGCCACATAATTAACAGGTTAACCAAGACATGAACGAGCCAGTGTGAAGACAAATAAGAGCAAATATGCTAGTAAAACAGAATCATAACAACAGGAACATCCCCAAACCCTTTCCCCATTAGGTTCTATACAGCAAAAACTGAGTACCTTTCTTATAGGCAATGTTGATACAAATGTCAATACAGCTTCCCTGTCATTTGGTAAAATAAATTGTCCATTGGGCTTGTTGATATCAGAGCAAACCTGGCAAAAAATGACACGTCACCAAAAAAGAACCTTGTAAACCAAGATAAGTAAGAGCATAAGACTACTTGAAAGAACTGTATAAGATGAGTCATCCAAAAATGACCTTGAGTCGTGTAAAAAACATCATTTCAATAGGAAAACAAACTCAGTAAGAATCAATTAATAAAACGTGTTTTTTACATATGGTGAAGGAAGGACACAAAAGAGGAGGATATCTTTGCCCCCACAGAGATATAACTTGAACAAGGTACAGAAGTAAACAAAAACTTCATCCACTGACCTTTGCAATCGTGCGGTTTGGAGCGACACCAGCACTACATGTTAAACCAGTTTCCTGATGAATGGCATTCCTAAGTTCAGTAGCAACCTAAGCAAACCAATGATGCACAGCAGACAAAGTCATTAAGTATTAGCATGTTGGAACAACAATATAACTCATGAAAAGAAAATAAGTCAAATATCCAGGGAAGTAAGCTAGAAAATGTGGCAATGTGAAAATTATAAGCTTACCTCCTCGCCTGAAATGCCTCTCTCCATGCAGATATCAGTAACATTGAGATAAGCTTCATCTAGACTTGTTGCAATGAAATTGGGATCATATCTACGAAAAACTAAGGCCACCAATACATTGATCATCAGTTCTTCCCAACAAATTATATGTTTGAAATTGTTTTCCTTAATCAATAAGTGAGTATCATGTTACAAACCTTCTCTGGTCAGTTCACTATAATGATTGTATCTCTCAAAGTTTGGTGGAACAAAAACTAATCCAGGACACAGTTTACATCCAATAAACCCAGGCATTGCTGCACGAACTCCAAACTTCCGTGCCTGCATCAGTAAACAAATTATAGTCCACATTAGATAAGTCCATGTGCTGATTGTAGCTTTAATGTATGACTCAGAAAAAAATCTACTATTATCTGATCCAGCCAATCTGTAATTTAAGGAAATCCCAAAATCTGAAGTCAGACATCATTTTAAAATAAGGAGACAACAAAATACATTACAAGGTTTGAATTAATTCTCAACTAGGGAATATAAACAAAAAAGATAGTGGAGAGAATTTTTCAGTGCTACCTCATAACTGGCAGTAGCTATCATAGACATGCTACCGACTGCCAATGGCTTTCCCTTCAAGGATGGATTCTCCAATGTTTCAACAGCAGCATAAAACGCATCCATGTCAGTGTGAAGCCATATTTTTGAAATATCTCGTGAAGCTTCCAACTCTAACATTTTCTTTTCTGCAATCTGAAACTATATTGTTAGACACGAATAACAACCAGAATAGAAAGGAAAAATAAAATGGGGGAGTAAAATATGGCACATAGCATTATATTCATTACAGCTCAGTGATAATTATGAATCAAGTAGCTATTAAACTCATGGACCACAGCTCAAATGAGGCTTCAAATATGATATCAGCGATCCAGTATCTCTAGGGAGCACCGATATAAAAGTTGAAATTGATCAATGATCATTTGATACAACTCAGAATGCACATTGTATTCTAATTTCTTTATGATTAGCAACCAATCAGAGGTGGTAAGGGCATAAAGGCAAAAATTAGCTCAACAAGGGAATAAAGCCTGGGGTACAAATTATATAACCGATACAAAATACAGCTTCCGAACGTGTTAATCCATACCTTTTGAAACTGCGATATGTCATTATCAGTCAGCTTTGCACATTGTGCGCGCAGATGCTCAATCTTTTGTTTAGTCAATGCCTCCTTCCTCTTCTCATTTTCGAAATACTTTGAACCTTTACTCATTTCATAGATTATCTTTTGCACCTTCTCTTTGTCAACTCCCTCCATCCCTGTATTTACAAATGGGATTACTAATATGGTTACCGTGGCAAGGCTAACAAAGTATGTATAGGCCAACTCTGATAAGAAAGAAAAGGTACACATCACACTATTGATCTCTTCCAACAGCCCTTCAAGGTAGCTCCCAACAAAATTAATATTAAAATGTGTAAACAGACAAATACATAACTTTTGTGATGTTGAAATGTGTTACAATTTTGCCTTTTCGATTTCATCAATTAACTGAGCTTTTCGAGTAACTCAAGGACACAAATTGAGCTATTCTAGTGTCAGCGACAGTTGGGACTTGTTAACAAATCTGATGGAGTGAAAGATAAGCCCCGAGTCAGTTCCAACGTTACGGGGCCGGACTTTTATGGACCTCCAGAGAAGTTGTGAGACCATTACATCGGTTACAAGAAACATTTTACTGATCCATGCCGTTACGCCGGGTCAAACCAACCTTAGATGAATAGAGCGAGAAAGTGGGTGTACCCGCTTTGGCGTTAGTATAGGCGGTGTGGTAAGACTGCCACGGCCGATCCCCTCCTTCATCCGGCTGTGCGCACGCCAGGGACGACATGGCGGCGGCCCCCGACGAGGTCTTCCCCATAACAGGGGCCTTGGAGGCCCGCGCGGACGCGAGAGATATTTTTGGCGGTTCCTCCTCCACCGGTTCTTTCACGCGCGGAGGAAGAGGGGAGTGGGGTGGGTAGCAGCGAGGTCAGCTCCGCCGCCGCCGTCTGCGGTGGCAGGCAGCAGGAGCAGCTGCCGGCTTCGTCGAAGTAGCCGTATCCCGTATGTTGAGTTTGTTTTACGCCTGTTAACCCGGGAGACGTAACTCCACACGGTGTCTTCCACCCGCAAGAGTTTTAAAACATTATTATCTTCAAATAAATAAATATTGTTATATTATAAATATATTAAAATAAATATAATATAAGTATTAATAATAATAAAAATATTATATATTGATTAAATTTTTTATAACTAATAATTTATAAATATTAAAAATATATTTATTTAGAGGTTGATTGGTTGCTGTACGTGATCAGCTTAGACTTGCTAATAAATTTAAATTCATCTCACACCCAACTCAATTCAAATAAATTCAGCAAAATAATCTAACTTCACCCTACCCATAAACTCAATTCATAAGTTTGATTAACCTATTTTAACTCACAATGCGGGTTGAATCTGTGATTTTTTTTTGCTACATTTTCACTATAAAATTAAACTGATTTTTTTAAAAATTATATGTGATTTCCATAAAATTTTTACTTTTCAAAGTGGGACTTAATATTTTTTTAATTTACTTGTAATCCTCGTTCTATTTAGAACTTAAGAATTTCATAATAATCAGTTCGATTTCATAAAAAAATACAGTAAAAAAATATCCTTCATTCCAAACGGAGTCTAATATATTTTTTTCTATTTTTCAATAAATTAGGAAGTTTTTTCACATTCTAAACAAGCATTATCATCCCTCCTTCCTAGTATATCTATCTTTATTAATAACACTATATATTTATCTCTACGTGTCTCTTCTTTGTTTATAATACATAATCTCATTTTTCCCACATCTCCTTAGACCCATTTGAAATGCAGAAATTTCACACTATCAATTTAATTTTACCATTGTATTTTTTTATATAACAAGGACATAGATGTATTGAAGATGAAAAAATTATTAGAAAGGGAGGAAGACAAGTAAACTAAGAAAATATGAAATTTACAATTATAATTAATGAGACTTGAATAGTATTTATATATTCTATTGTTTTCTTTTTTTATTATCTGCCATGTTCTTTTCCCAAACTATTTTTTATTCACGAGCTTGGTGTTGTCTCAAGTGATGCGTAGGTTGGTGAACACGGTAGTGGAGATTAGAAAGTGATTGCTCGTTCTCATTCCGTGTAGAAACAATGAAATCCGATCAGTGATAATTAATGATCCATCCAGCCAGTAACTAATTGGGTTCAACCCACCATCAACCATGGATTTCCACCTAATCCAAACCAATATGCATGTCAAAAGTCTTCAACCCAATCCAATTTAAACTCTAACCCACTTCAACCCACCGATAAGACCCTAAACTAAAACCCCACCCATTAAACCCAAATGAACCCACCCCATTACCAGCCCTAGGTCAGCCTTGAGCCTTTTATGCCACATGCTTAGGTTGACTGTGTACAGGAATATTCTGTTCCATTGCTTGCATTTGCTATGAGTTTGCCCCACGGTGTATAAGTATGCGCGTGCGCAGCTTGCTCCTAAAAACAAATTTGATGTTATTACTAAATTTTAATTTATTTTAAAATATATTACACCCTCCGTGCTCGAAAGAGTGACGCTCTGAAGTTTGGAAAATGTCCATGAAAAGAGTGATCTTATGTGTTTGCTAGGACCCACAGCTTCTCGATATCTTCAATGGTCTGCAACATCCGTCCACTCTTTTTTCAAACCCACCCCTGTCCAATCTTTTCCGAATAAAAAAATAAAGCAAGCACTAGGCAGCAGCGATGGCCGCAGTCACAGGCCCAATGAGGAGCGCTCGACGAGGAGCATTGGCCGGAGCAACGGGATAGGGCTCCCTGTGCGCGAGGTGGAGGCGGCATAGGATGGGATCCAGGGGAGGCTTGGCCATGGCAGCGGTGGGCTGAAACCAAGCGCTGGCCATTGAGGAGGTCGCCAGCGACCCCGCCCCAACCAGCAAGGATCGCCCTACTTGGAGTCCGCGCCCCCACCTGGGGAGAGCTCGGCTCCTTCCCCATTGGCATGGATCTAGACGCCAAGTGTAGCAAGCCTTGGAGCTCGACGAGGAGCGTGGCTGATGAAAACAAGGTGAGCAGCAACGGCAAGGTGAAGGGTGATGACGACCGGGTTGAAGGTGGTGGCGATGAAGGTCCAATGGATGAGCTCTTTCCCGGGCAACGGCTTGACGGGCCCTTGGCGCGGCGGTGGCGACGGCCGGACTGGACTCCGGATGTGGCTACGACTGGGTGGGGCAATAATGATATTCTTGTCACTTCAATAAACAAGAGCACATGTTTCTTTTACCTCTGTTGCTTTTAAAGTCCAATCCAGTGACTCGTCCACTAGCTAGGGGACACAAAGTTATGGCGGGTCCTATTACCTGACGTATAGGAAGACGCGTGTAAGGCTGACGCATATTTTTTATAGATTGCTTTTATAAACACAGGCACGCAATATAGATGCAGGCCACACCGTGCTAGTGGGCCACATGTCACCACCAGACGGTGCTCACAACCATTTTAATAGGATTAGTTGATATTTTAAACTTTCAATTGATTTTTACTAAAAAAGAATCCGTTTGACACATCATATTTCTTAGAATTAATAAAAAAATATTATAATAAATATAATTTAAAAAAAATTAAAATGTATTTTTGGGGGATGTTAAGTCTTTAATAAAACTAATGTTCTACTAGTAAGATTCAATGGTTCCAATGGTAATGATAAATTTTTGCAACAGTAAAAGTCTATTGTTCCATTTAGTAATAAAAAATAAACTATTCTAAAAATAAAATAAATTATTATAGTAGTAAAATTAGTTGGTTCAATACTAGAATCATTTGTTTCCATAATAAAAAATAACATTCTCTAAGTATTTCAAAGGATGCATCATAAGCGCACTAAAATTCACTGGATGAATGCATTAGAGAAGAAAGAAAGAAAAAGGTAAAAAGGAAAATATAAAAAGTAAAATGGGTGGCAAGAAATTAGAAAATTATAAAGCAAAGAAAAAAATAAAAGCTTCTTTTAATAAAATGGATAGAAATTAGAAAAAAAAGAAAACTCGGAAAGCAGTCCATCATCTCAACCCATCTGACACGCGCACAAAAGAAAACAAGCTCAAAATCTAGCCAAGCGTGAGGAGAGATGGGTGCACGTCAGCCTAAGCATCAGAGAAGATTCTCGAGCTGTGGCAAAGCTAAATTTTACTCTCTCTGTCTAAGAATAGTAGCATTTAAAGTTTAAAATGCTACTATTCTCGGACAGAAGGTGTAAAATTATACATCCATTGACGCCTCTTATAGTGAAACCATAGGAAAATCTCGCATCAAGATCACACTGTTTCCAGGAGCTCTGGGTCTAGGAGCTGGCTGGAGTCTGGAGACACGAAGTGCAGACATGATAGCCGACTAGATGAAGAAATAGAGTTGCTTTGTGATGGTACATAGCATCAGCTTTCCTTGCAGGCTTGGTCTAACATGAAATGTGTTACCATCGGCTTGAAGGACGGAGTGGAGGAGATACAGTTTCTATGTATGCTTTATTTGCAACAGTAAAGTAAGTACTTTGAAATGTCATTCTCAACTTTGAAGAAGAGGATGAGGGAGGTAGAAAGTCTAGGTCCTGTTTGCAATGAAGGAATTTTTTTTTTATGTTTTTTCCTGTGAAATTAAATTGATTCATATAAAATTTTTATAATTTTTTAGTGAAATTCTTACTTTTCAAATGAGGCCTTAGTAGGTACACTCTTATCAAAACCACCTGATAGGATAGTACTCGAAGCTTTTTGGGTATGCTCGAGGATACCTAAACATATCGAGAAGGACAAGAAAAAGAGGAGGACACACTTGAAGGCCACTTAGATTTGACGACTCAGCTTTAAAATTTAGGTGGTCAAACAAACTCAGAGCTACAATGTTAAACTAAATCACAAGTTTTGACCAAAAGACACTATTTTTTAAACAAATTAACCACATAAAATAATATTAGATTTTACCTATAGTTATAAAAAGAAATAATATTTTTTGCTCCATATAATTATTCAAAATACATGATTATAGATTGATATATGATTACAAAATACATGATTATAGATTGATATATGATTACAATACAGATCAACGACTAAGCTGTCGTAGATGAATGGAGGTGTCCGTGCCCATGGCCACGTCCAACGGCAGCAACAGGAGGAGCGCCTGCATCCTCCTCTTTTTTTTTATCAATTTTCTGGCCCGGGAACAAAGAAATAAGGATAAGCGCGGCCATCAATTTCTGACAGCATTGCGCAAGCGGTGGTTTTTGGATCGGGATCATGTGCGCTGAATGGACTATGAGCGAAGTCCACAACCCAGTATCACATATGTTCTTGCTGAGACTGTCTTTCTTCTTGTTGACATTGTCAACAATGTCTTCTTTAAACCTTTTGAATTTAGGACTCATTTGATTGAGTTTCGATAATTTGACACATTGATCCTTTGTATTAGCATTCCCTTAGGCGGTGGTTACCACGGATGAAGCTATTAATATTTACCGCTTTGAGTCAATGATGTTGGAACAGTGAATTTCTACTGGGGTTAGACTAGATTTATAAAGTAAATACGTACTCTCTCTGTTCTTTAATTGTTGTCGCCGTTGATTTTTAATTTCAACTTTGACTATTCGTCTTATTAAAAAAGTTTGATAAATATCATATATTTTATTATAATTTAGTTTATTATTAAAGATATTTTAATTATAACTTATAATTTTATATATTTAAATTTATTTTTTTAGTAAGACGAATGATCAAAGTTGAGATTAAAAGTCAACAGCGACAACAATTAAAGAACGGAGAAAGTAAATTTCTATGGAAATATAGCAGCTATGCTTGACTTGGTAGTTGTCATGGCTAGCTACAGGAATGTCCGCCCCACTAGACAACGCGATCTTATAGTTTTGAATATGTTTTTTTAGTTTATGGATATTAAGATACAGAGAACTTTTTTAATGGTAAATAATAAGTAGAGTTCTATCTTTATTTAGACTCTTAAGATATAGTATTTTAATAGTAGCAACTATAATATCAAGTCACTATAATCATGTCAATCTAAATATATTTAGATGTATAGACCCTACGTTCCTATGGAAACATTATGTGATTTTAGGCCATACTTGAAAATTAATATATTTAGATGTATAGACCCTG
>BCLG01000004.1:331598-397763 GCA_001602295.1 Zoysia matrella | reverse complement strand
GTAAAGGTGCCATGCTATGTTTGTACTTCTGGTTTTTTCGCAACATTCAGTCAGATGTAATCGAACCATCCTTTATGAGTTTGTGCATATATGCATCACAAGTTATACACAATATTTATGCTAGGAGATTAGCCTTTTCTTCTTGTAGTGAAGCTTACAAATAAAACTAGATGATTTTTCCGGTGCGTTGCTCCGGGAATTTTCGAATGGTTAGAAAATGATATGAAAATGCATTAAAAAAATATAGTTTAAAGATTCAAATCCTAAAATTACAAACAAAGATCTATGAATAAACCGAAAAAGAATAGTTAGAACCAAGCAATAAAAATGAGAACATGAGATGAAAAATATCTGAAGTAACCTAGTAATTTATTCAGAAACCTTTAAGAGTGCAACAAAAGTAACTGAAAAATTCCACATCAGTTTACAATAGGTGGTTAGATTCATAACAATCTACACCTAAGAATGATCAACTAAAGGGGAAAGGCACATTGTGACCTCAGTTTTGGCCAATCCACTTTTTCAATGTACATAGACAGAAATTGATTACAAAACATTCCGAAGAACAATTTAAGTTGCTATGGTGGAATATGGTGATTATACTGCTGAATTCACCTTAAGAGCTTCACTCAATGTAGTTTAATGCTGGTTATTGCATACAACTCGATGGCATCCCCCAGATTTTTACGTACAATTGCATAGGTACAAAGAGAAGGAAGCGAATGAGTCACCTTTGGAGAGATAGACTGTACAGACAGTAACGTTCATTATGAACTGATAGGAAGAGGAGCCTGATACTTTGTAATGCTCTTTGTGAAGTGAACTGGCTTGTTGGCAGAGATAAGACTGTGGATCAGCACTGGCTATTGTGGGAGTATACATGCCTGAGAATCTTGATAGCTTGCCTTAAAAGATAATAAGCCAGTGTTGTTGAAAGCACCCTGGGTAAAAATAAATCATAAGTTAGTGAAACAATTAATTTAACATCAAATAAATGAAACAAAAAAAAAACAGAAATAAAAAAGAAATGCTAAGCACCAAATATTGCATTTGCATTTTCCATAGGACTAGATAACCCACTGAGTGCCTAAAGCGCAAAACCACATAAGACTTGGCAAGCTATGGTTGGCAAAAGGATTGTTGGACTAATAATAGTGTTCTTAAAACGTACTGTGTGAATGTATTAGCAAAAGTGCCCACATGGTCAAGAGTCTAAAAGCAAGAGATTCAAATGATCAAATCATTAACCAAAAGGCATAGGATTCAAACAATTTGATTGAGAAATCTGAAGGGAGTATATGAGAGAACTTCATATACTTCAAATGTCACTGTCAAAAGTACTGTTGACAAATCATTCCACACCAATTCTAATGAATAAGCCCGAACAGGGGGGGGGGGGGTCAATCAGATGTTCAAACTACAGTCAGAAATTCGATTGTTACCAAGAAGTCCAGATGAACGCCGCGGAAAGGTGTTTGAACAGGATGGCATCCTTCTTCTTGGTGTAGCTAAGGAGCAACAACAACACATACGTATCGACGCGTCTAAGTCAAGGACCAACAGGAACAAACAACAATTCCACAATACCTGACCAAATGCAGATCAAGCGTCTACCTCAGCAGAATTAACAAAGGAGACAAAATTAATTAAACCCAGTGAGGATCTGCTGTCACAAGGTGACGAGGGAGGAAGGGAGGCGGAGTGAGGCTCAACGGAACATATGTGTTTAATCTGCAAATCTGAACCCAATAAACATAGCATATGGGAATGGGATGCATGGCAGCTCCAAAATGCACTGAGCATTTGAACAAACATCAAACTTAACTCCAAACCTCAATTAAGAGCAGAAACATATCAAACTTTGATGCTACTACAGGTGCCAAATCCATATTTGTTAGCATAGCCCAAAACCAAACATTGTCAACACATCCCCTAAAGAGCCACTTAAAACCATCATAAATTGCAATAACAGAATAACATGGGGATGGTGGCACCTATACCTTATGCTCCAATACGGATCAATCACATGAGAAAGACTAATCATGAGTTAAAAGCATGCCTGCTGAGAAAGGAAATCTGCACACAACAGAAGCATACATAATTGCATTTTGTTAAATGCAACATACAGCTGCGTGTCACCATCACTGGGAATTTGCTGCAGGTATGGAAAATATGATTTCAATATCATAAAATAAAAAGAGATTGTGTTCATAACTGACTCATGGGATGTTAATGTCTGTAACCAGTGGGAACAACGACAGACAATGCAGGTAATAACAAACAACAACAGATTACAGACATGAATTTCCCTTGTGAACCTATAAACGACACACAAATGATAAATCAACTCCAAGCAGTTGCTCTGTGAATCATGATGCTTCACTTAACGTGAGAAGGACAGCTATCTAAATAGCATCAACACCTGTGTTTTGCAGCCTCCTTCCAGTACATCTGTTTCCGGAATTTGATGTAATACATGAAGAAACTTCTTGTACTTTAGTGTGTGTTGCCTGAAAAACTTGATGTTTCCTGGTCACTTCTGTAGATTGAACATGCTCAATGTGAAGGAGCTTCCATGGAAACCATGCCTTTGAGACTACAATAGCAAGAAACTAAAAAGAGCTTACATGGATTCTAGAAATTCTCCGGTATCTCTGGAATCAAGCTGCTGTTCGGAATCATTTTCCAGATTAATACCGGAACTGTCCGCCCATTGCCCATGTTATGAACTGTAGATTGTCCATCTACAACCTGATTCCCCGGCGCATTGCCGTGGGATTTTATATATGGTTAGATGATGATATGAAAATACAATCTAATGTCTATCAATGACTTAACTTTTCATCTACCTTTACCTATGACCTATTTTGGAGATAATAACAGCAACAACTTTAGCCACAATTATCAAGGACCAAACCAAAGGCGAAGAAATGACAAAATAGGTTCAAGTCTGAGCGGGATCAACAAATTTGAAGCCATGCTTGAATGGCATGATATAGAAGCATAACTCGACAGTAGAGTGAAACTTCTTTCTAATACTTTAACATGTGGATTGCAAGCATCCATGGTTCATCAGAAAACTGGGGCAGCCAAATAAAGTATCTGAAGAATATGCTTCAAGAAATTTCTAAATATTGCACAGGACACATTGGGTGAGTTTTGGTAACCCTAACAGGCAAGGCAAGCACCCGACCTTTATGTTGAGTATTTGCAAAATAAAGTAGGCCAAGATCAAATCTTTTTCCAAAATTTCCAAAATAGGGGGATGAGGGGGATTCCTTGTTCACCTGCGGGTCTGGGTGGTGTTGCAAGTGAACTCCTCTAGCTGGATGATGGTCCCCTTGACGATGTCCCTGACCCTCTGGTTTCCCATAACCTGGTACAGTAACTGAACAAAATTACACCTATTTAAGCATAAAACTGTAACAGAACATTAAGTGTACATTTATATTTCAAACTAAAGAATTGCATCATCATACCAATGAGCTTGACCTGGATGGATGAATATTGCAGATATTTAGATTAACAAAAATAGCATATAAAATATTAAGCCCCTTTTCAAAAAGTAGATTAACAAAAGTAGCATATAAAATATTAAGCCCCTTTTCAAAAAGTAGAAATTGAAATAGGAAGCTAGTGATCAGATTAAAATATAAAGTTGCATAAACGACCACCCAGATGAATGATTAGGAATGTAAATTCAGTTTAGACATGAACAAACCTCCGCAATGATCCGATCCAAATTCCTCACTTGAGATGTATTTCCGAGTATATTTATCGCCATCAGGAAGGTAAGTTTTCAATGGAATCGATCCATATGCAAAGACCTGAACAAATGATACTTATATGTAAAATAATGCACCATTAGGTCCAGTAAGGAATAGCACCCTTGACGATGTCCCTAAACCTCTAGTTCCCGGCAGTGGTGAGCATGGAGTCATGGACTGCGGTATGTGGATGCAGCCGCCTTTCACCGCCAATCCCAGCCCCCGGGCCCTCCTCAAGACTCCCTCGCCCGCTCCTCGCGCTCCCTTCTCGCCCTGGCCCGCCGCTCCCCGATCGCCACCCTCGCCGGTGCCTTCTTCCTTGTCGTCCTCGTCGCAGCCTTCCTCCTCCTCGCCTTCTTCATGTACGCATGCCGCTGCTGCCGGAGGACAGGACAGGGTGGCGCAGTGGAGACTATGGGGGGAGGAGAGACGGCGGGGCAGGAGAGGAGGGGGCGGTGTAGACCGCGGGGTAAGGAGATTGCGAGGATAGAGAGGTGGTGAGGAGAGGATGTGGCGGCATGGTTTTGTGGCAGGGGCGAGGGGAGGAGGGGTGGCGACGGCGCGCTGCTGGGGTGGACGCGGGTGGAGGAGGAAAGGCTGCAGCCGGGATGACAGGGGGGAGAAGGCAGCGGGGCGGTGGTCATCGATCGCAGCAGCTAGGAGAGAAAAGGGGGATGAAATAACACGTAAATTTAAATAATATATTTTAAATTTTATAAAATTATAATAATATATATTAAATTAATCTTTTTTTAATCAAGTAGGAAGAGATTCGAGCGGAGGGAGGAGAAGCTACCCGGTCGAGGGTAGGAAATGGAGGATATTTATCGTACCAGCTACTGGAAGGTAAGAGGGCAGAGCCAGCCAAAATGGATGGTTAGATTTGAGTTATACGTAATGATCTGACGGTTGTTATTTAACGGTGATGTGGCTTATTAAGGATCAAAATAGAAGGTGGCACAAATATAGATAGTACAGATAGGACAGATGAAGCAAGAGAAAGGAATGTGTCAGCCCACCACAAGACACGGGATTCATTACGTTTCCAGCCCACCAACTAATGTAGCCTCAGCCTAAAAGACAGTAGACACCCACGGCCACTCTCCTAGCCAAAAAGCCCATCTCTGCTCCCCTAAACCCTGAGCAATCAACCATCCAAGAATGGCGCAATGCCTCCGAGGCAAGAGCGCCGCCGCCGCCGCCGCCGGCGAGGTGGCGCTCCGCGTGGCGGCACCGTGGCGGAGGACGACCTCTGCATCGTACCACCACACGATCCAGGCGGTGCCGCGGGAGACGACCGGCCCGCGTGCCGCGGCTCGCGAGCGCCGCCACGGCCGCGTCCCGGCCGTGCTGCTCTCGCTCGCCGGCGCGGGGCCTGGTGAAGGGGTCGCGCACCGGAAGCTCCTCACCGCCGACAGGAAGCAGCTCGCGGAGATGCTCAAGCAGTCGCCCTACTTCCTCTCGATGCCCGTCGTGCTTCAGGTCCGGGCAGGCGAGCGATCCACCGCCGTCGTGCACTCCGGCACCGTTCTCCCTATCAAGGTAACCGAGAAGTTCCCATTTGCTGCTCAATGTTGCATCCTTACGCTACATGGCATCCGAAAAAAAAAGCATAGTGAGCACTTTCTCGTTAGCGGTGCTTGTCTGCTCACCTTATGTTCGATGAAATGCGCGTTTGTGAGATTGTTGCTTATAAATGCTAGTGCCTGATAATGGGATGTAGGTCGATATAGAGTTCGTCTTGTAGCTTGAGATTAATTGTTAAACTTACCGCCTTCATAGTTTTAGAAACCGTTTTGGCTTCCGAAAACCGGTTTTCAATGGTTTTGTTTCTGGTTGTTTACTTCACATTATACGTTTCATCTTGTGTCTATCTTCTAACATCGTGCGGTAGAAAAAGATGATTTAGCAGTATATCTTTTCAGAACTTGTCGATCCAACTATCTTATGAATGTAAGAGGACCATTTCATTTGGCATGTTGTACAATGTATGTGATGTGTGAGCTTTATTTCTGCAGGTTCATAGAGATGAAACTACAGGAAATATATTGAACCTGGTAATGGTGCAAGCAGATGAGGGAACAATGCTGAAGGTGAATTTGCCTGTAGAGTTCAAGGGGGAGGATGCTTGCCCAGGATTGAAGAAAGGTACTAGCCTTTTCATTTGCCTGTCACAATAGAGTGTTTTCATAACATTGTTGGCAACCTAGAATATTGTGTTTCTCTGCACTTATGCGAGCAGGTAACATTGGTCCTTTTCTGCATTACTGAAATAACATAGCTGTGGTCTATGAAAAGTTATTGCAGCCAGCACTTAGTTTAACCGGCACATTTTTTCATGTCATCACAATAACCAATTATCTGTGCTCGTCATGCATTGTTCCTGATGCACAGTGAACACTGAAGAATTTTTCATATATCCTTCCCAGTATAGAGTTTTTCACGAAACACATATGTATCATGCTCATTTTTATACTGAAACACATATCAAGAATTGTCTTCTTCCATAAATAGATAACCAAACACCCAAGTACAGTGGCTGCACAAAATATGATTACAGCAGTTGGTGTCACTGCCAATAACTGGCACTTGTCGACATATTATTGTGCCATTATATCAGTCAGCTATTGCAACTTCTCATGCTTCCTTGGTGATGGCCTAATAGGCAGTGCAGAGTTCTTAAGAACTATTGGACCTGTTGCTAAAAAGAGTTCCATATTGGATATCATACGCTCAAGCTCAACGAGAAGATACCTGAAGCTTTATCGATGTGGATTCCTTGTAGTGTTCTTGTACCTTTAAGAGTTATTGGAAATTAAGTATTAGGCTTCAGCAATGATGTAAAATCAGTAATCTTACAAAGTAACGCGCACAAAAAAAGCATAAACTTTACTGGCAATTAGAAGCTACTTCACTCATCTTTGTTTAGTTAGCTGAGCGGTATCTTGACTATGTCTGTATGGGATGTGACCTGCCTACATGTGTACACTGAGGAAAGTGAGTACTAGAAGGGAAAATGAGGAAGGTTTAATCTTCTCTTGTTTCAGACATTCAATGGGGCTTGGGCATTTTCAAGGGCCAATAGGTAAGAATGTGGAAGCACGACTTCTTTCTACGAAATTGGCCCAGGGTCGGCTAAGAGATCACTTAAAACGTAGTGTGTTTCTTGATGCTTTAGCTTATGTAGATGTCCTACGTTATCCATGCATGGATTAGCAGCATAGCCTAACCATTTTCAGAAATTTAATTTGCCTTGCAATACTGCATCTATGTTTTCTTTTTCTTTTTGTTTCCTTAATATTTTGCCCTAGTATGTACCGTATAATTCCTCGTTGTCATAGCATACAAACAGAAAAAATAACCTTCCTTCGTTGTTCAAATAGTGACAAATGACTCAAGTCTCTATGTGAGGATATTATTGTTACGTAGGCCTTGCAATTATTGTCCTTATTATGTAAAACATACGACTTAAAAAAATTTATTAAGCATTTTAATAGTTTTACACATCAGATTGATGATTTTTTTTAAATTCATTCATCAGCTAAAATGGTGTGTGTATCCTCAATTATTTTACTTCCACGCCAAGTGTAGTCCTGACCTGTTGCCTGTCATTGTTTGTATCGAGGCCTCCGGTGCAAGGAAACAACCTGGCTTTGGTACTTCTGCAATGATAAACAGCAATTAATAGGTCCCAGGTGTGCTTCTGATTTTGAAAGCCAGGTTGATTGTGAGAGGGATAGCTTCCCGCACTTGACTAACCTAAGTGCCGACTTTGATGAACTTATTCTCTTTTAGATTTAGAAGCCACGTAAGCTAGGTTCTCGAGAAAACTCGGATATAGGTGGCAAACACTCAATACATTCATATAACTGTGGTTTAGTCTTTTACTGGAAGTCAATGAAATGACAAAAATACCTCATTAAAAATACGGCTTGTAGTTGGTGTGCATATTAGGTCAATGCTCTGATCTAAGTATTTCAGGTGGTTGCCACAGCTGTTCGAAATATTTAATGTTGCTTGTCGGTGTGTTAATTTTACATTTGTCTGGATCCAAAGTGGAAGTTCTTCTCCTTCTTGTTTTGGGTTGGATTAGCTGATAGTAAGGCCCAGTTCACCGTTTTGCTGGCCATGAACTGACACGCATGATGTTTTATACCATTTTGCATGTTACTTTTCTTAGTCGGTGGGATCTTGAGCACTGGTTTCTGCTGTGATATTTCTTGAAGGCTGTAAAATATAAAATACCAAATCAACTTTAATGGGAAATAAACTTGTACAAAGTTATGGGCTAACAGAGAGATTCGTTTATATCAATGCTTTCTCAGTTTAGTTGCATGCATTCTATTGACATGTGTAAATAATTATTTGATGTTAATGGTTATTCATATACACTAGTTGGCTCAAGATAAGCCACCATAGATTGATCTGATATGCCTCTACGTGATTCCTTTTCCCCATAGATGCATATATGACTTCACTGTACAAATTTTAGGATACTACGTACAAATTTTGAGGTATTGTGGCACACTTGGTGCATCCAATAATCTGTCCTTCCTATGCACATCATCTAGTTCCACTTTGGTATTCATTGACGAAATATAGTAAGCTGCTGAATTATTCCTTCGCTTGACCTGGTCATGAAATTCACTTGGAAATGCAGGAGGCTTTTTGCAGAAAATAAGGACCAGCCTGTTGTATCTCTGCCCAGCTGAGCACATCCCTCCAAAAATTGAGGTAGACCTGACAAATCTCGATGTCGGAGATCGAGTATTAATGCATGACATACCCGTCCACCCATCCCTCAAGTTGCTGAGCAAGAACGAGACCATGCCAATCTGCAAGATATTGGCCTCAAAACCAGTCGAGTAGGGAGCACCTCAAGTTTTCAGAGTCGACAGTAACATTTGTACCTGGGGTTGTACCACCTTCAGTAGCTTATTGTCTTTTTCTGGCTCTTTCTTTTGGTATCTCTTTGCTAGGTCCCACTGTGCTAGTAGATTGAACGAGATATCGTATTCAGGCTGCAAACGGCTCATATGAAGAACAGTCAAGCAAGAGAAACCCTGTTTGTAATACTATGAAATAATATTGTTCACAGTTCAGGGACATATGACACGTAACAATACGCTTGGTTCTATTGCCTTCTGTGGCCTTGGTGAATTGACGGTCTGGGGCGATGGTTTTCCGTACTGCCGTTGCAGTGACTCATGATTCCAATTGTTCATTGTTTCATGCTTGCATTCTCTGATCATTTCCTGCACATTGAATGTTGGATGCGTGCATTGGAGCGGGAAGCTCGTCGTCTCGTCCAGTAACGGCTGTGGTGCGTTGTCCTGTAGGGCTTTTTCGTATTTAACCCTTGTGGACTTTCAGGTCTCTGCATCAGCCACCGACCATCTGATCCTTTCTGGTCTGGCATACTATGGACCATTGCATGCATGCATACATGATCTTGTCGAGATGGTGGCATCTTAACGCAATTTAATTTTTCTACCTTCCTCTAGACACCTGTAATGTTGCTCATGTTTATGTGTCGTCAGACCATGTAAATTGTAGTGGAGGGAAAACATGAAGCAGTAATCCATCGGTTCAAAATTTAAACTAATAGTATTATGATATAACAATTTTGGAACGAAGGAGGCAATATAGTTCTATATTTTGAAGCTCATTTTCTGGTCTGTTCTTCTTCAGCAATTTCCCTGCTCCTAGTATATGTGGTTTCTGATATGATCTTTCTGGGTCCAGACAACAATGCCCTGCTGTTAAAATTCAGGGTGAACAAAACAACGCCTTGTCGTTTTGGACGAGTCCAATGATTGAAAGATACTACTAATCTTTGCACAGGTCTCAAATTACAAGAGCTCAGAACAGACTGAGGAAATCAAGACAATTCCTACCTGCGTTGGGTGCTGCTGGGCGCCGGCAGAGAGTCGTGACAGTTACTCCAAACCACACACCCAGGAGGAACAACAACTAGTACTAGTGACTAAATTCAGGGGTCCCCAGAGTTAGATAGACCAAATCATCTGCCCTACCTGTTCTTGCATTCAAGTCAGGGAATTTCGCAGCTGAAATGCTAGGCGTACAAAGGATTTTCCATGAGTAATTCATGCGCACCGGGATGTATCACCGAAGATCTGTATCCCCTGCCTTTCCTCTTGGTACTTTGCCATACTTAATCATGGTCACTCATCATGGAACCAACATTCTATGATTTAAGATTTTCCTTGTTGGGTCTTCATTTAATTTCTCAAAATAGCAAAACTAATGGGCCATGCATCTTTACTAATTGTGTCCAGTGTTGATTCCATGATGAGTGATCAGAATTTAGTACGATGAAGTTTGTTATAGAAAAGGAAATGCAGAGGATACGTGAAAATGACACAGAACTTTGTTTTTTTCTCTCATGTAAAGGGAGCCCTACCACAACTTGCAGGGACAACCACTGATAGATGCATGACTTCTATGAATACTAGTGGTACTCTAGATCGAGTTCTGCTGGATTCTGAATATGAAAATGTTGATGAAAATGTTGGTCAATCAATCGCTTGACATGGGGGACAAGGAGCTTATTTTAGACTCTGGACAGCACGTACACCAAAACCTTGATCTGCACTACACTTTATACACACAGCTGCACACATGCAATGAGGATTAAGAAATATGCACCAGTAGACCTAGTTGGCCAGCGCATAGTTTATTTTCAACAGGATCGGTTAAACAATGGCAGCAGCCATGGAATATGAAAAGCAATTGTGGCCAGGTTGGGAAGATGGGAAGTCAGCCCTTGTTGTTTGTGAGATCCATTGATTTCAGTGCAGTACATTAAGCCATTGCTAAACAGTCAATGTTGTCCAAAAGCCAGAGACTGCTTCTCATATCAGCTCCCTAGCAACATAGAACAGGATCATGCTAATTATCCTTAAATCTATTAAACTGGAGACTGCCCATGAAATGAAGTACTAGAGATACCAAATAGTTCCCTACTTTGTTGTCTGAACAGTGACGAATGACTGAAATCTCCATGTGAGGATATTACTGTCACGTAGGCCTTTCAATATTCTTGTTCTGATTGTGAAAAGCATATGACTTACAAAAGTTACTCAATGATTCAAATAGTTTTACATATCAGAGTTGATGATTCTTTAGGTTCATCCATCTGCTAAAATGGTGTGTGTATCCTCAATTATGTTACTTCCGCGCCAAGGGTAGTCCAGACGTGTTACCTGTCATTGTCTGTATCGAGACCTCCGGTGCAAGGAATCAACCATGGCTTTGGTACTTCTACGATGATGAACGGCAATTAATGGGTTACAAGTGCGCTTCTGATTTTGAAAGCCAGGTTGATTATGAGAGGGAGGGACAACTTCCCACGCTTGACTAACCTAAGTGCCGACTTCCATGAACTTATTCTCTTTTAGAAGCCACCTAATTAGCTAGATTCTCAAGAAAACTTGGAAATAGGTGGCACAGGCACTCATATATCCAAGTGTGCCTTAGTCTTTTACTGGAAGCCATTGCAATGACAAGAAAACAATGTTACTAAATATACAGCTCGTAGATGGTACGCAAAATTAACACTACTACAAATTGCGATATATTGTGGCACACTGAGTGCATCCTATAATCTGTCCTTTGTATGCAGATCATCTAGCTCCACATTGATGTTCATTAATGTAATACGGCAAGCTTCTGAATTACTCGCTTTTTCCTTGACCTGTCTCTGAATTCGCTTGGAAATGCAGGAGGCTTACTGCAGAAAATAAGGACCAGCCTGGTGTATCACTGCCCAGCTGTGCACATCCCTCCAAAAATTGTGGTGGACCTGACAATTCTCGATGTCGGAGATATATCGGGTATTAATGCATGACATCCCGTCCATCCATCTCTCAACTTCTCAAGTTGCTGAGCAAGAACTGAGAACGAGACCATGCCAATCTGCAAGATCTTGGCCTCGGAACCAGTCGAGTACGGAACACCGCAAGTTTTCATGGTCGATAGACAACTTTTGTACCTGGGGGTGGTACTGCCTTCAGAAATGCACTGTCTTTTTCCTGGCTCTCTCTCTTTTGGTTTCTGTTCGCTATGCTAGCATGCAGATTGCACGAGCTTTCGTATTCAGGCTGCAAACGACCCATGCATGTGAAGAACAGTAAGCAAGTGATGCTACAAAATAATATCGTGTACAGTTCCGGTGGGGACGTGTGGTTCTACTGTTCCCTGCGGCCTTGCTGGTGCATCGACGATCTGGGGTGATTGTCTTCTGAACCGCCGTTGCAAGTGATTCATGATTCCAATTGTTCGTCGGTTCAGGCTTGCATTCTCTGATCATGTCCTGCGCAAGTGAAACTTAGACATACTCCAGATTCATAGGCTATTGCAGTCCTTCAAAATGTCAGCCGCGCGCAGACGATCTGCCATTTCCTTCTCCATTCTGCTACTGTTTCTTCATTCTTTCTGCATACTCTACATCCTGCATGCTGCTCTCAGTCTACCTCCACCCCATCTTTCTCTAACATCCAACCATTAATTTACCTGTGTTTCACTGATCCATGATGAGTTACCTGGACCTGCCCCCCTACCACCCTTTCTGTCTTGCATTTATTTAGCTCTACTCACTCTTGGGGAGGAAAGAGGCAACTCATGAAGAACCTGCAGCACATTTCCAGCAGTGCGATACTTATGTCAGTGGCAAAACTGAGTGGTTTCGGTAGTTTCATAATACTACAGTATATCCTATGCATGATATACCTACCATGTACCAATAAAAATGGAATTAAGTCTGTGAGATACCTATACATTAGCAAGGGTCAGCTGTTTTAAGTGGAGATATAGAACATTGAGAGAAATGCATCAGAACACAGAGAAGTCATTGGCTCGTACAAATTGCTAAACCAGAGTAACATTCTTAGTCACGCAAGAATTGTAGAATTAGTCAAACAGGTTCATTGCATCCTAAACATGAGTGCATAATAGTCTTTTTTATTTTTGGGGATCGTCATGGACTCCCCAGAATCTTTCTTTTAGGGATCATCGTAAACACACTATTGTTTACTTTGTCCGCACTTAAAGCATGCCAAACTCTTTTCTCGAATGGATGCAATGCAATTTAAGCTATTCTGGACAGAAAATATACATTTTAGAGGGAGAAAATGTTTGAGGGAAGGCAGAAAATATACATGATTGTAAGAAACAGATAACAGATGATATTCAGCTAGTATCAAGTTTATAAATGGTAGACATACAGTTGTCATCTTTATGCACACAATTAATTTTTTTTGTTAAGTGAAAAATGTTTTGCGCACAAATAAGTGATGAGAATTTTACGGATTGAGCTCAAGCTGGTTGCTCCCATATGCAAGGAGTGCCAGCCACTAATTTAGTTAAAGCCGCAATATATAATGCTACTATGAGAGTACGTAAGCAATTCACCAGATTTGAAGGTCACATTGTTACAATAATGTGTCTGTGTTAACGGAGTTACTACGAACAAAGTAAGAAAAACAGCTACTGGTACTTCCTGACGATTAGAAATTCACCCATGGAATACGAAGTGGTATAATTATTTGAGGAAAAATTTGAAACCTATAGGTATTAATTTCTTAAGGATTGGTTGAGTCAGGATCTCAAGATTACTTTTGACATGTTCTTATACGCCCTTAATAATATGTTTTCATTTAAGCACATTTTAATAATTTCAGAGAACAAGAAAGTTGCAAGATGAGGGAGAAGGATCAACATCTCGCTTGCCTTCGGGTGGATCGTCGACTGGCCTACGGCCGTCACGACAGTAGGTCACTGGCTCACGCCGGCGGCACCACGCCGCCGCCGCCCTCGTAGCTTCCCTCTGCTTGTTGCTGGTGCGATGCCACGGCAGGAGGCTGGCTCGACGAAGATGGTGGCGGAGACCACGCCATTTGGTAAGTCAACGCCACCGCAGTCTGCGCCTGCGACGGCGGCTGTTGCTGCTGCTGGAAGAGGAAACCGCGCTCGTACCGTGAGGTTCGTGACTCATCGGGCGGCACGACAGCCACCGTGGGGCCGGCGTTGCTGCCAGGCACGGTGTGGGCGTAGGCCGCGGCCTGCGGCGCCGCCTGTCTCATCATGAAGTCCTGCTCCCTTGCGACCTCCACTGCGGCGGCAAGCTGCTGCGCCTCCGCCAGCTGCTGGTGGTGGAGGAGGTGCTGGTGCTGCTGCGCTATCATCTGCTGTTGTTGCCCGTGGCCTTGGGCGTTCTGCGGAGAGGCGGTGGCGTGGGCGTGGTGGTGGTACTGCGTCGGCGCGGGGGCGAAGGGCGCGTAGGCGGCGGGCCCGATGTAAGCGGCGAGCTCCTTGCGCGCGGCGGCGAGCTCGTCGCGGGCCTGCTTGATCCTGAGCTGGAGGACGGAGATGTAGGAGACGCAGCCGTAGACGGGGTCGCGGAGGCGCGCGTCGGCCTCGTAGGCGAGCGAGTTGACGGCGTCCTCGCGCTGCGCGTGCGGAAGCTTGTTGAGGAGCTTGAAGACGTTGCTGGCGCCGAACACCCGGTGCACGCTGGCGAACTTGGCCGGGTTGTCGGGCGGGAAGTAGGGCGCAAAGACGCACCCCTGCGTGCACTTGCGCCGGAGAAGTTTGCACGCCGCGCAGGGCGAGCTGCTAGAGGATGATGACGATGACATCCTCCGGCGACGACGCCTCCTTATGTGCCGGTTCTGCCGGATCACCGACGGACGCCTGAGCTGCAACCAGGACGCGACGAATCCAGGAAAGAAGGGAAGGAAGATTCGGATGGATTCAGCAGAGCGACGAGCCGACGACAAACAGTGCGTCGGGAGCAAACGCGCGGGCTAGGGCTTGGTCAGTACCATGTGGAAAAGGGATCAATTCATGGGCGGACAGATCTCTTCGCTCAGCAGCAGCCGACTAGAGGGGGAGAGAGCGCGTGATCTGGATGGAGGCGACGAGGCGTTCGTTCTTTGATGGAACTAGCAAGGCGGTCAGGGGCGTTCAGTCTGGGCGGCTGGATATACTTTGGGTTTCTTTCTGTCCCAGCGATAAGGAATGGTCCACGAGACCACGACGGAGCGACTAGGTTGGGTCGTACTGTACCGATTATACCACATACAGGGACAGTGAGTGCACAGCATACCTGCCACTGGTTTTTTAAATATAAAATTAGGCAATACAATCTTGAAACTAAAAAGAACAGCCCGGTCTATAGCTCCTACTTGCCTAGAGTCAGAGGAAGAATCGGATCATTTTAGATTTTTATACGTAGTATTTTTTCTGCATTTCTATAAGAGTTTGTTTTAATGAATCCAACCAGTGAACTCATCTTACTGCTAAATCACGGCTCCCCTTCTTTTATATGCAGCACTCTTCAAATTAAAATTTTAAAAAACTGAGTATCAAAGAGGAACGAAGATCTATAGTACATTGAATTGAAGGAAAACTATATTAAATTGATCAATTGAAGGAAAAGGAAACAAAATAGGGCCTGGGCTGGATTCCAGCAGGTATCTCGGCCTTGCACTTGGGCTAAAATTGGGCTGCCCGATACACTTTTTGATTGATTGATGCATAGACTCAGCATAGGCGCCCATAGCCTGTCCCCGTCTATTCTTCCCTTCTTCGTAGGGCAAGACGTATCCTTCCTCTGAGCACTCTTTTAGTTGGGCTGAGATGGATCCTTTCCTCTTTTTTTTTTTGTTTCTAATTTCTACCCGCGTGCCCTCTAGGTGGTCCCTTTTCAATATTCATTCGTTATTTAATTTTTTTATATTCCCATTCATTTTCATACATGCATCAATTGAATTTTTTCATTCTTCTTATTTTCTTTTAAATTTTATATTCCCTTCAATTTCATAAATGCGTCCATTGGCAAAGTTGGAATAATTTATTTTTGTTGTTACATAACTTTTAAGTTTTTGTCACTGAAACAATAAATTATTTGGGAAGAAAGGGTATACTTTGGGCTTCTTACTCTTTTTTTTCCCTATCAGCTATACTTTGGGCTTCTTTGGGAAGAAAGGAATTGTCCACGACAGAGCGTGTACAGCATACCTGCCACTGGTTTTTTAAATATAAAATTAGGTAATTCAATCTTGAAACTAAAAAGCATCTTCAACAATTTCTGGAGACTGCCCTTGTTGTTTGTGAAAGCCATGGAATATGAAAAGCAATTGTGGCCAGGTTGGGAAGATGGGAAGTCAGCCCTTGTTGTTTGTGAGATCCATTGATTTCAGTGCAGTACATTAAGCCATTGCTAAACAGTCAATGTTGTCCAAAAGCCAGAGACTGCTTCTCATATCAGCTCCCTAGCAACATAGAACAGGATCATGCTAATTATCCTTAAATCTATTAAACTGGAGACTGCCCATGAAATGAAGTACTAGAGATACCAAATAGTTCCCTACTTTGTTGTCTGAACAGTGACGAATGACTGAAATCTCCATGTGAGGATATTACTGTCACGTAGGCCTTTCAATATTCTTGTTCTGATTGTGAAAAGCATATGACTTACAAAAGTTACTCAATGATTCAAATAGTTTTACATATCAGAGTTGATGATTCTTTAGGTTCATCCATCTGCTAAAATGGTGTGTGTATCCTCAATTATGTTACTTCCGCGCCAAGGGTAGTCCAGACGTGTTACCTGTCATTGTCTGTATCGAGACCTCCGGTGCAAGGAATCAACCATGGCTTTGGTACTTCTACGATGATGAACGGCAATTAATGGGTTCCAAGTGCGCTTCTGATTTTGAAAGCCAGGTTGATTATGAGAGGGAGGGACAACTTCCCACGCTTGACTAACCTAAGTGCCGACTTCCATGAACTTATTCTCTTTTAGAAGCCACCTAATTAGCTAGATTCTCAAGAAAACTTGGAAATAGGTGGCACAGGCACTCATATATCCAAGTGTTTCCCATGATCTTTTATACGCAGTGTTTCTGTATATTTTTATAAAAGCATCTTCAACAATTTCTTCAAAAAATCACACTAAAAAGTACTTTTTAGAGACAACCAAAAAAATTTCGGGGTATATTGTAGCCACCTTCTCCAACAGTTCTCTTAAATATAGTTTAAATTTGAACCCAGTGAAAGACCGGTCCCATTGTTAGTTGCATGAAAGATGGGATTGAGAACCCCAGGAAATACGAAGGTATTTAGGCGAGTTGTTGGAGGAGATTTTTTTTACACTTTTTTCTTATAATTTTATTTAAGAAGGCATTTGAAAATTTAGGACTCATTTCGTTGGGCTTCGACAATTTGACACACTGGCCCACTGTCATACAATTATGTGGTCTTATGTGTCATTCATACAAGTGTGTCAAATTGTCGAAGTCATCACGAAACGAGCCCTAAATCATAAAAAAAAATGATTTAAGAGGAATTAATGAGGAGCTTTTTATGATGCTCTAAGAGTATGTAATCGCTGACCTAGTCTTACCGCTGGGTCACCCCTTCCCATCCCATCTCTCATAATGCTCAACCAAGCGCATCCTAAAATTTGCAAAAATTGAGTGTCAAAGAGTTGAAGGCAGGGATAACCAGAGACCAATACATTGTATTGAAGGAAAACTCCTTAGCAAAAACAAAAAGAATTTTAAAAAAACTACATTAAATTGATCAATTCAAGGAAAAAAAAGAAACAAAATAGACTTGGGCTTCGAGCAGGGATCTTGGCCTAGCACTTGGCCTAACATTGGGCTGCCGATACACTTTTTGGTCCATTGATGCATCGACTCAGTAGAGGCCCGTCCCCAATCTGCTTAGACCTCCTTTGGAATGGAGGAATTTTTTTTTTCCCTACATTTCTCATGTTAAATTAAACTTGTCGAGATCATGTATCCCGAGTACTTATGGTCTCAGGATTGATACGGAAGTCCAACGAAAGACATAGGCCCATGGGCCGAAACTACAACTCATCGAAGACTTCATCGTGCAAAAGCCCAAACAACTAGCCCAACCCTTCGAGGGTCGGGCTGACTGACCGTGGGACCCATCCAGGCAACGGGCGGGAACCGTCTTACGCATCCGACCCAAAGGTTGGTCACCTCCTCAACAACCAACCCTTGACGAGCGCGGAGATTCTTGACACTATACAACGAAAGGTAAAGCAACCTTGCGGGAGGTAAAGCAAGCCAGCAGAAGAGAAATTTAGTCCAACGGGCGGTAAAGCTAACGACAAAGTAATCTTTGTCCCTCCCAGCGATGGACAAAGGACGATCGAAGGACACCGACAAGCTGCTCCGTCTCCAGCGGGCGCCAGAGGATCAACCTCGCAGAAGACCGCAGCCCCACTCGTCAGGGGGCCCAGTTTCGTAGGCGCCAAGTCTTATAACCTTGGTTCGACCCCTATATAAAGGGGGTACTAGAGGCTTTAGACGGTAGGTAACAAGATAGAATCACACATGCACTGCATACGCGTGCTTGGGTTCTTGCTTGAGTTAGAACCCTTCTGAAGTTGTAACTCTGTTAGAAGCTTATACGATCCACTCTATCCCTAACATAGGGTATTACACCTCTGTGGTAGCCCGAACCAGGTTAAATCTTAAGTCTTCCGTATACTAGGTCACATCGATACAAAAAGCGCACACAATCTCTCTCCAAATATATAAATTCTACTGTACCAATAGTCAGAACCGCGACAAAACTAATTCCTACGAGATTCGTGTGTAATTCCTGTGAAATTACTGCATTCTAAATGAGGCCTGTATCCTTCTCTTCCTCGTAGGACAAAACAGATTCTTCGACAACTCTTCTAGTTGGGTTGAAATGGATCTTTTTCTTTTTTTTTTATTTCTAATTTATACCCATGTGCCCTCTAGGTGGGCTCATTTCCACGGACCTTTTTTCCTTTTTCCTTTCTAATTTCTACCCAGCACTCTTAGGCCTTCTCCTGAGCCTTTTTATTATTTAACTTATTTTTATATCTATTTTATATTTTTTATTCATCATTTTTATTTTTTATATTTTAATTCAATTTATTGTTTGAATAAGAACTAAATCCTAGTTCCCCGCCCCAAATAGCTCGCTGGCTTGTTGGAGCTTTTGGCACTACTGGAAACTACAATGTTCCCTGCCGTTGAAAATCGTAGGGAACAGCTCCTAAATCGTAGGGAATAACATTCCCCTAGAAAATCGCGTAGGGAAAGAACCGCAAGGAAAAGTTCGAGGGGGAAAGAATGTATGCCTTGCACCGTTTTGCATTTTTGTGTGGAACAAAACTTCCCCTATGGTACCCAATTTGTAGGGGGGAACTATTTCCCTACAAAAACTTCCGCTGACGTCTAAAGCAACTTTCCCTATGAATTTATAGTGGAAGGGAAAATGTTTCCCTACAAAACTATGCACACTGACACTTTTTAAAACCAATACTTTTAAACAAACATACTGTAAACTAATACAAATCTGAAATCTCCATAACAAGATTGACTCAGAAAGGATAATACATCAAGATAATAGTGGTACTCCAAGATAACATGGAATGATCATTAAATAATTAAAAGGGTATGACATATCAAATTACATCCCACAATTTGACTTATGTCTATCCGTAAGTGCAACAGCATATCTTAAAATATTTTTAAACATCACACCTGTTCCAATGATTTGTAACCATCATCCCTATCCCAAAATATGCCCTGCTATCATATTTATCTCAAACTATATGTAAGTAATAGAAGTTTGAATAAAAGAACAGCTTCAAAACGACAAGTAAAGCTCCCATCCAATCTGCTGCAATCTGTTGTTTAGATAGTATCCTTTACCCAGGTTAAGTTTTTTTTGGTATAGGTAACTCGACGTAGATCAGCTAGGCTATAAGTCATAGTTAATGGTAGAAGTGGAGTGAATGGAAACTTGACTCACGAGATACAGGTTCTTACCCTTGGTTTCAATGTATCGCATGAAAAGGGTGAGGTTGGTTATGAAATCATGAGAAATGATAAGTTGAGACCAGGCAGAAAAGTATAGGTGACAACAGGAAGGGAGTCCTTTGTTAAGTAGCTCTGTCTGTGTCGATTAAGGACCGTATCTTTGTTGGCCCTATTGAACAAGTTTGAATAGTACTGATGGTATGGGACCTAGAAAACTGAGGTAGCCCAATGTGCGTAGTGACTGGACGTAACCGAACTTCTCTTCGAAAGATGATTAGAAGGGAGAGCTTTGAGGCTAACCATGGATAGACTCAGTGTGGTTATCGCATGGAGGACCATTGCTAAAAAAAGGTGAGCATCAGACCGGTATTACGTATCATTGGTGTGAAAGGTTGCCATGTGCGGCTTTCGAAAAGTGCGTACCTATCGTGTGATCAGGTTTCTCCAGCTGGATGTAAATCGATTATAATCATTGCCCCTCACAGTAACGAGTACAACTTGTCTCTTTAAGTCACATCATAGTAATAACGGAAAGAAGAGAATATGATTTGTTTGATATGTTTATTATAAATTGCTTGGCAACCATGTTTGATGTAGCTTATAGTGCAAATTAAGTTTACATTTCTTAAAACTTAAATTGCTGCTAAAAATTAAAAATAAGGATCCACTATATTAGCGCTAGTTTTTGCAAACAGCTATCCCTGTGAGTCAGCCTTATCATATCTTTTGGAGTCGGCTATAGTTGGCCATGTTGACAAGTAAGACTTACTGAGCATTAAATGCTCATGGCTTTGCTCTCGTGGTTTTTTGTGCAGGTGATCTATCTTTCCCTCCTCTGGACTAACCAGCAGGAGCAACCCTCGAGGGTGGCTTTGTTCGTTTGGAGCCTTGCTCGCCGCGCTGATCTTTTGTGTGCTGCTAGAAGATGCATCGTATGGGCTCGATGTTATCTTATGCTTAGTCTCTAGGAGACCCTTATAGTTTCAAATAAGGTGAATGCTTCTGCGCTTTTAAAAACTTTGGTTTGTAACTTAAACAACAGTTTGTATTATATTTTATCGTGCTTGAGTTGTACTGTTGGTCTTCGCTTCGCCCAGTGACACCCGATAAGATCCTGGAGGTCGATGGATCATCTCTTCGCGGGACGGTCTGTTACAGCTGATATCAGAGCAATATCGAAAACAGTACGACTTTAAAGCTATTTGCGAAAAGCTAACTACATTGAAAACCCCTAGTTTAAGCCTAGTTAAAGACTATATTAGTGTTTGCTTTATTAGGTGGCTGTTGTCAGTGGACTAACTGCTTACCGTTAGTTCATGCAGAAATTGAGAGATCGTGTTTGACACCGAGGTCGCGTACGGTCAACTATATTGACCTAGATTTTATTTTGGTAAGGTTTGATAGGACGATTGCATATTGGAGTATTTGCATTTAAAAATCGTAAATAACTAATCCATTTTAAAAGAAATCTCCTGACTTGTTTTGCAAAGTTTAAAAGATTTTATCCAGCCAACTTGGGTAGGAGAGTCTTCTCTAGTCTTGGCCAATCAATCCCTCAACCTCAAGTTTCGAAATGAACCTGATCACTGTTGTTAATTCTGAAATCAACACCTTACTGTCGGTTTCAAGTTTTCATAACTTCTGTTCTGTTTATCGTATGAGGACAAGTAAATATGTGTTGGAAAGCTACGGAAGTTCTCTACGATTTTGTTATTCAACTTCAGTTCTGATTCAGTCTGTATCAGTGCCTGACAATTCAGTTTTTGTGCTTGCTGCTAGTTCGAGACAGAACGAGTGTTGTTCTGTTTTCTTTGCTTATTCTGTTTGGAGAACACTTTGTTGAGCAAACTTATCGCTTGAACGTTGGTCTTGTTATATATGCTTTTCAAATATGATGTCATATTGTGGGTGGAGAGAAGTTTTAACCTCTTGTTTTAACATTCTTTCGGCACGGTGTCAATAAATGGTTCGCACTCGCCGATTAGATGAGATAATGGATGAGGCGGGTCCATCTGATCAGAGAGCCATGACCCCTCCCCCACCATCTGTAATGACCAGGATTTTTCTTATCTTTCGATAAGACCCGATCTTCCGTGACTTTGTCAATCCCAGGAGTTTGACAAGCACGACATCACAAGCGACCAATCAAGAAACCATAACAGAAATATTAAACAAGAAACAAAAATAGAAAATAGCAAGTAAAAGTTATTTATTAGAATAAAATACTCCAAAGGGGTCTATCGGCACGCAGCCCGGAAACATCTCAGAGCAGATATATCACTATCGAGAATCCATCAAGAGCGACAGCGGAAGCATCAACATGGCAGCAGAAGCGAACCTCCTCCACACAGGCTAGCTTGAGCGCAGGAGCAGACGTCACAGACCGTCAGAGACGTAGTCGAAGTCGAAGCTGAGAGTATCCTCTGAAAACAACAAATTAAAAAGCCGTGAGTACGAATACTCAGCAAACTGCGTACTACCTAACAACAATGTATGCATGCAAATGGTTTCAAGGGTAAAGGCATGGCTCATGTGCTAAATGCAAGTTTAAAACATTTTATTTTACTTAAAGGATGCAAGAAAGTTTTATTTTAAAACTTGTCAAATTTTATTATCTTGCCCCGCAGAGATCTCCGTTATCTCGGTTGGGGATTCATTATAAATACCGGTGTAACCTCCACACACGGCCACAGCTCAAAGGCCGGAGTCCAAAACATTTTGAAAAAGGAGAGGAGGAAGAAAAACAAAACTACTCAACGAGGAGCACAACTCAGGGGGTGTCCTTCCAAAAAGACGTGGCAATGCGTATCGACTAAAACTCTGCAGAGGTTATGCACCTGGACCCATGAGAAGCGTCATCGGAAACTACCGTCGTAGTCCCGATGAACACACAAAACTCGTCCACAAGCTTTAACTGGCGTCAATCCGTCCTCCAGGATAGGGATCCCAAAAGGCTACGCAATCGGGTCCTGAAGCTGTGAAGAGCCTACCATTGATCAGGTGGGGTATCTCGATCTCATGTGGGGAGTTAGAGCTCTACACCACACTAACACAACACCGCCAACCCACGGGTAAACAACCAGTCTCGGCAAGCTTCAAGATCAAGCGAACTGCCTATATAAGGTAACGTGGTGTGCATGGTTGTCAACTGAGCGTACAAGGCTTGAAGGACTCGATCCTTAATTGCCGGGGCAGGCACCATCTCCAACCTCAACACCAACAACAAGTCTCACGGAAAGATCCTAACCCGGATTTTCCCTTTGTACCCGCAACAGGTACGCTCACAGGGACTTCCCAAAAGTCCCCCAGCTCCTCATACTTCAATCTACTCCCGCTAAATAGTTATGTATAGTTATTTGTAAAACTCACACATTTGAATCACAGTTTAAAAGCATTTAACAATAATTCCATTTTATAGTGATAGGTGTGAGATAAAAATAAATGCGACTAAGCATGGCTAAGCATAAAAATATAAAATAAATATTCTAAAGCAATCCTAGGGTTGATATTTGTGGAACAGTAAACACGCACGGCTTAAGAATGTTGCTAGCACATTTTAAAATAGTTGGCATGCAAATTAGGGTTAGAAACAAAACATGCAGTTTAAAAATACTAGGTACAAAGTGATCAAGGAACGCGGCTTGCCTGACAACTCGGGATCGAAGTCGGGATCCGGGTCGTCGAACTGAGCTGGCTCGCGGAATTCCTCCTCAGGAACACCGGCTAAACACAAAACAAACAGGGAATTAGACACTAATTATGCGACAAATAAAACCAGAAATTAAATCTAAATTAAAACTACTAGACTAAACGTGCGCAAAACGTTTCTCGGAACAACCCTACACGACAACGCGACGAGACAAATTAACGGAACAATTTTGGGATTAAACGGAGATTAAACGGAGTTCCCCGAAAATTGTAGACAATCGAGACCACAAAGAATTAGATTAATCGCAGAATAATTAATCACAAATCAATTGGCAATTAATCTAACAATTAATTGGAAAGAAAAAGGAATTTAAGAGAGGGGAAATATTCTCATCGAGATCTGGAAAATTGGAGAAGGAAACTCCGGAGATCACGAACTGAAACTCGGGAACCGAAGTACTGGTGTCTGATCAAGGACGATGTCGGGCGCGGAAAATCACGTGGAGCAGAGCGGGCAGGAGACGGCGTCGAGGATTCAGCTGACGGCGACGAAGTCTTCTTGAGAGACTGCGCGACGGGGTACTCGGTGTGGTGACGGCGCTGGAGAATCGACGGAGGCAGGCGATGGCGACGCGGACAGATGACGACGCGGTGCGAGAGACGAGGTGAGCGGCGACGGGAGACGAGGACCGGGGTTGCGCGACCGGACTGCAGACGACGCGGCGCGAGAGACGAGGACGGCAGCAGAGGGCGGTCGGGCGCGTGGGACTCGGGACAGGCGCGCGGCTGGTGGGGACGGCAGGAGAGCAGCGCGGGGACGACGGTTGCCAGAAATCTCGGGCTTGCGGTGGAAGAAAGGAAAAAGGGGAAAAAATGAGATAGAGATTAGAGATAGGGTTAGATAGGCATTTATAGAAGGGGATTAGAATGGGGGTAGGGTTAGGAATTAATCTGGAAAATTAATTAAATTTGAAAGATAAACAAGGCTGAAAAAAGAATAAATTTTAGAGAAGATATTTAAAGATCTGAAAATTAATTAAGAGATTCCGGAATACGTTGGGACTAAAATTATTTTCGGCGTTGGGACTAAAATTATTTTCGACACCGGAACAATTTAGATCAAATGATTACGAATTGGACGGAATGAAATTCAGAACAAATGATTTTTGAACAGAACGAAAATTAGGACAGATAATTTAATCGGAACGGAATCGAGAAATTCGCTGCTTTATTAATTCGAAATTTACGAGATGTTACACCATCCAACGTGGCTCAAGCTATTGCGTCCATGCCAGAGTCACGGGATGAGCAAATTGAACTTCTCAGAATTTTGGTTCAGAATTTTACAACGCCAGCACAACCACCTCAGCATAGTTCCTATTTGGATTTTCTATCAACGCAACCTCCAACCTTCGATGTGACTCCTGAGCCCTTTGGATGCGGAAAGTTGGCTTTGCATCATAGAAGCAAAGTTTTGGATTACTCCGTCGTACAGATGAACAGAAGGCTCAGTATGCAGCACATCAATTGCGTGGTATTGCCAACACTTGGTGGGCTAGTCATATTGCTGCGCTACCACCCGACCACCAGGTAACTTGGAATGAGCCTAAAGCCGCTTTCCAAGCCCATCATATTCCAGATGGACTCATGAAGAAGAAGAAGCAAGAGTTCTTGAATTTGAAGAAATGCGACCGAAGTGTCCATGAATATTACCAAGTATTTAACCAGCTTGCTCTTTATGCTCAGAAAGTACATACAGAAGAAAAGAAGAAAGACTGCTTCATGTAGGAGCTGAATACTAAACTACGAGCTCAAATAGGATTAAATGCGGGAGTGAGCTTCAATGAATTGGTGAGTACTGCTATTATTACAGAAGATCTGTGGCAAGCTCACCACGAAGAGAAGGAGAAGAAGCATATCACCCTTGAGCTATCAAGTGGAGCCCCACAGAAGTACCGGATGGTCTATACCGAACAAGAAGCGACTCCATTGCAACATCCTCCTTTTGATTCCCCAAGCCAGGAACAAAATCAGCAGCAGGACCCATATTGTGTTCCATCTATGCCCCAACACTTTTCAGAAGAAGTGCAACCGCCACCACCACCATCCCAGCCAGGAATGCATCCCTGTTTTAGCTGTGGTCATATTGGCCACTTCGCTCATGACTGCCGCCATCCAAAGAAGGGCGCCTTGGGATCACAGTCTCAAGACGCTAGCAAACATCACGGTCAACAGAAGCAAGCTACTAGGGTCAGTCAAGTAAATTATACTACAACAGAAGAAATCCCTAATGATGGCACAGTGTTTGCTGGTATGTTTCTGCTTTATGGGTATCCTGCCTTGGTTTTATTCGACTCGGGCGCATCCCATAATTTCATCAGCAAGACATATGTTCAAATGTATGACATTCCAGTTGGTGTCATGAGGTCACCCTACTCTATCAAGTCTCCCAGAGGGCCAATGGTAGCGGCTTATGAAGTTAGAGAGGCACCTTTGTGTTTAGATGGAAGAATCTATCAGACCCAATTCATTGTATTGGAAGGACTTGAGATAGATGATATCCTGAGAAGAGGATGGATGAAGTATCACAAAGCTATTTTGGATATAGCTTCGAGTGTGGTTTAACTTCAATCCCCCATTCATGGCTTTCAGTATTTGAGATTAGAAGGTATGCAACCCTCCAATCCCATGGTATATCACACTGACGGCAAGAAGTTAGAAGAAATCCCAGTAGTAAGTGAGTTCTGAGATGTGTTTCCAGAAGACTTACCTGGGATGCCATTGGATCGAGGTATAGAGTTCAAGCTTGAACTGCATCCAGGTATGGCTCCAATATCAAAACAACCTTATAAGATGGCACCTCAAGTGGCACCTCAAGAACTAGCCGAATTGAAAGTGCAGCTTAATGAGCTTCTGGACAAAGGGCTTATTCGGCCTAGTTCTTCGCCTCGGGGTTGTCCTGTCTCATTTGTGAAGAAGAAAGATGGGACGATGAGGCTTTGTGTGGATTATCAGCCCCTAAATTTTGTTACCATTAAGAACAAGTATCCGCTTCCTCACGTTGATATTCTGCTTGATCAGTTGTTTGGTGCAAGAGTATTATCTAAGATTGATCTTCGTTCGGGGTATCATCAAATCAAGATTAGAGAAGAAGATATCCCTAAGTCTGTATTTTCTACCAGATATGGTCTGTATGAATTTCTGGTCATGTTTTTTGGGTTGACCAATGCACCGGCACATTTTATGTATCTTATGAATTAAGTTTTTATGCCGGAGTTAGACAAGTTTGTTGTCATATTTATTGATGACATCCTAGTCTATTCCAAGTCAGAAGAAGAGCACACAGATCATCTCCGGATTGTTTTGCAAAGATTAAGAGAGCATTAACTTTATGCCAAGTTTAGCAAGTGCGAGTTCTGGCTGAAAGAAGTGCCATTTTTGGGCCACGTGATATCTTCAGAAGGAATCTCCGTGGACCCAAGCAAGATTGAAGACGTGGTGAAGTGGAAGTCTCCTACCTCTACTTTCAGAGATCCAAAGTTTTCTGGGTTTGGCAGAATATTATAGAAGATTCATCCCAAATTTCTCCAAGATAGACAAGCCAATGACAAAACTATTGAAGAAAGATACCATGTTTGTATGGAGTGAAGCATGTGAAGAGGCATTCCAGACGTTGAAGAAGCAATTTACTACCGCTCTGGTATTAGCTCAGACGGATATTAGAAAATCATTTGATGTGTATTGTGATGCCTCCAGCACTAGTCTTGGTTGTGTCCTAATGCAAAAAGGAAGAGTCATTGCTTATGCATCATGCCAACTTCGTAGGCATGAATAGAATTATCCTACCCATGACATGGAGTTAGCAACGGTAGTTCTTGCACTAAAGATATAGAGACATTATGGGTAATTTAGTGCACTCTACACAGATCATAAGAGTTTGAAGTATCTATTCACATGACTGAGCTGAATATGAGGCAAAGAAGATGGTTACAGCTAATCAAGGATTATGAGCTGGAGATTCACTATCATCCAGAGAAGACTAATGTGGTAGCGGATGCATTGAGTTGAAAGGCTCATTGCAATTTCATTGAACTAACAAATACAGTGAATGAGGAACTGTGTACCCCATTTCTGAGATACACTGTACATCACGTATCTGTCCCTGGATCAATAACTGATACGCACTAACACATCAGAATGTATATCAAAAGCATACTTCGGATAGAGGAATATACCTGAAACTAGACCTTAGCTTCAACTCGGTGAGGATCAAAGTATCCACAACCAGTTGACCAGCTAAAGGTGAAGCATATAGCGGAAAACATGGCCCAAAGCCACAAGCAAACTTGAGAAGCAGAACAAAAACCCAACACGTCGTCGTCTTCTACGAATCTTCTCTGTCTAAAACCACAATAGCAAACTGGTGATTACATAAGGTACTCAGCAAGCCCTAACACTAGGCAGAGTTATATATAGATGCATATTTGGCTATATCAAAGATAAAGCTATAGGATTTACTTTTGCAAAGAGCCAGTTTTATGCAAGGTTCACGACAGAAGCTTTGTAAAAGGGAACATAGAATAGTTGTTGTCCATATTTTAGTAGGTTGGTCCTGGGGGGAGATGTTCATCGATCCCGTCAGTACCCAAGTTTTAGTCGAAGAGCTGGCACGCAACCGTACTGTCCCCTGGCACATAGCCTACACTTTCCAAAACACGGGCACCTATACCCACTGACTCTAACAAGGATAATATAGAGACTAATCAAAGTGAGCCCAAGCTGTAGTGTGTCAATACCATGAAAATGACCATTCCGAATGGATTATACACTCTGCAGAGGTTGTACACTGTATCCACAGGCTATGCTTCTCTTGATCAACAGAGTCGCATAACATTCACTCCAACGCACGCTAAGGTATCCACAATGTCCACCTCAAGATGCATATAGGGGTCATCTCTCGGGGTAGCTCGATGACGTGATAGCACATTTCTGTAGCCAGACCGTGGGTTTAAGATATCCACGTCCGCTCCCTGGACCCCGCACATAGACGGATTTATTACAAAACCAGGGGCTATATCGGTGGGCAATACGATCCTATGGCGCGGGCTATTGCTGTAATCAAAGATCGGATCGTGAGTATCTCACGTCTACTCTGCGGCTTGTGTCTCTCAACCGCCGTAGATGTCATTGTGGAGTGGAGTGAGTCCCGCCCAGACAGGTTCTGTGTTTGCACGAAATTACTACGTTGAGGTCCGATGAACCCGTCCTTATGTGGCAGGGGCGGCGCTCGTCCATGGAAGGTGGACCAGACCGAAGCTTAACACTTATCACATCACCTTTCACCAAGAGCCACGCCCCACAACCAGAAATATCCCACTTCACCTAGCACCAGTTGCGCTAACACCCATCCCACTTTATTTTACACACACCACCAAATTCATTTTAACTCATTTCATAAGATGATTGGTGTATGATGTGGTGATGCACTGCATCGTATAAAGGTTTCTAAGCAATCTAATATCAAGGCAACTTTCTGTTCGTTAAAAGACCTTAACGAAGGAAGTCCTATGGTTAACAAGGGGGTGTCATCAATGGGTAACAAGGTAGTATTCATATTTAATGTGAGCAAGTAACTGACATAAATATAAATACGTAATTTACCTTCTAATTTGTTGCTTCAATCCTTGCCTTCCGCTTTGCGTCATGAGAATTACTAGTAACCTAGTGAAGCTTTTCAAGACATCTACCACCATACTGAATTTTGTGACCCCAAGCTATTTGAAGAATTCGTAGTTCCATCATTTTTTGACCAATCTTCGAGTTTAAGGACTTTATAGAAAGATTATGATAGTTTCCGCTGGTTTGGTAATCAAAGTTCCCTAAGATTCGATCCACAAACCTTGTTAAAATTCTGACCTATGTTGAAACATCAATCTGTTCGGAACCAAATTTCAGCACCTCAGTTGTCACATTTCAAAGGGCATATCTCCTGTTCTGTTTAGTGTATGAGGACAAGTGAATATCTGTTGGAAAGCTATGGAAGTCCTCTACCACTTTGTTATTTAGCTCCAGCCTTGGTTAGTTGGTTCTGCTTTTGTAAGTGCCTAAATCAAATTTTTGTGACTGCTGCCTGTCTGGAACAGAATGATTATTGTTCTGTTTTTCCCTGTTCTTTGATCGAGAAGCATGGCGAGAGCAAATTTATCACCCTTCAATGGCCTCAACTAACAGTCTGACTTTACTTAGACTCCCGTCATCAAATTCTTTTCGATTCTGGCTGTGCAAGGTCGCGAGATCACTTGGCTTTTGAAGAGAAGTGATTACCATGAACATTGGATTTTTGGTGCAGTGATTAATATGCGCAGAAGGGAAAGAGATAAAGAAGAATAGACTAATCAGGAGTTGGGCACCACCCGTACCTCTGCTCAACCTTGGCTCAAGGAATGATATTTAAAGCCATGAGAAAAGTAGGTTCAAGATGATATTTCTGATACTTTACAAGCCTGCACGACAACAAGGTTAGGAACGACCCAATATAGTTTTACTCGACCTTTGTGACCATATAATCGTTGTCACTAACTCGACTCTGAATTCCTTTTCTGATGCCCTTACTTTCTAAATTGTTGCTCCAACCCTTGCTTTCAGACCTCTGTCATGAGCATTTCTAACAACCTTTGAGGCAGTTACTTGAAAACCCTTTTTCACCTTTGTTTATCGTTAATTCCTTACTGGATCTTTTGGTGTTTCACACCCGTCTAGAGGATCTTATATCTCTGCATCACCTTCTTTTATGGCCTTATTTATGCAAGAGCCATTTCTTTTCTCGCTGATGTCCTTTTTCTACCCTTCTTGTCCTTTAACTATGCAAGTATGATTCAAAGATCTAGAAGGTTAGGATCCAACATAGGGGCCAGTTGACATTTCATGATCTAGTCCAAAGGAAGAAGACGATTCAACCTTATGGTCGTAGTCAAAGGAAGAGATCATCCTTCGCTGATGTCTTTGACCCAAGGATAATAGTTTCTTCTAATTAAACTCTTGACTCATGATGTTCAAAAACATCCATCTTGTTCCTTCGATAAGCTCAAACCACGTAACTGCAGACCCTTGGCACTCTCTTCATGAACCCAATCATTCTTGATCAACTGATAGCATAATTGTAGTATTAAACCAATTTTCTCATATTGAGCGTACTTTCATAAAATCTTTGTCTCATCTCCTTGAATTCAATTTGTTATTGTGCTCTCTAAAAACTATGATTTTGTTTTCAGTTGTGCCGGTTCGTCCAGTTGCTTCTCAAAACTAAAATTATGATACAGAGAGAACCTCCTCCTTAGTCCTTGATAAGGGATACAATTATAATATCCTTCTGAACGGATGACGTATTATCTGGAGTACGCGACCGAAATGAAAAATATTGTACTTGGAGTTCCTCATCTGGATATCCGATCTTGTCCTTGATTTTAAACTGATATCCTTCCTTGAGTTGAGACGGATACGTGCACTCCTTGTAGTCTTATTTATTTCTTTTCAGCATGATGCTGTTCATTTGTATCCGACTCTGAATCTAGAGAATAATCGAGTCTACATATGAATCTTCCGCAGATCCTTGCTACCAAACTCATGTGCTATTCAATACGTGATGTTGTATAAACCTTTGTCCATGTCGTTTACATCATCTCTATCTCAATTTATTTTTAGAAACTGATTTCATTACTTAGTTGATCTTAGTCATTACTGATCCATGTATTTCCCAGGATTCACCCCCCTGAAAGAAGCACAATGCTGCGGAGTCATGACATGTTAGTTCCATGACATCTTGGTCTATTTTTTTTTCAGCCCACGAAAAGTGCAAGCTTATTGGGTATCAACTAGAGCTGCCAGCCGAGCCATCGAGAACAAACAATACCTTCCATGTGTCACAACAGAAGAAGTGCTCAAAGGTCCTAAGAATAATATGTGATGATCATCCATATTGAGCAACTGCGATCAGATTTGACTCACGCCAGGAAATCCATTACGGGTGGTTGACCAGAAGGTCCAAGTAACAAGATCCAAATGTTCTACAAGATTCATTTGAGCTATCACACCGAAGACGAAACAACATGGGAGACCGAAGAATATCTACAAAATTTTTTTCCCGAGTTTCATGAATCTCTCTGTGTTCTATTTTTTCCCCTCTTTTGCTTTAAATCTTGGGACGAGATTTCTTTAAGGGGGGAGGGCTGTGACACCCTACGTTTTTGCAACAACAGAAGAATTCAGTTGCACGAGTGGGCTTCGAAATTTGGGAACCCAGCTCAGTAATTTTTGAAACAATTCAAGTAGATTTTGAAATTTTCAAATTTGAATTCCAACTTCAAAGTCCAAGTTCAAAATTTTAAAATTTTGAAAGAAAGGTTGTGAAATAAAATTTCCCTCAGAAAGGTTTGCAAAGACTCAAATTTAGGAAATTTTTCTAAAATTTTATTTAAAGTTTAGAAGGCCCAAATGAATTATTTTTTTAAATGATTCCCTGTCTTCAAAATTTTATAGAATAAAAAGTATTTCGATTTTGAACTTGGTCCCAAAATAAACGTTGTTCCCCTCAAAGATTTCTAGATATCTACAAAATTTCAAAATTTTTGGAGCTGGAAAAGTGTGAATTTTGAAGCACAACAGCAAGCAACGCAGAAAAATCCGAGAAATTCAGGAAAAAGAAAAGGGACGCGAGATCCGCCTGTCAGCCACACAGCGCACCTTCTCCTACCTCCAGGCGCCAGCGCACGTACTACGTGCCTTTGCCTTGCACCCCTCTGCGTGCATGAAGGCCACGAAGGCCGCGACGTGCCCCTCGCGCGGGACATGGCATTCGCCTTGTGTCCAACTCCCTTGGCCGTCGCCTCTCCCTTCTCTTCCTCTCCCCCATCTCTCTCATTCTCTCTCGCACCCGAGCTTGGCTGCTTGACCTTGCCGCCGTGGAGAACCATCGCCGAACCACCATCTGAGCCGCCAAGAGCACCAATCGAAGCTTCACCTCCTCCTCTAGCAAACCCCCAAGTTTCCCCTATTTTTCCCCCATCTATTGCCCTCTGATTTCAACTTTTTCCCAAATCACGTTCTTCGAACCCGGCTGCCGTTCTTCATCAAATCCGGCGCGCCAGGTGGTGAACATCTTCGATTCCTCGTGAATACACATTGCCCAGCCCCTAGTGCATCTCTTCGACTCAAGTTATGGACGAATCGGTCGCGCTTTGGTGCAGGTGTTCGAAGCTTTTCCATCACCACCGCCGGAACCATCGGACCTCGCCGTGGGCAGCTCGTCTCTGGCTCCCTCGACGCCTCCTTCACCTGTGCCGCTCTTCTACGCACGAGGGTGAAGCTTCCAGTGAAGACGCCCTCAAGTTTCGTCAACCGCACTGCCCCCGTGAGCTCGCCGAAGTTCGAGTCAGGCCGCCGCTCGCCGCCGGCAACTTCCCGGTGAGCACTTCTGGCCAGCTATCCTTCCTCCGAGTTCGCAACGACGCGCTGACCATTTTTGTGCAAGAATTCTGGCGAGCTAGCTGTCAGGTGCGATGCGCCGGCGAGCGCCGCTGGCAGGCCAGCCACCGTGCCATGGCTGCCACCTGGGAGCTCGATCTGCTCCCAGGATCCTCTGTGGCCACGGCGATTTGGTGCGGCCGAAACTTGCGACCCTCTGTGTGGCCTCTTCCTTTGGGCCAGGACCCCAAGTGGGCCGTGCCCCCTGCGGCCCAAATGGAGTGACCAGGCCCAGCCTGTTGGTTTAGTTTTTATTATTTCGAATTAATTTATTTTATGCTTGAAAATAATTTATTTAATTCGAATTACAAAATAATTTATTAATGCATTATCATTATTTCTTGGCACGATAAAATCTTGAAAAATTTACTTTTCTGTTTATTTAGTCCAACTTTCTGTTTATACAAAGTTTTATATTTATTTCCATCAAAATAATTTTATAAATGTTTTATTGTGTTTAAATGGTGTTTAATTCATTATAAATTCATTTGATTTCAATAATTTTTGAAAAATTGTCAAAAATTAGTTTATAACCTCTCTGATGTTATGAACAAATTAAATTATACTTTGAGTTTTCAAAAAATCATTTAAAGGGATGGCCGAGGTCGCGCCGATCAAAGAGATCACCAAACTGTTCGGTCCAAAAAGATTGTCCCGTAACTACAAAGAGCCAGATTGTCCGGTGTCTAGAGAATTCCAATCCCAGAGAGGCACCCGCTTCCTCTTACAATCACCGGACTATCCGGTGAAACCGCCGGAATGTCCGATGTCTATTCAATTTCGCAAAGTGACTGGTCCCAAAGATATAGTCTTTGGAATGTGCGGTGAAGGCGCAGAAATGTCCGGTGACCTCAAGGAATTGCAAAATCAAAGAATTCTTTCAAGACTTCAAGTGTCCTCACCAAAGAATCAAATAAACACCACACTTGTCTAGAAAGAGAACTCTCAAACACTCCTTTGTAAATAGATAACTTACGAAGAGTTTAGCATTTTCGCAAATCACAAGTAAGATCGAGCGATAAAAACCAAAGTGAGAAGGAGGCTTCAAAAAGGAAATGTATGAACCCTTAGTTCATGATCCACGTAAATGGATGTTAGAGACCGTTAAGCACATGGTTCAATGGGCATGAAGCTCAACAATTGCTTTGGTTACTCTTTGTGGAGTATGTGAACTTATATGGACCATGTAGTCACTTTCTCCATAGAGTAACACGCCTCCTCTGTGGTTCCTATATGCAATGCATGCCAACAACTTAGTTTAATGCAAGAGAATTTAAAGCATGCTATGTAGATGCAAGCATATTAAAGACATTGCATAAAGAAACCTATTCGGTGCCAGACCCATCTCAAGCTTATTCACCATATGCCCGCCACTTGCCTTGAGATAGCTAAACCACCTTCTCAAACTCTTCCCTCATGCATATGGATATCTCAAGATGGTTAGGCACCGATCTAATTTTTTTTTCTTTTATCTTTTTACACATGATGCATGATAGTGCAAACATCTAGTCCATAGAGGAGTCCTATCTACTAGACATTGCAAGAAAAGAAACCTACTCTACTATGTACAAGAATAACCTCCTTGAAGAGTAGATTGGCGTTGAAGCTCGATCAACATATGGTGGACTTTAAGAATGTTAAATTCGCTTCATGGTCCACCACCTAGGCCCCTCACTTCTTCTTGGGAACCCAAGAGAGTTTTGGTTTCCTCTCTCTATCCACGATCACTTTGGAGACCTATATCTTCTTGATTGTCCTTGTCATTTGCCGGTCCGAGCGGCTTAGCCTTCACTTTTCCATCCTTGTCCTTGAAAAGCTTGTAGTGCACATCCTCATGGAAAATATTAGCGTTAGGCATAATCTTAGGCTCACTCTCCTTGGGACAATCTTTTGAGCGGTGAACATCAAGGCAACACGTCTCACAATAGTAGTCATCCGCCATGAGCAGGACTATATATTCGGGTATCTCATCTTTGTCGCCAATGATGTTGATAGAGGAAGGATATGATCCTAAACCCTTGTGATTGTGGTTGTTGATGAGGTTCTTACTTAGTATTTCTTTATGAATTTGCCTTCCTTTTTAGTAAGCCGCTCTAATGCGTCCATCACAGCCTCTCTCTCCTCCTTGAGCTTCGTGTATTCCTTCAAAATAGATGGCTCAACAGTAGTACTCTTCTCGGAGAGGGTTAGATTGCAAGAAGTAGAAGTTTCATTTAAATGCTTAGGAGAGTTAAGGAGAGAGTCAAGATCAAGAGCTTCATGGGAACGCACCAATGCATTATGCTTCTCACTTAACTCTACGTGCTTCGCTTTAAGATCCTCATAGGACTCAAATAGAATACCATGAGAGTGCTTAAGTGCATTGAGCTCCCCTCAAGCTCTGAAACTTGAAATACCGCCACTTTATGCTCTTTGGTCACCACCTCGATCTTCTTAGACTTCTTAATGATGGTCTTGTTGGCCATCTCAAGAAAGAGGACAAGATCATTGTAGCTCGATCCATCATCTTCATCATCATAGCTCTCCTCTTATTCGTCAAGATCATCATCCTCATCAATGAAGCCCTCACAACTTCGAGCCATCAAGCATAGAGGAGGTGGTGGTAGCTCATTGGTGGAGCTTGTTATGGCAATACCCGTGAGCTCTTCTTCACTTGAAGATAAAGAGTCCGAATCATCATCAGTGAGCCACTCACCCACAATATAAGCTTTGTGCGGGGACTTCTTCTTCTCCTTGCTCTTGCTCTCCTTCTTGACCAAGAACTTCTTGAATTTTCTCTTTGGCTTGCGTTCTTCGTCATCACTCTCAATAGAGGCTTCCTTCTTGCTCTTCTTCTTGGGCTTGGGACACTCTTTAGCAAAATAGCCCTTCTTGCCACAATTGAAGCACCCGGATTTCCTCTTGAAAGATGAGGGTCTTCCCTTGCGAAATAGCTTCTTCATCAAGAGTGCAAGGTCCTCATTATCACTCTCCTCATCCTCATATTCTTCCACCTTCTTCTTCTTCTTATTCTTTCCATTGGGAGATTCTTGATCAACTTGTAGTGCAAGATTCTTGGGCAATTGAGAGTCGGTGGAGCTGCCCAACATGTATCCCTCATAGGCCGTGAGCTTACCGAGCATAACATCAACGGTGAAAGTAGCCAAGTTAGCTTGGAAGAGACACGTGGCGATGGAGTTGTAGCTTGACGGCAATATCCTCAAGAGCTTCCTCATGATCTCCACATCATCCATCTTGTTCTTGAGGCCCAAGGCATTGATCTCCTCCAGCACTACATGCACGCGAGAATACACATCATTAGCTTTCTCATGCGGTAGCACGGTGATGGAAATTATATTTGTTCTTAAGAACATTGTAACGCTCTTCTTTGGCCTCGGAGGAGCCCTCATGGATGTTTTGCAATTGAATCCATATCTTACGCGGTGGATGATGCATTAATTTCAGAAAAGACATTTTTAGAAATGCTTCCAAACATGTCATTCTTGCCTTAGCATTGAATTTAATGAAAATGGGATCAGGTCTCTCATTCTCATTCATATCATTCTTAGTAACTTGTCACGTTTTCTCATCGATCGACTCTAGGTAGGCTTGCATGCGAGCCTTTCAATAAGAGTAATTGTCCCCATCAAATACGGGCAGAGTCTCCATCCCATTCGGCATCTTTACTCATGGCGGTGAAGCCCGAAAATGAACACTTAGCTCTAATACCACTTGTAAGGATCAAGAACACCGAGAAGGAGGGTTGAATTGATGGACTTATAGCACTAATTTTGCTACGAACTAAAACTATAAGACTCAGATCGCAACTGAAGCAAACCTAAATAATTCTTGTAGGCCAAGATCCTTTACAATACTAGTGATAAGGAAATAACAACAAGCAAATACCAGCACGATAGCCACCAAAGGAATCAAAGAACAACCTATCACACTACTCAAACGGTAAGTAAATGCGGTAAGTAAAGAGAGTGGGATAGAGAGTGCTCAGTGATTTTTTTCCGAGGTCTCCAAAGGTAGGCACCTTCCTCTAATCCTCGTTGGACCACTCCCATCGGAGTCTCAGTCCCTCCAATCGTTCCTGGAACGATGCTCACAAGGGTATGCTTCATTCTCAGAGTGAAGTCACCAGCGGCCCAGCTTTCGCACACAATACCCAAGCGCTAGAGCAAGCCTCCAAGGCTCAGGCGCTTCCTCTTGGTGTCCCTTTTGAACGGAGGACCCGTAACCGTACACAATGCCTTAGTTCTAACTTTGCTATCTGAAAGGATTAAGGTATAGTTGGATAATATGGACATAGTGTCCAAGTTATTCACCTTAATTGAATGCGGGTCTACCTCATGGTCTGTAGAGGTAGGCGGCAGGTGGTGACAGCTCTGTCCATCCATTGCAATCCTTCAGGTTCAAGTATTTCAAAATGGTGTACTTTGCCTTATTAACCCAAGTCAGAAGGCATCACCCTGGTAGTGCCTTGGTGCCTCTGCAGTAAGTCCTAAAACATGTGTAGACTAGATAATGTGTAAACTCATGAAACTAATTTAGAAAATACAATAGGAACTAGATTTGTACATATGCTTAGCACTCATTTGTTTAGACTAGAGTAGTGATCCGATGTGTGTGCCCACTATCATGTTTATATATGCTTACTCCTGTTTAGACTTAGTTATTTCAATATGAGTAGTATTACCTTGAATTAGTTCTTAGAATACTTTTCAATCCCTAAATATTGCACGCGCTTTTCTTTGGGATAGATACGGTACCTTGGAATACTCATGTGAAATTCTACAATGGTAATTCTATGAGCTTTCAGAATCCCATCTGACTTAGTATGAATTTACCATTGGCTAGTACTTATGTCATCTTCACAATGATGTAATGAATGCCAACAAAAGCATTTCTGGCGCAGTTGCCGGGGAAGACAATGGTATTTATGAAGAAATTTATTCTAGGCTACTTCCAAAAAATTCTACTCTATTGAGTGACTTTGTTTTAGTAGGCTTATGTTGTTTGTTTTCTCCTTTTCTTGAAAACAGTATAGTGTATGAATTTGCACTGCCCAGAGGATTTTTTTTCAGCAATGGAGACCTTTGAATTTGCACCACCGAGCAACAAAGAGATGGTGTAGAAGATAGTCCGTGAGTTTTCAGCTCTTTCTGCTACTAGCACGTTTACAGGACCAACTATCAACACAGAGATGCCAATTTCGAGATCAAGACTGGCCTCATCACTATTGTGTAAGCCAACCCATTTTGCGGGAAGGCTAACGAGGACACAACTGCCTTCTTGGAGCTCTGCAACACCTTCAACATCGGGGGAGTCACCCAGGATATCATCTGACTCTTACTGTTCTCCTTCTCCCTGCTGGGCAGGGTGAAATAGGGGTTCTACACCCACCAAAGTGCCATGTACACCAGGGACAAGTGTTTAAATGCATTCCTCATGAAGCTATTCCCGATGGGCAAGACCAACGCTCTTCGGGGAAGTACATGCCCTCATCATGGGATGGATGAGTGGTTCCCGATACAGAACTTTACAATGGACTAACAACTTCAGCCTGTGACCACATTGATACTGCTGCTCGACATGCTTTCTTCTCACTCACTGTCGCCAAGGCTACGGACTTGATCAAGAAGATGGTGGCAAACCAAGGATGGAACAACGACCGTCTTCAGCCCAAGAAGCAAGGTATGCATACCCTTAAAGAAGTTGATATGGTTACAATGAAGATGGACCTCCTTCTGAAGCACCTCAACAACACGACGAAGATGGGATCCGTCCAAGCTCTAGGTGCTTGCATGACGTGTGAGATATCTAGCAACACTGGACAATCGGGAGATGACTGCCCTGAGACCCACGAAGATGTATGCTGGATGAACAACAATAACGGGTATCGTCCACAAGGAGAGCAAGGATAGAATCAACCACGACCCTACTACTAAGGAGGAAACAATGGCAACTCAAATGCTTCCAATTCAAGCCAGTCCTATTTGAAAGATCAGGTCTTAAGCCAAGGTAAAATTACTGAAACCCCATCTAAAAGGCTTGCTGCTAATGATAAGATTTTAGTGAGCATAAATACTAAGTTAGAAACATTTTACTCCACCATGAAAAATTAGCTCAGCTTAAATAAAATATTAGAGACTCAATTGGATCACATAGCTGCTTTATTTCTGTCTGCTCAAGTGGTAAGGACTCCTTAGAAAATATTAAGGCGATGACCACTCGAAGTGGTAAGGCCACTCGAGATCCTCCATATCCTAGCCATGCGGAGAAGGAGGTAGAGAGAGGAGGAGAAGGGTTCTACCGGAAGACTCAAGAAAAGAAGCCTCTAGAGCAGAAGAGACAGGAGGGAAAGATGGCACCGCAAGAATTCTTTGACACGAAGATGATGCCATTCCCTCACCGCAACCTGATGTGTATGTGGTTCCAGATCTTCCATCAGGTTGAGGTAACTCTCGACTTAGTGAAGATGCGACATACAATCGATCCGACCTCAAATCAATATGATTTGAACCTTGCAATCACAGCACCACTTCTCCTATGGTTATCAACCATACAACACGATTGACTTTGCCAAGAGGCTAATCCCATTCTGCAAATTAAAGAACACAAGCAAGAACAAGGAAGAACGCAACTCAATTGCAAAATCTGATTTAAAATCACGAAGTTAGAATCCAACAAACCGTCTAACAGTGAAACTGTGTGATAACAGATTAAACTAAGCAAAACCTAAATCTAATGATGGTAGCTACTGTTTATATAGAGGTTAGGATGTCTTTGGTGGAAAACCCTAATACAAATGGCCCTATGAAAGATACACGGCCCAAGAGGCAAAAGATGGTGTCACAACACCTAGACAGATTCTGAATGTCATAATTTTTTTTAGAGATTTCTAAAGATCTAGGAAGTATTTTGGCACGAGATTAAATCCGTCTGAAAGCTTATCTCTTTAGCTTTCCATCTACATCTTGAACATCCAAAATAGAGTTCGTATGCGATCTGGGTATCCGTTTTAGTGCAGGCTGCTCCTGAAGTCCGACTCAGACTAGAACTCAAGTTGGATTCAGACTCCTTTTGGAATTGAACGTCCTTCCTTGTTTTGTGCATCTCCAAGTTATTCTACAACTTTCCTTGCTTCTCTCCAACTTTTCTAATCATGATAAAATCATTAGGTAGCCATCTATTCCCAAAGTAAGGAAAACATGTGTCCTCTAATCTCAACTATCGTGCACGCTAACCTCAGGAGTGTTTTGTGTATCTAAAGGAGTGATGTTCTCATCATTCTCCCTTTCTTATTTTAGAGTCGTCCTCGACTCAATTTTACTGTCAGGACCTCGACTCCACCATGCCCTACAACATGCATGAAAAGGTGGAGGCCACAGAGGTATTTGAATGCAATCACTTGGTGGCTCAAAGATTCTCATAATCTGAGAATGCTCCCTTGGGTAACATGATTTGGTAAACTTGCTTCGAGAATCAAATCAATTTTGTGCTCACTCAATCAAATGGGTGAAAGTCCTGGAGATATTTCTTCGAGAATTGTATCATGATACTTCTGCAAATGCTTAGTAACAGGAGCGGACAAATAGCTAGAAAAATCACAACATGAAAACAAAGCATCTTTGCACAATAAAGCATCACATGAAGTATTTTTATTATAAAAATCAACAAGATCAATCTTTTGCCAAAATATAATTTTGAAATAATCCTCATGATCAGCATCAATATCATTCTTATGAGAAGGCATAAGATGTGTTGTGTTAGAAAAACTAGATAAATATGACATGGCATGATATTTTGTATTTTCATCATCTAGTTTGTCATTTATTTGCACCATGCAAGAGGATTTTAAATTTGAGCAAGTATAAACTCTATGCAACATAGACACACCTCTATGATCATAGTTGCTTGTAACATAAAGATTGGTTCTAGTTAACAAAGGCAGTTCAGGCTTAGAAAATATTATCGTCTCCACAGTAGCAAGATCACAAAAAGAATCATATCCAATATAACCCATAGTGTTTGGAGAAGATAGCAATTTCAGCCTATCATTTTCACATGTAATGGGAGTTAAATGTTTGATTTCAGTACTAGTGAATAGATAAAAATTAGAAGTATCGAATTCATTCAGGACGTGATTGGATGGGTGGCTCCACCCTGCCCTGGCTCCCCACGTGCAGACCCTCCTTGTTTGGTTATCTGCATCAGCACACGAGCCTGGTCCAACGCATGCAGAAAGTGGATACGAGCTTGACTGGGGAGAAACGGATCTGAGTTCCGTTTCTCCTCAGCCTGTCCCACTGCATGGAGGATTAGAAGGGATGATTATAGATATTAGCACATAATGAATATTAGTGAAATAGTATTAATATATTTAAAAATATATTAAGTCTTAATCAACATAATATTATATAGTTAGAAATTGTAAATATTATTTAACGTTTATTTCATCTTTTTAAATTTTATATATTATATCCTCATACGGCTAACCAAACACCATCTCTTCTCAACTGAGCTAATTACGTGCAACCAACCAAACAACAACCATCGCACACGCACAGCCTGGCTCATCTGAGCCTGTCTCACTCATACGAGTCGGGCTGGTTAGAACCGGGTAACCAATCACACCCTCACTTCTTATTGCATAAAAAGAATAGAAATATCGGCACACGCCCTCTCATTATCATAAGAACTAGTGGGTAAATCAAACATTGACAAAGATAAATAGATAAAAGATGATACTAGCGGTTGCATTATAAAAGTAGGATAGACAAGAAATTTTGACACAACTAAAATTTTGTCATCTTTTGTAGATCGATGTTCAATAAGTTTTTTCACATTTTTAGCAGTACCATTTGGCGTGTTATGATTAATCTCATCTTTGGCTATGCATAGAACATTGTGTATCTTCTTTCTCTACATTTGTATCACTTTGATCTTCTTGTCTGATCACAATTTTCTGCATAATGTTAGGTGCAATAGGAGGTAAACTAGAAAGCTCCTCCTCCAAAGAGTGTACATCACACCTAGACATAGGTTCAGAAGATATATCAACAAAAGTTTTTTTCATTATATTTTTAGCATCACTCCATGTCCGAGGAATTTTTTTTTATATATAAACATTGCCACCAAGTTGAAGCACGATCAACTAATGCACTAACAACATTGAAAAGCTTTCTCCTTTCACACATACGGCATTGTTCAAATATATTATGCGTCTCTGTTTTCCGAGCAATATATTTAATAGAATCTAAACCATAATATAGAGGAAGAGATGAAAGAATATAATTACTAGTGGAAGGAGATGATGTAGCAATGGTCCGAACCTCATGCATCTTCTGATCCCATGTGACATCTCTCTCTTAGGTGAATTACATTTGTAAAGGTTTGCCAACATATTGTTCACATGCTCATTTTGTTTTTTAAAAGTTGCATCGAGATTGTCAAGGACCTTTTGCAAAGCACTACACAAATTGTATTCACCTCCTTCCTGTCATGGTTAAAAAAATAGCACATAGACAGCGCAAAATATTATTCTTACAACTACAGTTGAATGGGTGCTGAAAATTCTGCAAAAAAATGCCTTACCGAGCTCTTGCAAAGTTTTTACCAAAGCAAAGCAAAGGATAGTGCAACCAGTAGTAGGAGAAACCTGGAATCAATGGTGTAGCAATTGCAAGGTTGAATACAGTGCTGACTAGAGGTGAATATGTGGAGCTTGGAGGGATAAAAATTTATTAGTGGAACACAATTCTATAACAGATAGCAATATTGAATAAATGTTCTAAGTATTTTATTCTAGTTGCTGGCCCCATCTTATAAACAATCCTGATGTTATAAGAATATGAATGAAGATATCAAAGGGCAGCAACAACATAAACAATAAAGCTCCCGAAATCATCAAAGGTTAATTTCCAACTTCTTGATGTTCAAATCTTTTTTATTTTTATGATATTTTTCTCTGATCTAGTGCCACAAAATATGGCACATGACCAAGTTTCAAATCAATTTGATGAAAGGTTTGGAGAAAATCTTGAATATCTGTAAAATCTGTGCTGAAACTTTGGAGCACAAAAATAGAAACTTCTGATTCAAAATTGTTGAATCTAGGATCGTCAGAGGTTGGAAAAGTTTTATACTTAAATGTCTAATTTGGAGTCCAGAAACAAAAGTTGTGGACTATTTTAATGATGGATCTTCGTATCAGATTTTATGAAAGGTTGACAACAGATTTGGATTTCAAATTGGGTGCGAAATTTGTAAATGATTTTGCGGTGAGATTTTATGGATGGGTAATTTTGATGCTAGGGATCTGTTAGTGGTTTAAAGAAGGGATGGGTGGGTGGAGAAATTTTTTTATGCAAGATAACTGATTTGAATACGAATAACAGAATGAATGATGCAAGTGATGAGCGACAAAGGAAAATAATCGGATGCAAAATGATTTCAAAATCTAGCAATCAAAACACAAACTAAGGATACAAATTCAACACTACGGACTCTGAAATAAATTGCGGCTTTTCTGTGGACGATAGGATGAATGCAAAATTGACAAAGATAGATGTCAACCAGACAGCATACCTGATGCTCTGAGTACCACGATGTGTACGTGATTTCCGATCTTCCGTCAGGTCGTGGTAACCCCTGATTTGGTGGAGATGCGATACACAATCGATCTAGCCTCAAAGCAATACGATTTGAACCTTGCAAGCGTAGCACCACTCCTCTAATGGTTATCAACGTGCAACACATGATTGACCTCGCCAAGAAGGCTAATCTTAGCCTGTGAATCGAAGAACACAAGCAAGAACAAGGAAGAACGCAACTCAATTGTGAAATCTGAATTAAAATCATGAAGTTAGAATCCAACAAACCGTCTAACGACGAAACTGTTTGATAACTGATTAAACTAAGAAAAACCTAGTATAATGATGGTGGATACTATTTATGTAGAGGTTAGGACGTCCTAAGGGGAAAACCCTAAGACTAATGAGCCTAGGAAAGATACACGACCCAAGGGCCAAAAGATGGTGTCACGACACCCTAATAGATTATGAATATCATACTGTTTTAGCGATTCCCAGAGATTTAAGAAGTATTTTGGCATGGGATTTGATTTGTTGGAAATCTTATCTCTTTAGCTTTCCATCTATATCTAGAACGTTCAAAACGAAGTTCGTATGCGACCTGGGCATCTATTTTAGTGCAAGCTGCTCCTGGAGTCCGACTTAGACTCAAACCCGAGTTGAATTCAGACTCGTTTTGGAATAGAATGTCCTTCCTTTTCTTATGCATTTCCAAGTTATTCTCCAACTTCCATTGATCCTCTTCAATATTCCTAATCACGATAAAATCAGTAGGTAGCCATTTATTCTCAAAGGAAATAAAATATGTGTTTAGGAATGAGCTCACCTCTAATCTCAACTGTCGTGCATGAATTCCATCAATACTTACCTTTAGGAGTATTGTGGTTATCTAAAGGAGTGATGTCCTCATCACAACTGGAAGCCGACTGGGGATGAGCAATTTGCCCGCTTCGTCGAAGTCATTCAAAAAATTCACATCAATGTTTTGCTCCCAGATGCTATGCAAGTTCCCATTTATGCCCTTTGTGACCTCGAAGCTAGTGTTAGTGTTATGCCTATGGTAGTCTTTAGTAAGCTAAACTACATTGAGCTCTCCTCGACTCAGATGCGCTTGCAGCTGGTTGATTCGTCAATCCGTTATCCAGCAGGGATCGCCGAAGATATTCTGGTGAAAATCTAGGGTTGCTTCGTCCCTATGGATTTTGTAGTATTCGATATGGATGCGGACAAGGAAATTCCGCTTATCCTTGGACACCCAATTTTTAGTACTGAGGATGCTCGCATCAGTGTCGGCATCGGACAAATCCGTCTCCACATTAATGGGAAGGAGGAAAAGTTCGCGTTTCAGCCTAGACCTGAGCAGTGCAACGTGATCTAGATCAAGTACGAACAAAATATTCAGAACATCTGGGAAGTTGAAGTCACTCCACCCAAGAAGGACAAGCTGGCTAAATTTATGAAGGACTTCTTAGAGGAAGCTAACATCCAAGAGATGGGACTTACACAAAGAAAGAAGAAAGGGGTGAACCCAAAGACCCCGAAGTATGAAGGATCCATCACATCGCCGCCACCACAAAGGATAAAGAAGATCAAAATCTATAGTGAGTCGAGAAAGAGCAATCGTCCATGTCATCTTCTCCGATGGGCGAGATCGCATCAAACTAAAGAATGAAGGAGAAAGGTCCTGCTTGTCGGACTCAAACGATAAGTCCTTCCCTAAAGGTAAATCGGTATTTACCTCATATTTTCTTTCCAAATTAGCATATTTAAATTTTCAAATTAAATTTTTCCTTTTTGCATGAGCTTATTTAAAATTTTCCAATCATGTTTGAATTTTAAATTTATTTTGCATAAGAATTACTCTTAGAATTTAACTATAGACTCTAATTATCTGCAAAACATAAATTTTCTCCAATTTCAGAAACCACTTGACCATAGGAGAGAACCGACCAAAGGTTGGCCCGCAGGCACCAAGTCTTGGTTGCCCGGTCTTTCCGGTGAAGATTTTTGCAGGAGAAGTGGTTATTCCAACGTTGAGTACACGCCAAGTTCAGAGAGATCCCTCTATAAATGGAGGGGTGGGTTGAGTCCACTTCACACACTCACTTCCATTTCTCCCCCTTTGAGCTTCCATTTCCATTCACCACACACTTAAGAGTCCCGAAAAGGAAATTTTTTTTCCTTGCATTTACAGTTTCCTTAGAGTAGTGCTTACACTTGAGCGGTGTTCTTCACCCCCGAAGTGGTGTTGCTTTGATCTATTTTGCGGGATGAGTCGCATTAGGAAATCTCGATCAAGGGGCAAAAAGAAATCAACTCAAGCCCCCCAGAATTCTAACCATGTTGCCCATGGTCAGCACTTGGTATTGTGTTCGAACATAAGCACCAAGTTTGAACAAAAGATCCTATCAACCTGCCTCCACTCCAGATTGTCATCATCTTCTGTGGGAGCTTGAAGGTATCATTTACAATGTGAATAGCCTCATCGCGCGCATGCCAAAAAAAAAATACACGTCAAGCTTATCAATCTCACCGACGCTGTACAAATGGGTCGAGACGACATGAGAGCCTACTTCAAGTGGTAATGGTTCGATCCTACACTGGCACCATCATCAAGGAGCTACCTTGGGGAGGACCACTCCTCTGAGGTAACTAGCATCCTCCCCACTTGCATCTTTTATTTTCGCATATAAAAAACTCTTCATGTTTAAGCACTAAAAATCCAAAACTAGAATAAAAACTTTGCTTATGTTGTTTTTGCTTAGTGATGCGCAGTAAGAATGCCTAAGTCTTTACTTTGGAAATGATGAATAGTTGCTCTGTTTTATTCTTCTTATGTGCCTAGTTTACAATCTAGCATTCTACCAAAATATTGAGTATTGTTGGCTTTAGAATTCACCATGATACTGAACTTTGTGGGTAGCATAAACAATGGTCTAAGTCTAGGTTGTTGTGAGATATGAAATGGTAAAATAGAGATAACATAATCTTGTTCCAAGTAAGGCTTAATCCCAGAGAGATTTATTTTTGAAAATCAGAATCTTTATGTTTCTCAATGATGAAATTCTTACCAAAGCCATATGTGATACATTATTAGCAAACATTCTTCCACATGCTGCTTAGTTTCACTTTGAGTTTTGTCAAATTGTTGTGACCTTAGTAAGATGCTCATATTGGTCAAGACGTACACATCATGCTCACTTTGACATGACCATCCACCACCATCCAAAATAAGATTGGCTCATTTTGAAATTTTGGTGACTTGCTCTCTACCCCCTTTCGAATCAAGAAACATGGCTATTCAAAAAAAATGAAAGAAAAAGAGATGCTAAGAATTGCATTAAGAAAAGTGAAAGGGAGTAGCCATGATCTCGAAGAAATAAAGGGAAGAGGAGTCACTAGAAGAAAAGAGTCACACCCATCACCACTTTCACATATCCATACACTTGCACATCTTGATCATAGAGTATAATTTGCTATCTTTTTATGTCCGGTTTTTTACTTAGCAAAAAAAATGAAGTATGTCTCATACTTCCTACCTTGAGCTCCACAAAAAAGCATATTTAGAAGTAGGAAAAGAAAAGTGGCTTATTTAGAAGTAGGAAAAGAAAAGTAAGTTAAAGCCTATGGTGAGGAATCAAACACATTGAGTGATTCGAGAGTATCATTTGAGGAACAAGATTTTACTTTGAAAATTTTAAAACCTCTGGATAAAAGGATTAAGGACACTGAGAAGGGGAGGTTGAATCGATGGACTTATAGGATTTAATTCGCTATAAACTTAAACTATGAGACTCAATCCACAACAAGAGCAACCAAAACAATTTTAGTAGGCAAAGACCCCTAATAAAGCTAGTGATAAATAGAAACAACAAGCAAGCACTAGCACAATAACCACCAAGAGGAATCACAAAGAAACCTAATAACTCTACTCAACAATATGAAATGCGGAAAGTAAAGAGAGAGTCAAGAGGATGCTCAACGATTTTTCCCGAAGTCTCGAAAGGTAGGCGCTTCCCTAATCCTCGTTGGACTACTCCCATCGGAGTCCCGGTCCCTCCCATCATTCTCGAAACGATGCTCAAAAGGGTACGCTTCATTCTTGGAGTGAAGTCACCGGCAGCCTGGCTATAGCGAACAATACCCAAGCACTAGAGCAAGTCTCCAAGGCCCGGGCGCTCATTTTTGGTTTCCCATTCGAGCGAGGGACCCGAAACCGCTCACAAACTTGGTGTCGTCTTTCACAATCTACTCGAAAGCTTGAACACCAACTCCTAGCCGGTCTAGGCTACCAAGACCAAGAGTAATAGGCAAAGATCACTATTCTCAAGCCTCAAAAGCTCTAGAAGTGTATAAATGCTCTCTATCACTCTCCTACTAGCACCAAAGTTGTCCAATCTTGTCATGTGCTCTCTTGATGGTGTCCCTCGGCCTCTCACAAGTTTGCTACAGCAATTCAGACCTCAGACACACGGCAAGACACCCTCCTCCACAGTTTAAATAGGCTCCAAGCCTAGAAATAACCGTTGTAATGTGATATCATAAATCTGACTGCTTTTACCAGTCAACGGACTGTTCGGTGACTGCACCTACCGGACTGTCCGGTGACTTGTCTTCTCGCAGTTCAAAAAAAACCTCTCTAGAATCCACTCCACATGGCACCGGATTGTCCGTGCATACCTTTACCAGACTATCTGGTGACCTTCCCTTTTGGACTTACAGAGAAACCACTTTTGGAGTTCAACTTCTGGCTCACCGGACTGTTCGGTCATTACACCACCGGACTGTTCGATGAGGTCTTCTCTTTGACTCCAGAGAGCACCTCTCTCTGGACTAGCTTCTCAGGGCTCACCGGACTTTCCGGTGACTGCTTCTGCAACTGAATTTGAGCTTCGGTCTTCGTCTTGACTTCGACTTCACTTCCTCTGCCATCTTTAGTGCTTTCTAAAGTAACTAAGAGTATTCATACCCCCCTAAGAGCAACTCCAACAGCTATCTAAAATTATTATACCTAAATCTATATTTAGGTCATTGGTAAATAAGAATTGATTCTAATATAATGTTCATCTCCAACAGATACCTAAATTCAGCATTCCTAAAAATTTAAACCTACCACATCATCCTAAGTTATGCCTCATTGGTTATAGTTTTGAGGTATTGGTAGACCTAAAGGATTGCTATATGTGGGTAACTAATTTTTTGGGGATGGGAATATCTAAATTTTAAGTATTGTGATAGGTATCTGTTGAACTGCTACTTTTCACCTCAAGTAGCTAAATTCATGTTTAAGTATTCAGATTAGGTAGAGATGCTCTAACACTTGTATGACATGAGACGAATGATTTGACCTCCTTAATAGTACCGGCGGTCCTATGGACTCTCTAGCTAGTCCTTAGCATTGGTCCTCCGACGTTCGGAACTCCTCTCTTGGGATCATCCTTTGTCATCCATTGAGAAAACCCACCGTATTGTAGAGATTTGCGGGGTGGAACCTACAATCACAACCGTTACCTATGGTGTTCATTCAAACACCAAAATCAAATCATACCTTTTAGGGGACTTCAAAGGTCATGAAGCTTACAATCTCTCCCTTTTTAGTGATTGATGACAACCATAGTACTCACAACAAATTTCAAACGAGATGGTATGAAATCAAGAAAGAAGCACATCTTGAAAGAAAAACTTACCCCATTACCTTGATGACTCCCCTTAGAAATTTGCATGAGTTCTCCTCCTTTGTCTTCCTTTGATAGCTGATTTCTCTCTTGATTGTGAGGACTCCCTCCCCCTTTGTCATCTAATTATACAAAAAGATGGTATCGAGGAAGCATATAGATAAGAGAGACGCTGGATAGACAGAGGTTAGTGCACGATAGATATATAAAGGGAAGCGCAATGCATTAGAGAAAATGCAAGACAATGACAACATAGGGAATCATACACAATAAATCACAGGGGATAGTCCAGAAACCAAGTGAATCTTAATGAGCTAAAAGATCAAATAAAACACAAACTCGTCAAAATGTCACAAAAAGCTAATGAAATCTGCCAAATAAAATTCAGAGCCTTAACTACCCATCCACGGCCTCCCCCTAGACAGCTAGCTTCTCAAGCGATACAACCACACGGCACACTCCCAACACTCTAGACCTAAGAAGATCTAATCCTCTATAGGCGCGGCTGGAGAGTCGGGTGCAGTGACTACTCGTGATTGCTCCTCTGGTGCTGACTCAGCTGCTGCTGACTCATCTCTCGGCTGCTTTGTGTCATCAAATGCACTCAGACCAGAAGACGATGTCGTGGAAGGCTCATTGCCATCAACTGATGCTGGCTGATCTGTACTGCCAAGGGCCTAAGCTGCCTCCTCTGTAGTGTATCCGGCCTCAACCAGGATAGCTGCATCCATCACAACAGGCTGCTCGGCTGTGGTGGCTGTGCGCTCTGCCTCTGAAGACACTGGCGGTGGTTCTGTCAAAACTGACTCAGCATTAGTAGCCTCAAAAGAAAGGACACTCGGAGCAAGCAGAGAGCTACCACCTATTGTCCATGTCTCCAATGCCGGTACAGACACTCTGGGCTCAGCTAAAGCAAATAGTGCCGACATAGAGTACGAGAAAGCCAGAGAGAACTGAGAAGAGATAACTAGAACACTAACTCCTCCGGTAGTCGCTGCTGCGCTGGCTGCTTCATATGGTATAAATGGTGATAGTGGAGCTGAGAGCAGTGTAATGAAGCTGGACTACTGCTGCTGTAGCTGTGCAGTGAATGCTAGTACTGATGAATACAGCGGTTGAGGAGCTGTAGGCTATAGCTGTAAGGGTAGGGGACCAGATAGTGTAATCGTCGAGAATGCTGGCAAAGGTGGCATACCGATCCCTTGGAGATAAGATGCAATAGCATCAAACCCTGCAGACATATATGATATGGCCGCTACCATCTCCAACTTTGTGCGCTGCGACCTCACATGGAACTATTTGTCATGTCCTCTCATCTCCTCTGCAAGCTCTCTCCATCCTGAGTCTCTCCTCAATCTGGAGGCGCGCGAGTCAGATCCTCTCCACGAACTCGACTCACTCGCGTCGAATCCTCTCATCCTGCTCCTGCCTGTATCTCCTCTGCTCAGCCTTCTCTACCTGGATATCATCTAATCGGAAAGCAAAAGCAGGGTCAAGTGTGGCATGAGAGGTAGGAGTCTCGGCCTGACCTGAAGGCTCAGTGCTCCCAACACTTGGCTGTGCTCCCTCCAGAGCCTCAGTCTCAAGCTCAAACTCATCAAGGGCTGTGGTCTCCTCTCCTGCAGGAGTACTCTAAGAAGCGGATATGCGAAAAACCCTAGAGTCAGACGGCTCAGCTAGACTGAAGGCAGCTTTAATCTCTAGCAAATCTGCATACTTTGCCTCAGTCATCACTCCAGCTCTCCTCAGCAACAGAAAAATGTATGGGGCAAACGGTAATTGTCTAGCGCCAATCTCCTCATAGATCACATCCTTCATCTGTGCTAGCAGTAGATCTGTCAAGTCAAACACCTCATGCCTCAGCACAAAGCATAGCAGCAACTGGTGTAGAATAATCACACGCTCTCTGTAGCCAGCTCTCGAGGCAATAGTCCTGCCCAGCAACCCTCTCAATACACGAGCCTCATGTGTCAGCCTCAAAGGGTGCCTCAAGTAATGCTCCCCATGCGGTGGCGTGTATGCAATACTCAGTCTCTCGTCACTTGGCTCTATCCCTCCAAAAGGTCGATATGGTAGCAAGAAATCCAGATGGGCCACTGCGTGGATTCGTGTCTCAGAAGATAGAAATTGCAAAAAAACAATGACATCAGATCGTTCAAAATGATGTGGCTCCCCTTTGTATAAGAACCAAAGCTGAGAACGGTCAGAGGAGATCCACAAGGAGGCATAGAACACCAATACTACCTCCTCACTAAACCTCAAGGGCTGGGTGACCGACTTTGTCGGACCAGTAAAAAGGCAATGTGCTCCTCCATGTCTGTCCTAGCTCCCTTGCTCAGTGCCTCGAAAGAACAGTGGTGGTGTGTAGCAAATACTGAGCTCCTGCCCTTAGTGGCAAGCCGTCGTTTGAGAGCCTCGTATATCCTCCTTTGAAGTATTGTCCAAAACTGTCCAGCATCTGCGTGACGCTCCGCGGGACTCAAACAGTGGAATCCACTCTCATCTTGGCCTACATGGCCAGGCCCTTGATCTTCAACAGATCAATCTCCTCCTCAGCAATCCTGGCCACGGCCCGACGAGCTCTCTCAGCTCTAGTAGTACACATGCTGCAGACCCTAGTCTTAGAATGAAGGCACCTCTATGACCATGGTTGTGAAGCTCTCTAGGCTGCCTCTCCCTCCGTGATTCTCGACTGTCTATTGACAGGACCTCTCCACAGCTGCACCTGTGCTACCAAGGGGGTGGTCGCCACTCTCTGCAGGGTTGACCTCCTCAGCCCCCCTGTCCCTCTACACCTCCTATCCTCAGCGCTCCACTCCTCCTATCTGGAGGCACATCAACCTCTGGATCTCCTGTCCTCTGCTTCTTCTTCTTCTCAGGTTCTACAGCCTTGCCGTTCCCCTTCTCCTCTGCAGAAGCTCTATGTCGGCCCATACTGTCAAGCTGTCACTGAGAGATCTACTAACACTGGGAGAACCACTGATCAGCTGACCTCACAAGATATGATGAGGAGTTTGGCTCTTAACCCATCCAAGAAAGTTTTGGACTGCCTCTAAGAACTCTGTCACTGTCGTTGTCCTGAACCACTGCACAAACTGCACCACATAGGAATAAATAGAGGTTGTAAGCAACACAGGCAAGTGACACACATGGATATCTTAGTGGTGGAACAAAGACATATCACCGACCAAATAAAGCAAATATGACCAACTGTGATATCAACAGACTAGTGCCACAATTTAAATAATAGCAACGTATCCAAATTGTGACACTAGCGACAGGAGGACTCAATGCCACATCAAAATATGAAAAAGATAACCTCAATATGGCACTATGTACAGGAATTGTCAACCAATTACTCCAATTAGCAATAAAAGACAGAACTTTTAACAACATGATTCTAATTTTTGTAATTAATCAACTCTAGGGCAAGCGTGGTATTATCCGATGAAGTGGAGGCAATAGAAACGATACCCCAAACAAAGAAGAGCCGTAAATCGCCGGAAAAACGTCCGATCGCCTCAAAAACGAAAAAACCTTACTGCGGGTTTTTGCGAACGCACGGATTTTGCGAGGGCGATGCTAGTGAGGATCATGATGGCGTGGGTGTGAGCTTGAGTGGTGGCGGACGGCGTAGCACAGGCGGCGGCGAAGCTTGCGGCGGCGCGGTGGCAAAGCGACGACGAGGCGGTGTTGGGTGACGACGAGCACTGCAGCAGGAGCCAGCGAGCGCAGGCAAGCTGTGACGAGCGAGATGCGCGGCAGGGGCGCATGGTGGCGGAGGCGGTGGCGATGATCGGCAGCGAGTCGGCGGTGAAAAGACGCGCACGAGTGAAAAAGAGAGTAAGACCACTTGCAGTTAGGTTAAAATAAAATCAATGGCAGAGATCAATTTGAAAAGAAATGGATGGTCGAGATTTCGGCGATCAAGGGGGTCACCGTTCCGGTCCAAGAATTCCAATTCCAGGGAAGTAACCGCTTCATCTTCTAGCACCGGATAATCCGATGAACCTGCTGGATTGTTCGTTGTCTGTCCGATTCTATTAAGTTGATAGATCACAAAGATATAGTCACCAGACTGTCAGGTGAAAGCGCAAGAATGTCCCGTGACCTCAAGGAATTGCAGAATCAAGGATTTTCTTTCTGTAATCCAAGTATCCTCACGGAAGAACCAAATAACATCACACTTGACTAGAAAAGAAACTCTCAAACACTCCTTTGCAAATAGATAACCCTCAAAGGGTTTATAGTTTTTGCAAATCACAATAAGATCGAGCAATAAAACCAAAGCGAGGAGCCAAAAAGGGAATGTATGAACTTATGTTCATGATCCGTGTAAGCTTAGAGACCGTTAGACACAGGGTTCAATGGGCTGAAGTGCACAATTGCTTTAGTCATCCTTTGAGGAGTGTGTGAATCCATAGAGGCAATGTAATCACTTTCTCTAGGAATAACGCCTCCTCCGTGATTCTTATATGTAATGCATGGCAAGCAAGCTAGCTAAATGCAAGGAAATTAAAACATGCCATGTAGATGCAAGCAAATTAAGAACAATGCATAAAAGAAACATATCCAATGCCAAGTTTGGCCCATCTCAAGTTTATTCGCCATAAACCCACCGCTTTGCCTTGAGATAGCCAAACCACCTTCTCAAGCTCTTCCCCCATGCTTATGGATCTCTAAAGATGGTTAGGCGTTGACTAATTTTTTTTCTTTTCTTTTATCTTTTTACACATGATGCATGACAGTGCAAACATTTAATCCACGAAGGAGTCTTAACTACCATGCAAGACAAAAAAAAAGAAACCTACTCTACTATGTACAAGGGAAACTCCTTGAAGAGTAGACTGACGTTTAAGCTCGATCACATGTGATGGACTTCTAGAATCTTCAATTTTCTTCACGGTCCACCACCATGGCCCCCTTCCCTTCTTTCTAGGAACCCAAGAGAGTTTAGGCTTTCTCTCTCGGTCCACGATCACCTTGGGGACCCATATCTTCTTGATTGTCCTTTTGTCATTTGGCGGTCTGAGCGGATTGGCCTTCACCTTTCCATCTTTTTCGAAAGAGCTTGTAGTGCACGTCTCATGGAAAAGGTTAGCGTTAAGCATAATCTTAGGCTCGCTCACCTTGGGATAATTCTTGGAGCAATGACTATCACGGGAACACTTCTCACAATAGTACTCATCCGCCATGAGCGGGACTATCCAAGCGGTGATCTCATCTTCGTTGCTAATGATATTGATAGAGGAAGGATATGATCCTAGACCCTTGTGGTTGTGGTTGTTGACAAGGTTTCGGCTTAGGATTTTCTTTTGAATTTGCCTTTCTCTAGTAAGCCACTCAAAAGCATCCATCACGGCCTCTCTCTCCTCCTTGAGCTTCGTGTATTCCTTCAAAATAGATGGCTCAAGAGTAGTACTCTCCTCAGAGAGGATTAAATTACAAGAAGTAGAAGCTTTATTTAAATGCTTAAAAGAGTTTAAGAGATAGTTAAGATCAAGAGCCGCATGGGTGAGGACTAATGCCTTATGCGTCTTATTTAGCTCTACGTGCTTCTCCTTGAGAGACTCATAAGACTTACGTAGAACACCATGAGAATGCTTTAGAGTATTGCGCTCATCCTCAAGCTCTCGAACTCGAAATATCCGCTGCTTCGTGCTCTTTGGTCACCACCTCGATCTTCTTGTTCTTCTTGATGATGGTCTTATTGGCCTTCTCAAGAAAGGGGACTAGATCATTATAGCTAGGTCCATCATCCTCATCATCATAGTCCTCCTCTTCTTCTTCAAGATCGTCATCTTCATCCATACAGCCCTCACAACTTCGGGACATCAAGCATAGAGATGGTGGTGGTAGCTCATTGGTGGTGCTCATCGTAGCAATACCCGCAAGTTCTTCATCTTCACTTGAGGAGGAATTTGAATCATCATTATCGGTGGGCCATTCACCAACAATATAGGCTTTGTGCGGTGACATCCTATTTGATACGTCACGGGGTCCCGATCTTCACGACGTAGGATGATCACTAGAAAACTAGCTTCAAAGAAGCCAAGATAACTTGCTGCAAGCAGCGATAACTAGTGCAACCTGCAAATAAAACTCGAAGCCAACCACCATCTTTAACTGGCAACCTGAATCGAGGATTCGCCCAACCACACTCTCAAGGAACCAACCAACACAGCCAACAATCAATCGAGAAAACCTCGAAGGGAGCAAGAGCACCAATTGGGAGCAGATGAAGCCGCCGCTGCTGTAATTCCGCGAAGGAAATCACAAGAGCAAAGGGGTAGAGATCAACTCTCAAAAGTTTGTTAGCACACAGCTGAACAAAGGGGTTCTGTATTTTGTTTATCAAAAGTCTCCTATTGCTATGAGGCAATGGGGTATTTATACTAGGAATAGTCCTCCTAGATCGGTGCAAACATGAAATAAAAAAGATAAGACAGACTATGTGAAAGGGCCTCCACGAAATGGTTCTGAGTTGTTCCCGCGTGGCTGTTGGTCTTCTGCGCAGTCTTCGGTGTTTTGTCAATAACTCCACCTTGGAAAGTCCAAAAGATGTGCCGTCAGTTGCGTTGGAAAATTAACTTGAGAAGCTTTCACACCATGTGCATCATGCTCCACGAAATAATGTAGAATGGTACAGTTTTGCATGGGAAGTTGAACGTCTGGCAGACTGTTGATCTTCTGACCAGTCTTCACTAAAATGGGTTGGCTCTCACAATGGAAACTCCAAACAGCTCGGCTCTGGTGGCATTGAAAACTAGATTTAATAAGCTTTCCAAAATGTCCTCATGTATCTCCAAAGCCTTTGGAAATTAAAAGTTATGGTATTTTCTTTCGAACTATTCTGCTAGACTGGTCTGGTTCGAGTGTGGTCCTTCTCTGTAGTCATCTCTTTGTATGTTCCTGTCATCTTTCTTGGTGAACCTAAGCAATAGCAATGTACACGACTTAGGCAGTATATAATTCTCATTAATGTTAAAATGATTCTCACAAAGTAGCGCGTTCACCTCTTGTTGTAGTTTCTTTGCTCGACTATGTGTAATCGGTCCATTAATGACTTGGGCTGGTGTCGATGTAGGTGAGACTCGAGTTGGTGTAGCTTGATTTGGAGGTTGTACCATCTTGCTTGATAGCGTGGTCATATCATCGTCCCTCCACCCTTGAAAAGGAGTCGTCCTCGACTTTGACGTGTCTTCACTTGTGAATGATAAGAGGTCAGCAACATTGAAGGTGTTGCTCACACCATAACTTACTGGAAGATCTATCTTGTATGCATTATCATTGATCTTCTTGAGAAAACTAAATGGACCATCTCCTCGTGGCAACAATTTTGATTTGTGCTGATGGGGAAAGCGATCCTTGCGCAAGTGTATCCACACCAAGTCCTCGGGCTCGAGTAACACGTCCTTCCTATGCTTGTTCATACTTGCAGCCTTGTGTCTTGCCTTGAGTTCAATTACTTCCTTGGTCTTCTCATGTATCTTCTTTACATATGCAGCATGCTTGGAAGCTTCCATGTTGGTCCTCTCCTGCAATGGAAGGGGCAACAAATCTATCGGAGCAATAGGTTTGAAACCATATACAATTTCAAAAGGACATAAGTTAGTGGTAGAGTGTACTGTCCTGTTATAAGCAAACTCCATATGTGGCAAACATTCCTCCCAAATCTTCAAGTTCTTTTTCACCATTGTTCACAGCAACATTGATAATGTTCGATTCACCACTCCAGTTTGTCCATCGGTTTAAGGGTGACAAGTGGTGGAGAATAGGAGCTTGGTTCCAAGTTTGGCCCATAATGTTTTCCAAAAATAGCTCATAAAGTTGACATCTCGATCAAATACAATTGTCCTAGGCATCCCATGTAGCCTCACAATTTCCCTGTAAAATAAATTAGCAATATGTGAAGCATCGTCGGTCTTGTTGCAAGGGACAAAATGAGCCATCTTTGAAAATCTATCAACCACAACAAAAATGAAATCATTTCCTTTATGAGTTCTAGGTAATCCCAAAATAAAATCCATGCTTATGTCTTCCCAAGGGATATTGGAAACAGGTAAAGGAGTATATAAGCCATGAGGGTTCAGTTTTGACTTAGCTTTGTGACAGGTGACGCATCGCTTCACAAATCAGATGACATCTCTCCTCATCTTCGGCCAATAGAAATGATCACCTAGCAGTTCGTAAGTTTTCTTTTGTCCAAAATGACCTGTTGGTCCACCTCCATGTGATTCCTTAACAAAAGCAATCTAACCGAAGAATTTGGAACACAAAGCTTGTTAGCTCTAAACAGAAATCCATCATGTATGTGATATTTTTCCCAATTTTTCCATCTTTACAATGATTATATGGTTCTGAAAATTCAGGATCATTGTTATACATACCTTTCAAACTTTCTAGGCCCAAAACCTTTACCTCGAGTTGGTTTAACAACACACTCTTTCGAGACAAAGCATCGGCAACAACATTGTCCTTACCTTTCTTATATTTCACAATGTATGGAAATGTTTTGATGAACTCAACCCATTTGGCATAGCGACGGTTCAGCTTAGCTTGACCTTTCAAGTACTTCAAAGCTTCATGATCAGAATGAATAACAAATTCTTTTGACCATAAATAGTGCTGCCAGGTTTCAAGCACACGCACCAAAGTATACAATTCTTTGTCATACAAAGAATAATTCAATTGAGCACCTCCCAGTTTTTCACTAAAATATGCTACTGGTTTTCCTTATTGCATTAAAACTCCTCCTATCCCAATTCCACTAGCATCACATTCTACATCAAAAGTTTTAGTGAAATCAGAAAGAATAAGAATGGGTGCTTCAGTCAAACGTTTCTTTAATTCTTGAAAAGCATTTTCCTATGAGTTTCCCCACTTAAAATCAACCCCCTTCTTGGTCAATTCATACAAAGGAGCAGCAATGGTACTGAAATCTCTCACGAACCTTCTATAAAAAACCAACAAGGCCATGAAAACTTCTTACTTGACTTACATTCGTTGGAGCTGGCCAATCCTTGATGGCTTTCACCTTGGTTTCATCCACTTCGATTCCTTTTCTTGAAACAACAAAACCAAGAAACACAACGTGGTCTGTACAAAAACTGCACTTCTCAAGATTAGCAAATAATTTCTCCTTTCGAAGCTCATCCAAAACTTGACGAATGTGATTCACACGCTGATCAAAAGACTTGCTGTAAATTAAGATATCATCAAAGTAGACAACAACAAATTTTCCAATGAAAGCTCTCAAGACATGGTTCATTAATCTCATAAAAGTACTAGGAGCATTAGTCAAACCAAATGCATAACTAGCCATTCATACAATCCAAATTTTGTTTTAAATACAATTTTCCATTCATCCCCCGTTTTCATTCTTATTTGATGGTAACCACTTCTCAAATCAATTTTAGTAAAAATTATAGAACCACTCAATTCATCAAGCATGTCATCTAACTGTGGAATAGAATGACGATAGCGAACAGTGATATTATTTATAGCTCTATAGTCAACACACATCCTCTAAGAACCATCTTTCTTAGGTACTAAGATCACAGGAACAGCACAAGGACTTAAGCTTTCACAAACAAAACCTTTGTCAAGAAGTTCTTGTACTTGCCTTTGTATCTCCTTGGTTTCTTTTGGATTGGTTCGGTACGGTGGACGGTTAGGGAGTGCAGCCCCTGGAATGAGATCAATTTGATGCTCAATTCCACGAATTGGAGGTAGTCTGGCTGGTGTTTCTTTTGAAAAAACATCTTCATAGTCCTGTAAAAGATGAGACACAACACTAGGAAGAGAGGTGATATTGTTAGGTGAAATTAAAATGTCTTTGCTCACAAGTACAAAGAGCACTTGATCTGGGTTCTTCCTCACTTCTCTCAGTTCAGATTTTGTGGCTAGCATAACTAGATGCTCTCCCTCTCCTCTTTTTTTTCTCTCAAATTTGGCTTGTGGCTCTCACTCACCGGGTTGTGGATGGCACTCATTTTCTTTTGCCCTGCTCCTCCTGTAATCACTGGACCAATTTCAGATTTCTTTTATAAGTGCTCAGCCATGATTTGTTGAGGTGTCATAGGCTTGAGTACAAACTTCTTCCCATTGAAATCTAGTGCGTACTGATTTGTTCTCCCACAATGCTGGGTATATCGATCATATTGCCAAGGTCTTATAAGTAACATGTGACACATAGACATAGGTGCCACATCGCACTCAACGGTGTCAACATATTCACCAATCTTGAATGGAACTTTCACCTTATATCCAATCTTAATATCTCCCGAATCATTCAGCCATTGGACATGATATGGATGAGGATGTCGCTGCAGTTTCAAACCAAGCTTGTCAACCATCTCACGACTAGCAAGATTATGGCAGCTCCCACCATCAATGATCACCTTCACCACTTTATCTTGCACCTTGGCTCTGGCTTGGAAAAGATTATGTTGTTGCCTTATTTCAGCTTCTTTCATCTGAACACTTAAGATTTGAGCCACTACAAGAGCAGTACCGTGCTCAAATTCACATCCAGTATGTTTCTCATCTTCATGGGCTTCATCAACATACTCTTCCTCAACTTTCTCTTCACTAGCTGAATCATATTCTTCATTGTCATTCACAATGATCACATGATTATTTGGACACTCCCTAATTACATGCCCACGGCCTCCACATTTGAAGCATCGAATCCCACAACTCTTGGATGTAGAACCCACTGAAGAACATTAGAACGGAGGCCTCCACTTGAGCTCTTTGCCATTGAGGGTGCAGCAGAAAAATTAGAGATTGACTTGCTTCCTCTAGACGCAGTACTCGTACCATATGACAAGGGCTTGCTACTCTTGGCATCTTGCTGTAGTTGGCGTTCAGCTTTGGTTGCTTGATGTACCAAATCAATAATATGACGGTACAGCTGAAACTCAACAATGCGCTGGATATTGCGATGTAACCCAGCCAAAAAACGTGCAATAGTTTGCTCTTCATCTTCATACACATTGGCTCTAATCATAGCTTTCTCCATCTCCTTATAATACTCCTCAACAGAGAAACTTCTTTGCTTCAGATTCTACAGTTTATCGAAAAGAACACGGCGATAGTGCTTCGGTACAAAACGAGTTCTCATTTCTCTCTTCATTTCTTCCCATGTGGGAATAGGATTTTCTCCATCTTCTTCACGATCATGGAGAAGTTGCTCCGACCATATCAGAGCATATACTTCAAACTCCAGAGATGCCATTGCCAACTTCTTCTCCTCTGCATAATTATGCAGGCGAAAGATCTTGTCCACCTTCAACTCCCAAGTGAAATAAGCTTCAGGATCAGACCCTCCATCAAATTTTGGCATGGTAAACTTCAGTTTTCCAAACCTCTCCTCATGGTTGCCTCCTCTACGATGCCGGCGACCAAAACGATATTGAGAATGATTATCATCATCCTCATCTTCAAATTCATCATTGTCATCATTTCTTCGACTTCGAGCTCTTCCTCTACCATGTGCAGCACCTTGGTTCCTCCTTTCTTGTTCTCTTGCTCTTCTAGCAGCAACTCTACCATCACTATCTCCTCCATCTTCACCATGGTAGCTTGCACCGTCATGAGGTTGGCGACGTCCTCTGATTTCAGCCATAAAGGCCTGAAGATCTTGTGTCAACCGATCTTGCTTATCTTCCAAGCTTTGCTTTAGTTTATTGAATTGTGCCATAGAAACACAATCTTCTAACTCCACTCCACCCATCTTCCTGTAAGGTTAGCTAAATACAAACAATAGGTATTTGTGGAATATAAAAATTTGGTGGCTCTCACAACTAACCTCTCTTACCAACCGAAGCTCTTATGAATTCCTTGCTGCAGATTACAGAGAAACAAATGTGTGGTGGTAATAAGAAAGTGATTGATAGGCGAATACAAGACCAGAGTACCGATTACGATGGATTTTTATGTGGAGCTTGGTGGGAAGTGATACACAAGGAATGCAATCTGAATTCTAGTTGTTGTAAAGTTAAATTACAATCCTCAAACTAGAAGTTCCCTGCCTAGTGCTGATCACAAGATATGGGAGATATAAATCAATCAAACACACACGCAAAGAAATTTCAGAGTTGATGCAGACAAGAAGTATCATTGGGATGCAAGTGTTGGGATCAGACCCAACCAAAATTTTGCACCAAACACAAATAGAAAACTGGTTGCTCAACTTGGAGTGAAAAACTTTCAGCACTTGTGCACTTTAACTAACTGATCTCCATCCTTTCTTCCTATATTTTTCTCAACTCTCTTTTTTTACACTTTTCTTTCTTCTTTTTTTTTGACACACTTTTTTTATAGAACTTAACACAACGACCAGAGATAACACTAGCACACTTGTGATAGAAGAAAAAAAACACAACCAGTAGCTATAGTTTGATAGGATCAAAGTTAACGCGAAGGATGATATAGGCTATAGATTTTTTTTTGTGTGCGCATTTTCAGATATATAAAAGAGGCTCAAAGGACACGCAAAGGAAATTGATCAGCAACTAAAACAAAGACTCTAATGGACTGACTTAACAAAACTCACTGAAATAACAGATTAAAACAAAGGGCTAAAGCAATTTTTTTTAGGCTTTTTGGTGGATAGGACGAAACAAATATATATGTAGCTAAAGGTAAAGAATCCTACCGTGGTAACGAAAACTCTGATGCCACGTCACGGGTCCCGATCTTCACGACGTAGGATGATCACCAGATAACTAGCTTCAAAGAAGTCAAGATAACTTGCTGCATGCAGCGATAACTAGTGCAACCTGACAAATAAAACTCGAAGCCAACCACCGTCTTTAACCGGCAATCTGAATCAAGGATTCGCCCAACCACACTCTCAAGGAACCAAGCAACACAGCCTACAATCAATCGAGAAAACTTCAAAGGGAGCAGGAGCACCAATTTGGAGTGGATGGAGCTGCGGTTGTTGTAATCCCGCGAAGGAAATCACAAGAGCAAAGGGGTAGAGATCAACTCTCAAAGGTTTGTTAGCCAAAATGGTGAAAGTCAACAAACCGACGACTCTGGGGAAGCCATGTGGCAAACAGTCAACCCGCAGAGATAAAAAGAATATTCCAATTGATCTCCGGAAGAATCCTGCACAAGAGCCACCAGGGCGATCCAGGCCAAAGATGAGCTCAGGAAGGCCCAATTGGTCATCCGACTTGGATGCGCCGCCTTTTCCATTTAACCTTGACGTGGCGCCTCTCTCGCGCTTTTTGAAGATATTTCTGGTGGCTTGGCGCGTCAACCATGTCTCTAAACCGACATAGAGAGTAAATAGGACCTCTCACTCCCCACTTCAAAACAAACCACAACTTCAAATTTTCCACTCATACTCCAATAGGTCTCTATTGTTAGACTGCCATTAGAATTGCTCTGAATTTCTTCTCTCACAATTGTGTTTTCCAGCACTATCACATTTCCCAGTCCAGTCCGGCTCCTTGCGTGTTGGGTGGGGCCTTGTTTCTAGAAGTTTCTGGGGCAATGCTTTCCTCTAGAGAGAGTTAGCATGTAGTAGAAAAATAGAAGCGCAATAACTCTGATGGAAGATTTGTTACAATGCTTGAGAGGTATGAGAGGTACCTCCCACTCATCAATTAATCCCAGCCATTGATTTCTAAAAATTGAAATCGAGCTTACTATTTTTTTTACTAAGTCTACCATTTTGATACCTTTGATCACTTAGGTATCTCCCAATTTTTAACTATCAGATCTGATTAAATAGATAGTCCAAGTATCTTAGTAACCAAAAAAAACGTGAGAGCTAGACGTTGAAGTACTCCAGAGATCTTGCCTGACTGGAGGCCAAAAATTGGAAGAACCTTTTCAATTTCCATATAAAAAAATGGAACCAGTATACCTTGAGCCATGGAATTATGGATTTAACCGCTAATACATTGTAGTGTTGACCGTGAGACATCGGAGCGAAACAAACAAGCCTATGGCTGTATAAGGACACCACTCAACAAATGCAGTCCTAGTTCCTAATTGTCTACCGAATATAGCCATAGAAAAAGAAGCTGACAAGAAACCTTGCTTACTAATTGAACGACTGGTCAACAAGTACTCCAAAAGTTATGCACCTCTGGGAAGCAGACATGCTGATTTCTGGCCTTGATCGGCAGAAAAACATGGTCAGTCTCTGTGCGGTCAGCATACAGAATTTTAGAAAGGCAAGAGGAACAGAACAGAAACAACAAAGACTCACATTCCTGTACATCTTATGCGGAAAACAATGCACTATTGGCAATGCCTGTGGAAACTTAAAATCCCTCCGAAGTACGTGTATTCTGGTGGAGAGTCATCCATGATTTTATTCCCTGTAAAAGAAATCTATATAGCAAACATATAGTGATATAGAGAACTCTGGTAAGTATCAATTCTGTGGAGGAGCATCAGAATCCAGCTTCCATGTCCTTACGGAATGCGCTTTTGCAAAACACTTTTGGCAACAAGGAAGCTGACCAGTGTTAATCTCCCCTGTTTTCATCCCTTAACTTGGGCTCAAGATCTCTTGGATACAAAGCTATGCGCTAAGGAGGAAGCATGTGTTATCTTATATGGAATGTGGTCGCTGTGGAGTTCTAGAAATGACAGAGTTCATGGGAAGGATCTGATTTCAGTTAGCAAAGTAATTGCTTGGGCAGTGGATACTACTGGCCATCTGTTGCACGTTTGTCGGCCAACAACACAAGGCATCTGCGATCAGGGGAAAGAGGTGCGGAAACGTCCTCCTCCAGGAACCCTGGAGATCAATACTGATGCGGCTTTCTTGGCTTCAGATCACCAGGGAGCAGTAGCAGCTGTTTTCAGGGACTCTGTCTGATGGAAATTTTCTAAGGGGTTTCACTGCATGGAGATAGGCTTGTCAGTCGGTGTTGATAGCGGAGGCCGACGCCTGTAGGGAAGGCCTCAAACTGCTACGTGATGAACCAAATGTCAATGTAATCCTAGAGACAGACTCAAAGGTGCTAGTTGACATGTGGGAAGAAAGCAACTTCGAACAGGCAGAGGTTGCAACAATTCTGCTGGACATCAAGGAGATCAGCTCTTCGTTTGATTCCTTTTCGTTTGTGTTTACTAAACGGGAAGCTAATTGGGCTGCTCATCTATGTGCCCAGGAAGCTTTGCGTTATAGGTCTTGTTTTGCTGGGTGATCATTCCTCAGTTTTTCTTTTGAACTGTCTTATGCAGGATTGTAATCCCCATGGTTAATGGAATTGTTTCCGTCATTCCCCAAAAAAAAAAAAAAAATGGTCCAACTTGTTACATGATGCAAAGATCAGTTGCATACTTCTGTTATAGCCTTTTAGGGGTGTAGAAATCCAAAGAAATGTGGGACAACTCATGTTTAAGGAGCATAATAAGGGAGAAATGATAATTTTGAGTAGCTGATCAGATGTAATAGAATACCTTCTTCTTAGACTCTATACTTTTTAAGTACGAACATTTAACACTAAACATAACGCATTAGAAAATTGTTTTGATGGTATTAACTATTAACAATATGTAACAGCATGAATGAAGTAGCATCATCACCGAACGCGTATCTCTGCATGATCTTTATATCCTTAGAGAATTGCTGGATCTTTGTATCTCTTGAAAAGATCCTCGATGCCTTCTAGGACTTCTTGTGGCAGAGGCCGTGGAGCACTGGTAAAGGCGTCAATGTTCTCCTTTAACTGATCCATGGTAGTTGCTCCAATGATGGTGCTAACTGTGAATGGACGGTCTCGCACAAAGCCAAGGGCAAGCTGGACTGGAGTTAGTCCATGCTTCTTCGCAAGCTTTACGTATTCGTTTGTCGCTTCCTGCCAAACAAAGGTTGACATAGTAAAAAGTATTATGCATACAGAGGTGCATAACTCCATACGGCTGGAAAATAATGAGTTTGTTGTAATATATCGTCAAACCATCATACTTTAGCCAATGATGCATTATAGCGCGCCATGTATCCAGGGAAGAGATTTAGCCTGCTCTTTGAGGTGTAAGACTTTGCGTCAAGGTACTTCCCAGTGAGAACACCACCAGCCAATGGTGAGTAGGCAAGCAGTCCAACATTGCAGTTATTTGGGTGGCAAACTTCAACAAGATCAACTGTGATGAGAAGAAAATGTGGTTAAAATCCAGCATTTTGGCTGCACTGGTATGCATATGATATGTTAGCACAAATCCTCATTGCCTTTCCCGAATATCTCACATTATTAAACTTGCTTGCAACACATGTTTGTTGGCAGTATATATTAATTTCATTGTGATCCGATGAAACAAACCTTCATTTTCCTTATTGAAGTTCCAAAACACCTCATATGAAGAACCTGATACAAGACTATTTGGTAGCTTACCTATGTTTGATACAGCAGGCAACTAATTTTTTTTATTGTTAGAAATCCGATTCATTGTTAGAGAGAGGGCATAATTGACAGAGCTTAAATGAAGTATGCAAATGGATTGAGGCTATATTTTCACCTTCAAAACGACATCTCACAATTAGACTATAACTGTTCTGGATGCTCACGATCTTTGGAAGGCCATTAACCTTAGCAGCATGTGCAAACTCCATAACTCCGTATGAGGTCTCATTGGAAACACCAATATAGCGAACCTGGAGCATAGATATAAATCTGATAATTATTAATAATCCTGATGTTCTTAATAACTCCGCAGCTCATAATACATGTTGTGTTCATATCAGTTGACATCCCTGTAACTGTAGGTGCCAGCTTATGTTGTAAGTTGTGCCCACATCAAGAATAGATATGTAATTGGACATGTAACATTTATTCTGACTAAGTAAAAAATGTTTAGAAAATCAAATATAGAAATCTTACCTTTCCTTCATCAATTAGCTCCTGGAAAGCCTTTAATTGATCCTCAAATGGGACGCTTGGCCTCCATTTGGTTGGATTATAACTAAATTCACCAAATAGAGCCACATATCTATCTGGCCTGAAGAGAAAAGACAACAATCACGAATGTATATTTAGTTGAGATGTATTGGAAATCAAAAGAACTGCCTTTTTTAAACAAAGCTGTTGTACAAAAAACTATGGGTCAAATAAATAAAACGAAAATTTGAATTGTCACA